>JBBPBO010001985.1:12592032-12733923 GCA_037974295.1 Cicer cuneatum
ACACATTAATTATATAATATATGATAGAAATATAAACCAAGGAACAATATTTTGTCATTAATGTATAAAATGATATAATTGTATTACATCGTTCAAACTATATGTGTTAAATGACATTAAGAAAATGTTTATATTAAGTAGAGTTAATTTTTTATATACTAATATCTATCTTTCTATCTATTAATATAATATTTTTTAGAGTTTAATTTGTATGTATTATTTTTTGTGTTAAAAAATTTATACAATCGACTAATTATGTGAGTGACTTTATTAATAGTTATGACAAAAGTCAAATATTACTAATAATTTAACAGTTGAGATAGATAAACAGTGTAAAAAAAAAATTCCATTAATAATGTATTTAAATTAAATTCTATTTTTTATAGATAAAAATAATATATATATATATATATATATATATATATATATATTAGTATATAATTTGAGAGTGCACAAAAATATTATATATTTTAATTGTTTATCTTAAACATTGATAATATTTTAATACTATAATGTTAACATTAATATGATAACCAACGACGTGTAACCGTGCAAATACTCAATATTTTGTAAGTGTTTTTAGATTTTTTATTATAAGTTACGAAAAAAATGTAGTGTAAGATGGAATATATTGGTCAAGAAATGATAAAAAAAAAATTAATATTTTAATAAAATTCCTATAAAAAATAAAGAAAATGGTCAATAAAATTTAATATTTAGGGATGAATGAAATATATTTTTGTTGCCAGTAATGAATAATTTTTTATTAGGAACATTAATAGATATTAGTTACTTTGTATTATTGGACTTGGTCTTTGTTAGTTAGTTGATTGATTTATTAAGAGTTGAAAAACCTGTTTAAATTTAGGTGAAGAGAAAAATATTAACATAACAATTATTATTAGTTTTGGTCTTTTTAAAACAATAGTCTATTAATAAATTAATTAATATTCTAGTTTATCTTATTTAAATCTAATTAGTTTATATTATTAGACTTAATCTTAATAATTAATATGCTATCTAACTAATACTCTAGTAAGACTATTTCTTCTAATAACTAATCAATCACCCTTGTATATCATTTCTATTCAACGAATAATAATATTTGTATTAAAACATTAATAAAATAAATAAATTTATATTCTCATAAATAATATTATATAAAAATAACAATTTATATAAAAAAATTGACACAACAACTAAGTTATCAAGGATACATGAATCTTTTGTTAGACCATATGAAGAATTTTATAGTAAACTATTTTAATAGATAGTTTATTGTAGATCAATATTTTATAATTATTTAAAATTTTAACAATGATTGACAACACTATTTACAAATGTAAGTTAACAACTATTTTCATTTTTATGATTTACGATTGGAAAGATGATTTACTTGATGTCGATTTGATAAATTGAGATTTGAGGGACAATTAAGTTGAGAATTATAATCAATCAAATATTGCAAAGTTTGACGTCGATTGAGTCATTGTATCAATTGTAGAAATTAAAAAAATCATTATATTTTTAAGAAGTATAAAATTTTAAATAAATTTTATATATTAGTTCACCATAAACCACCTATTTAGATGATCTATTATGTTATTTATTCAATTATATAAGTAAGCAAACATATTATATAAAAAATTGGTAAAGTTTATTTAAAATTAAGAGTAAAAACAGCAAATTTTGATTGAACGTTTTTTCTTGTACATTAAAGTTTAGTATACCATGAAGTGTCTTGAGGGAGGGAAGGTTATTAAGAAAATAATCGAGCAAGAGACACTAGAGTCCATAATTCACGTGCTAATCACATGCAGAAGAACACTAAGGAGCCAATGAGATAAAACCGAACCAATATTTTGGCAGTTTTGTTTTGTGCAATCTATGGTTCCAATTAGAGACAAGACTAAATACTTCTTTCTCCTTATTTGTCATTTAAGGTTTTTTTAGATATATTAAAAGATATAATAAGTAAAATAAAGAAAAAATTTATTTTATTAAATTATTAATTTTAATTATATATGAATTTTTTACTATTATCAATTCAAAGTATAATAGAGTTTTGAAAATTATGTATATAATAAACATGAAAGAATAATATAGGAAAAAAAATTTTAAATTGCATTAAAAATTATAAATGATATTTATTTTAAAACATATTTATTTTTGTTAAAATGATTTGATTAAAACAACAAAAACCACACAAAATTAAATATTATAAAATGTGTTTAGATCTTCTTCTATAAAAATTCTTCACATTGAAAAATTGGACTAACATAGTTAGATGATAGGTTATCATTTAGTGGTAGTGTAAAACAATATTCTAAAACCATTAAACTCTAAATTTTAATTTTCTTTTTTATTAGTATGAAATATTGTATTAATCTATTATTTGTTGATTTTTTTAATAATATATATTGGTTTAATCTAATCATATTTTATTATTTCATATGCTTAAAATTTAAATATAGTCAATTATTATTAAATTTTAATGTTATTATTCAGTATATTATATGTTATATTGTACATTAAACTTATCAATGTGTTGTGACTTTTTAACATTAATAGAATTTTTTTTATAATTATAATTTGAATCAATAAAAAATCATCTAATTTAATTCGTTTTTAATTAAATCAAATCAAAGTTATAAAAGGAATCATTCAAATTAAACTGAACCGTAATAATTTTAATACTTAAATTAAATGTTTCATTCAAAACCAATTCAAACTATAATCAACATCCCTACTCTCTCTTCCCGTCTCTCAAACTATAATCACTAGAATTTGAATACTTGATTTAAAAATTAATAATAATATATAATAGAAAACCTTTTGGATAAAAAGGAAGTTAAAACCAAATAAAGTGATCCTTTTGGAAGTTTTTATGAAGAAAATAAAGTGTCCTTTTTTAATATATTCTATAACAAGTACGTGGTATTTTGAAAAGTTTTCTGTTATAAAATTTTGGAAAGTTACTTGAATGATCACTCTTTATTTATTTCACATGATTTTCATTTTCATTTTCATTTTTATTTGTCTATTTTTATTACTTTGTATTCATCTATTTCTTCCCCTCTCATCCCTTATTTTGTGGTGTTGTTCAAAGTAACTTGTAATAAAAAATTAAAGACTAATCAAATAGAATCAATCAAAACAACTATATAACATATTTATTCATTCAACATCTTTATTTATCTCTTTTATTAAATCATCAATGATATATCGTATTATTTGTTTTATCTCTTTTTAAGTATAACATCTTATGTAGTGTACATCAAATATTTTACAAATCAAAACTACTTCATTTATCTTATAGTGAGTGTTATTTTAATAAAAAAATTGTCTCAAAATAAATATTAATCGTAATTTTTAATACACTTTTAATTATTATTTTTTACATTATCTTTTAACGATTATTGTGTGCACAATTTTAAAATTATTATTATATTTTATATTGATAATAATACAAAATTTACTGATGATTAAAATAAATAATTTATTAAAATAACTTATTTCTTTTCTAATTATTATATTTTTATATGGATGATTAGTTTAATTCAACCATAGAAAGTGGGACTAAACACGAAGGATAAGTGGAGATGTACCTAAATTCACGTGTAAATCACATGGGGAATGAGCCTCGTACGGACAATAGGAGGAGCAAAGGATCCTTCTGTGTTTTTTTTGTTTTAATAAAAAATACAAGTTGGTACTTCAAACTCGTGGGGTGTAGAAAAAGGTAGGGTAGTGTCGAGAGCAAGGTTGATTAATATATTTATTTTATAATTATTTTTACAATATTAATTATTAGCAAGTGTCCTTGCATATTTGTTAAAAAGTTAAATATAAAAAAATTAAATTAAAAATAAATTCATATTTATATTTTCAACTATTTCAAAATTTAAAACTCGTCCTTTTCATATAAAATTTCATTTTTTATTCTTTGACAGATAATCTTATCATATAGGAGTATTCATTTTTAAAATTAAAAAATCACCATATAGGAATAGTATGTTAATAAAAAAATTGGATGATGCTAACAAATAATAGATATCTTTAAATATTTATTAAAGAAATTAAAATTAACATTTTATATTAAAAATAAAAAATTAAATTTTTAAAAAGTTAAAACCATGATTTTATTTTTGATACGATAAAAACATAATTTTTAATATAAAATTTATATATTTAATAAAAAAATATTAAGGAGTATTTAAAGAATATTTGTTGAATATCTAAAAATAAAAATATTATATTAAATATATATTAAAAATTGTATATTTAATTTTATAAAATATATTTTTTTCATAGAAAATTTCTATCATAATTTATAGTATTTAATTTTTTAATAAATATCTGAATTATATTTGTTAACATTTAAAATAAAACAATAAAATTAGGAAATCCGAGTTAATGAATGATGATAGGATGGTTTGTCGGGCAGTGGGTGTTTACCATTAATGAGTGTTATGATTTGAATAAGTTAGAGACGGATCCATTATTGGGGTTTGTGGAGAATCCAAACACATATTCAAGGGAACACGTGGGACACCTATCATGCACTCGTGGGGACACTCATAATCATCACCCGACATCTTGTCTCTCATTGCAATTTTAAATACACAATTTTTAATTTTCTTTTATATTATTTTCAATTAATTTTTTTTATATTTAAACTGTTTTTTAATACTTGTTAATATTTCCCGTAAAATAATTAAAAACTACATGCATCCCTATTAATATTTCCTCTATGCCATTATCAGTCATCACTTTAAAAATAATTATTTGAAAATAAAATAGTAATATATGTCTTAATTTTAAATGTACTAGTAATATTAATTACCCTTGTCGCTCTTAATTTTTGTTATTTTATATTTTTATTTTAAAATTTTGGTTCTTTTAAAAATTAAAATAAAATTATACATATTTTTCTTTTATATCATTAAAAAAACTTAAAATACATTTGTTAAATTAGTTTTATAATTACTAAGTGTTTAACATTGAAAATAGATGATGTCAAAAGAAAAACATTGAAAATAGATATGTAATTTAGATAATGAAAAAAAAATAATGAAGAGAGAAGATGCATACTCCAACTAGCCGATACAAAGGGTATGTATATTCACTAACGTGTGAAAAGACATATCTTCATAAAAAAATGAGTTCCCATTTTATATATATGTGGCAAAATACTTAGTTAATTTTTTTTTTCTTTTAAAAAAATTAACAAATTTCTTAAGAGTACAGAATATATTTTTAATATCTTTAATACATATTCTTAAACACATGTTAATATAACCTTTTTTTAAAACATTAATGAAAATAATATAATATGGTACAACGTAGAATTAGAAAGACATAAGAATCGGCATATAGTATATCTTTCTTCCAACGTCAAAAGAGTTTTAACAGGGGAAATAATATGAATTTTTTATTGAAAAAGAAAAAAGTCTGTTAAAGAATAAAATAGAAAATAAAAATAAATTTTATGTAAAATATTTTTTAAAGTTTTAAAATATTAAATATATATATATATATATTCAAATATTTTATTTTATTTTTTAATTGCGTAATCTTTTACTAAAAATGAAGTGCAAGGTGAAGCAATAAGCATAGTCCTTTTGAGAGATTGAAAACGTAAAATACTAAAATCCTGTTTTGCCCCGCGCGCTAGTCTTGGAAGGACACGAGGAAGAAACAAAAGAAGTTGTATTCCATTTTTCCCCACACGGTCATCACTCATCATAGAAGGAAAGATAAAAAAACAAAGGGAAAAAAGTTTGAGATAACGACGTTGTTGGCTGGGGAAAGGCACTCGTGATGATCGCATGGGTAAAAGATAATCGGGACCCACCAAGAGACAACACAAATGAAATAAAAGGGTTATCTGTTTGGTTTCAAACTCCAATCATGACCCATTTGCTATGCTGATTTTGATGGATATGTCTACTGAAGATGATGTTGATCTTGATCTTGATCATCAGTTTTCTTACATTATTCATGTGACATTTGACTTCGCCCGTTGATGTAGGGAACTGATTCTCTACAGTAGTAAGTCTTCAGGTGCGACATGGCCCACTAGGTTAAATGCAAAAATATTTATTGTGATTTGCTACTACAAATTTACTTTTTTGACCCCTAGTAGAGTAGGTTGGGTTGCTTGGACTTGGAGTTTCATCAAAAACCAAAACTCAAACTATGGGTCAAGTCTGGGAAACAAACCATTAGTTGCAGTATTGGGTATAATTAAACTGCTCATTTTTTTAGTTTAGTTTGGGTTCAATGCTAATTTGTGTAGATTATTTTTAATTATGAATTGTGAAAGTTAGGCCATTTCGTTTTTTTTTTTTTGAAAAAATATATGTTAACTTTCTTTTTCTCTCAAAAATATGAAGTAACCGATTTTTATTATTCTTATTTTACTATCAAATGTATAAATAAACATACAATAAATGAGAATAATAGTCATAAATTTAATTTTAAAATGCTTATAATATCAATTTGTAGGTTACATGAGTTTATCAGGGTTGAGTTCAATTTTACCTTTATCAAGTTTTTTTATGAACGATTTTTGAGTTTTGAAAATCAAAATGATCAAACTCGTTGAGCTGATCTTGATCAGTTTCAAATGGTTGTTCGAGTTGGTCCAATACAAAATTTGCGCTACCTAATTGTAAAACGAGGTCATTTTTTTGGTTTATTATAATTTCAGGTCTTGTTAATAATTTTTTTTAAATGTTTACGTGTTAAATAGTTCATACTAGTCTTATCATATTCATAGATTCATAAATATCCCCAAATGTATGAAGGAAACCTACTACCGGTCGCATCAACCAAAAGAAAACAATGTAACATGAATAAGGATATGATGTATATAGCTATCGTCTTATCAAAACCAAACACACCAAATACATGTATTCTCTATTATATTATAAATCAATGGATTATGGAATTGAAATAACATACTCTTTTGTGAACATTTACAAGTGATATCATTTTCATATAAAAATGAGTTAATTCAAATAGATAACATCCAAGCAAACGACATTATAAAAGTTTTTCAAATATTAGAATAAGCCACCAAAACTTTTAATTTTTTGACAAATTTTTATTTGATTGTCGAAATGTATTTATCTACACTCCTAACGTATAACTTATAATAAATGATCAAAAAACTATTTCGACTACGGTTGTTGAAATCAATTTCTTATATTCTAACATTTTTTGTACTAAATAAGTTTG
Source organism: Cicer cuneatum (assembly GCA_037974295.1). NCBI lineage: Eukaryota > Viridiplantae > Streptophyta > Magnoliopsida > Fabales > Fabaceae > Cicer > Cicer cuneatum. Next base: position 12,599,278 of record JBBPBO010001985.1, read on the forward strand.
TCTTTGTTTTTCTTTATTCATTTTTAGTTTCAAACAGTGGACTTGGTTAGAAAGAAGGATAGAGTAATAAATAAAATGTGAAGGATATCATATAAATCCGTTAAAAAAATTTATTACAATTAAATAATATAACTAACTAATTGTTCTAAAAAATGATAATTTATAATAGGTCATACATTCTTAGGAATCTATAGCTTAACCTTTGTTAAGCTTAGGTAAACCAAACCTTTGTTAAGCTTAGCAAAAATAAATCATACTACAAGGTATAAAAAATCTTTCAAGATATAACATACGAGTCTACTTGCGTATATATGAATATTTATTATTATTATTATTATTATTATTATTATTATTATTATTATTATTATGATATATTAAATTTTGAATTTTATGCTAAATTATAGATTTGCTAACATTCTATTAATTCAAACATCTTAGCCTAAATTAATTATTGACATATTTAAATATATTATTATAAAAGATCTTGTTAATTTTAAAAAATTTAATTTCATTGACCTATTACTCCATTAATCGATTTAATAACATGTGTGATTATTTTAAAAAAATTATTACTCCACCTGGAAAATATAAGTAAAATTAGCTTATATTTTTTAGAATGAAATATAAGTAAAAATGAACAATTTTTCTCATATTTAATAATTTATTTCTAAATTAAATACCATTCATTTAATTTAACTTTTTCTATTTTCAAATATCAAATTTATTGCTCAATTAAAATAATTTAGGCAATCAACTTTAATTTTTATGGAGAATATTGTTTAAATTAAATGTGCTCACTTACATTTCTTAATTTGTAGTTTAGTTTATTTTTGCCCATAATTCATTTTGATGAGAATACAAAATAGACTTATTTTGATGAAAATACAAAATAAACTTTTAAGTAAATTAACATATTATATCAGATTTTTGTAGAAAAAAATATTATACAAGATATTTATAAAATTCGAACTAGTAATGTTTAAAAGAAAGTCTATCATACCTGAATTTTTTACAAGTGACTGAGACTTTAAAAACCTAGGCCATTCCCCCATGTAGTAATTTAATATAACTTGTCATCGTTGTTGTCCTTGGTGCAAAACGTGAGATTTGGAAAACCAAAGAAGTGTTAAAGAAAATATTTTATTTATAGAAAGAATCCATTAACAATTTAACATTGTATTTTAATTCTTTGAAAATTTTACAGTTGTCATTTTTAATGAAAAAATTTTAATTTTAGTTTGTTAATAATTGTTTGGTTTAGTGGAGGGGAAGACGAGGAATTTTCATGGAGACATGAGAGGATAATAGCAATATGTAAAGTCTAAAATTTAACTATGATTTTAAAAATTGTCCATAAAGGTAAATAAAATTGAAATTTTCAATTAAAAAATATATAAGTGTTTGCAAATAAATAGATATTTTTTTTGTAATTTTTTTAAATAACTAATAATGTTAAAACTTTATGACATCTTAAACTTATTTAAACTATAATTCTAATCTAGATTCAAGATGTGATTTGGTTTCGACTTATGACATGGAATAACTGGTGAGCAATTAGATACTCATAAGATTTTCAACAGTTACATGTTACTTGAAAAACATCACCTCAACATTGTGAACATAAAATTCAGTAACATAGATTAAATAAAAACAATTATAGATGTTTCTCAGCAATGTCGGTGTGCTAAGCATGGAAAATCTTGTCGACAAACTATAATTCTATTTAATAAAATACTATTTCTTTGTAAGCTATACTCAAATACGTCTTCTACCTATAGTTTCAAATCTTTCAAACACTTTAAGCCATTAGACATGAGTTATCTAATGATTTAAATTCAACATAACAAGTATGTCATAAAGACGAAATTGGTTTCACCCAATGTCGTCTACTTGAATAATCTATTTTGGTAATATTTGACATAATTAAATTTGTAAGTGGTGTCCACTTACCCTCGCTCTCATCGTATATAGACGAAGAATTAATTTGACTAGAATGAACTTTATATATATATATTAAAAAAAATTATATTGTTACAAATATACAAAAAAAAAATCATTTAAAAACATATATTCACTCAATAATAAAAACTAAAACTATGTGTATAATAACTTTGTAGGATTAAAATTTTCTACATTAACTAAAATTAAAAGTGAAATTTTATAAAGAATTAAGACATATTTTAAAATAAGTTTTATGTTATTTTGATTCCCTTCACTTGTTCCCTTCAAATCTCCTAAAATAAGGGGAGTAAAGTCGACTGCTAGATAAATTTTAATTTCATCCTACTTTCTCTCTCATATTAAAAACTAAATAAAAAAAAAAACTTAAAAATCTTGTTTTCACTCCCTTTCTCTTCATCCACCTCTCCCATGGAATAGACTTCAAGACATTTATTAGTAAGAATTTTTATTTAATCCTCTTAATTTTGAAGTGTCACTTTTTAAATTTTTTAACTTTTTATTTATCGTTCTTAAAATTCAAATAGTATCAATTATTAGTTTGATAAAATTATCTTTAATTATTAAATTGTAAAGAGAAAATAAAATAAAAATAAGAAATAATTAAAAACATTATAAGTAAAAGAGAAATTTATTGATACATATAAATAAAAATAATAAAGAAAATAAACATATATATATATATATTAAGAATAAGCAGTCTGGAATCCATTTAGCAAATAGTGAAAGATAAGAAGATAGAGGTAACAGGGTAAGATGTGATAGAGTAATAGTAGTAAAGTAAAATGAAGGGTGGACAGAGAGACAAGGTTGTATTATTTGATGGGCAATTGTCATGATTGATATAACTGGCCATCCTGACATAAAGTAATCATTCAACTTACACACACCACTCCCTCCCCATTTCCTCTCCTTCCTATTACTACTATTTAATCTCCTCAAACTCCTAACTCTTTCTCATTCTAAATAATTAATTAATTATGGTTATTCAAAACGAAGACTTGACTTTGAGTCTAAGCTTGAACTTCCTTCACAAGTTCTCTTCCAACCAAACTTTCACTCCCTCCGGTATGTACCATTCATTCATTCTCTCGATCTATATATATATATATAATTCATGATGTTTTTTTTTTTTATTTTTCTACTTACAGATCGAAACTCTGAAACATTATTAATAGGAGGGATCGATGTGAATCGGTTACCATCAACGGTTATTGACTGCGAAGAAGAGGAAACAGGAGTTTCGTCTCCAAACAGCACAGTTTCGAGTGTTAGTGGAAAACGAAGCGAGAGAGATGACGTGGACAGAGCGTGTTCAGGAGGGAATATTAGCGATGAAGAAGACGCTAGGAAAAAGCTTAGACTCTCTAAAGACCAGTCAATTATTCTCGAAGAAACTTTCAAAGAACACAATACTCTCAATCCTGTAAGCTCTATATATACCTCTCTATTCATTCAATCATGCATATTTTCATTTCAAAATGCATTCTCAAATTATTTTATCTTTCAGAAACAAAAGTTGGCACTTGCAAAGCAGCTTGGCCTTCGACCAAGACAAGTTGAAGTTTGGTTCCAAAATAGAAGAGCTAGGTTAGTTACTTAAAATGAACTCAAATCTTTTTGTTTTATTTTTATTTTTTTATATTAACTTTATTTATTTGTAAAGAAGGCTAAACGAATTGAAATTACAGGACGAAGCTGAAGCAAACGGAGGTTGATTGTGAGGTGTTGAAAAGGTGCTGTGAAAATCTAACGGATGAAAATAGGAGACTACAAAAGGAAGTGCAAGAGCTTAGAGCACTTAAACTTTCCCCTAAATTTTACATGCAAATGGTTCCACCTACCACGCTTACTATGTGCCCGTCTTGTGAGCGCGTGGCTATTCCATCCTCGGACCACCATCCTCGTACTCGACCCATACATATTGGCCCATGGCCTTCTGCTACTCCACTCGCGCACCGCCCGTTTCAATTTGATGTTTTCCGTCGTTGATCACTGTTTTTTTTTTTTAAGGGTGATTTAGTCATTGTCAACTTCATGGGAAACTCCAAAACAAATAAATAAATTAAATAGGTGTTGAAGAGTGAGAAAGCGGTTGTAGGTTGTAATAGTGTGCTTTGGAATCGTGTGTTGCAAAGTGCGGTCTCTAACGTGCCTATAAACGTCATTTTGGTGGGTCTTCAATGTTTTCTATCAGTTTGACCCATTAGCTTTTGTTTTGTTCGCTACGATTAGGAAGGTTTTAGCTTATAAATACGTGACTTTTTTTTTTTTTTCGTTTCGAAAGTTATCATAGACTTCGTGTAAAGTGCATACGTCTAATTTTAGTAGAAGATTACGATGAAAAACAACTACGAAAAATAAAAAAACATGTGTCAGTGGTTTTTTTTTTAAATGTTTTTCGTAGTATATATCAAGCTGAATTTTAATTAATGAATTTATAGGTTTCGTTCTAATTTTATAAGCATTTGCTTTTGTAAGTTAAAGATCAAAAGAAAAGAAAATTGGTAGAAATATATATTTTTCCTTCAATAAAATTTAGTTTAACTGTCGATATTATTAAATTGAATATTATGTTTTATGTTCAAATTCAGAATTTTATAATTATGTATAAGCTTTTTTTTTATTATCATTTTATCTATAAAAAAAATAGATTTATTTTCACAAAGACAAACAATATAGGATGAAATTTACATGGTCATGTTTTGGATTAACTCAAATCAAAGGGATCCTCTAGAGGGGTGGCTTGGATTTATATTGCATCTAATCAAAATTGATTACAGTTCTGTTGGTGAGACATTAGTAGTTCAAAATCAAATCATTTAGATTTCAAAGCTTGACATTTTAAGTTATATAATTAAAATTGATATTTTTTGATTAGACGGACACTTTCGAAAATTGAATACGCAGACTTCCCTAACTACACGAATTCAAATTCATTTTGGTGCCTGGTTCGAGCTAGCTTTGAGTAGTTATATGCTTGTAACCAAATAGCTCCTTTTGTTTAACTCATCTAAAAGGTATATTTAATTAGGGAAGACCCGTTTAATTATTATCCTTTCCATTAATGCTCTTGCATGTCCACTTGAAATTGATATTATTAACTTTTGAGCGATTGTGTTTTAAGGCTGGTTGTAACCAATGTTAGTATTTTGGATAAACTCTCATATTAGTTTTTAAAAGGGTAGAATGATATATATATATATATATATATCTTCTTTTTTGAAAAAACTAATCAATACATCCAATAGTAAAAAATATATATCAAAATACTTTACTTTTTTAGACTTTCAAGAGGTCGCATCTCCACCACGTGACTATTTATAGAATAGTTTTTTTTTGTAGGAGGTCGCATCTATACAAGATTAAAACGTTATACATGGTCGCTTCTCGAGGATGCGATCTCTTACTGAAGAAAAAACATAATCTTCGTAGTCGCATGACAAAGATGCGACCTATTGAATGTCCAAAAAAATAGAGAATTTTAATATATATTTTTTAATATGGAGTATATTGATTAGTTTTTATTTATTTAAAGAGGATATATATATATATATATATATATATATATATATATATATATATATATATATATATATATATATATATCCTGTATTTTGGTGTTGGTTTATGTTCACCAAATGAGTTTTACTTTTTTAAATGGACTCTAATATAACGTTACCGAACAATGTTGTAATTTGGGTCACTATAGGCTCAAACCACGATGGATTCCAAAATGGAGTAATATACCATGCACCATCACACCTAAATCTTCCACCTCCATTTTTTTAAAATGTCTAAAATATCTTTTTTACTGATTATAAATTTAATTTTAAAAAATTAAAAATCACTTTTTAACATGGTATGTTCGAAACTTTTGGATTTTATGCTATAATTCGAATATTTTAAATTTTCGAAGGTATGTTTTTTAAAATTTCAAAAGTTTGTTAGACGTTGAAACATTCGAAGTGATAAATTTTCTGAATTCATCAACAATTTCGAACCTTTGTAGGAAGTGGAAATTTTTGAAACACCTCGAAAGTTTGGTGTCAAATGAAAGTTTCGAAATTCCTCCAGATTTGGAAACATTCGAAATTATCCATATCTGGAAACTTTCGAAACTTTCCAAATTTTCAAAATTATCCAGATTTGGAAACTTTCAAAACTTTACAAAGTTTTGAAATTCTGGAATTTTTCTATTTCGAAACTTTCCAAATTTATAAACTTTCGAAACTTTTCAAATTTAAAAACTTCGAAATTTTTCAGATTTGGAAACTTTCGAAATTATCCAGAATTGAAAACTTTTGGAAAATTACCTACGGATCTTAGTTCGTGGATAAATTATTAATTACCCACGGAAAAACCGTGAGTAAATGTGTTATTGAATAAATTTATTTTTTTAAGAAGATTTCATGGTTAGTGTGTAGCTAACGTTAAAAATAATGTGGATAATGTTAAAAAAAATTCAACTCAACTTAAGTTTTCAAAATATCCTCGTATTTTATTTTTTCATTGATTTTCCGTGGGTAAAGTTAAAGTAAAGTTTTCGAAGCTTCCGAAATTGTTCGAAACTTTCAGCTTCACACGAAACTTCCGAAAAATGTTTGAAACTTTTTTTTAATTATATGCCTTTCGAAACTTTCAAAAATTTCGAAAGTGTTGATGAATTCTGAAATTTGTGATGTAAACATTTGAGAGTTTGATAAAACCATCGATAATCTAGGAAAAAATTTCACTTCGGAGGTTTCAGCTTCTTCAAAACTTTCGAAAATTTACAAAAATTTAACTTCGAACATTTTAAATATTTGAATTTTATCTAAATTACGTACTTGTTTTATTTCGAAGATTTGAATGTTTCGAATTGTGGGGTGAATTCTGTAAGTTTCGAATGAAGGGGGTAAAAAAGTGAATGATAATTTTTTTGAGATGGATTTATAGTTAGTTAAAAGGACAATTAGGACATTTCACAAAGAATGGGGGGTGGGAGGTCAAAGTGGAGGGGTGCACGGTACATTTCTCTCCAAAATGGTTTTGTTATATAAATATAAAATTTTGACCTTGATAAAAATGGCTTGGAGAACATATTAATGATTTTATAGTATTTTTATTTTTTCTTATAGTATTTTTTTAAAAATAAAATAAAAAATAAAACTTCAAATGAGAAATTGGATTAAATAGTTTATCTTAAAATATCATTTTTAGTATGTCATCTATTTGCTACAACTTTTTTTGGATAACGAAATTTTCAAAAGTGATTAAAATTAAAAGGTATTTTGAGAAGCTTTTCATAAAAATCATTTTAAAAAGATACCTTTTAAAAAAATGTAACTTTTATCATGTTAAAATATATAATACTGAATATCTCAGTTATTTAATGTCAAAATTACTTTTTTAATCAATAATAAATGAGTATAAAACAACTTATACTATTTTTAAGTAAGTTATTATAAAAATCATTTTTTAAAATAGAAAGTGAAAATCACTTTTAAAAATCTTAAACAAACATACCCAATTGTATTAATATGATTTAGGTTTTTTTTTTTACGTATTTATTTTTTACAATACTTATTTGTTATAATGTGATTGGATGAATTAATTGAAAATTAGGTTAAATATGTTTTTATTCCATATTAAATTCAAAATTTTATTTTTAGTACTACAATATTTCTATAAACAGTTGTAGTTTACGTAAAATCAAAACAAACTGACTTTTTATTAGCATGTTGTCAAATTTTGAAGATGTATTTTTTAATTATGATAGAAAAAATTGTATCTAGACCAATATATGTGTGAGTAGCAATTTTAATATTCTTATATAGATCCTCTAAATATACAAGTAGTACTCATACTCGTTATCTACATGGTAAAACAAAAACTTTTTGGATCCTTTATATTTTTTTGTTACAATTTAATCATTTATTTAATTTTTTCGTTTAGATTATTTATCCTATAAAATTTGCATAAATTTTTTCTTTTAACATTCAAAAACAATGAATGATGTGTTTGACAAACTAAAATATTATATTGATTCAAACATTTTTAAACAAGACTCTATTGTTAAGGAAAAATATTATATTGATTATGGTAAGTATGATTTGATAATGTAAAAAGCACCAATGAAGAGATGAATTGTAATGCAACATGAAAGAAAATAACAAAGAAAAAATAGAGATTTTGATTTGAGACAAAAGAGATAATTCTATTGATGTGTTAAATAGATAGAAAATATTATTACATAATAATTTAAAGAGTTATACATTTGTTATTATTTATAAATTAATCTATACACAATAAAGTTAAATTAATTTTATATAAAAAAAAACTTATTTATTTCTATGTGAATGCGAAGAACATACTAAAATATCTATATCCGCACCTCTATTTGCTTAATTTTGTGGATGCCCGAGTTTACATTCTTACTTCAAGTTTTTACTAAACTTTAGGTAATAAGTTGCTGAAATATAGTTTTTTATACAATTATTCTCTCACGAATCTATAATATTTTTCAAATACACTTCTAGTAACGTATAAATTTATAAGTGATATATTGTTTCATTGTTTTTCTTCTTTTTAACATCATTTTTTAATTAAATTTTTTTAAATATTAATTAAAACTATATTTTTATGTCATTTTTTAATTCATAACTAATCAAGTATTAATTTTATCCTAACACTTCACACTCAATCACTTAACAAATCCACTCACAACTAGTTTATCAGCTAATTAGTATTTTTACAAACAAGAGCCATGTCTATTCCTTACCAAGGAGAAATATGACAGAATTCAATTACTAATTACAACCTTTTTAAATAAAAGAAAAAATATTAATAATTATACATAAGAATCTTCAAGTTGAAGATTACCTTGAAGAAATTCTTGGTACTCGTCGTGTACTACTCTTAATAGACTCAATTCTCTGAAGCCTTATTTGTTCCCTAAATTTGGCTATGAATTCATCAGCTTTCTTATCCACATCAGGTCCTTCTTCTGTTTTTAAACTTTCCTCCATACTTAGTGCTTCACTTTCACTACTCTCTTTTCCTTCACCAACATCTTCGTCTTCTTCACTTTCCACAATTACCCTTTTTTCAATAAACCTTTCTTTCTCTTCCCCTCCAAATTTCAACGAACCTTCTTCTGTTCCTTCTTGCATTGAACAATTATAATATTTTTCTTCTTTTTCATTCATTCCTTCTTCTCCATTCCATATAAAAGAATCACTCCTTCCATTTTTCTCACCATTCAAATTTTTCTTCAACTCCTTATCAAACAAACCATACCTTGATTTCTGAAATATTGTTGGTGGTGGAGGTGGTGGTGGTGGAGGAGGACAACAAGACTTATAACAAAACCTCTTTTTCTTCATCAAATCCTCTGAATTATTTGCAACTGATTCAGAAGGAATGGATTTCATCGAAGAAGAAAACTTCAAAGCTCGAGATTCCTCCATTGAAGACTTTGAAGCTTTCTCATGAAACGTTTTTTTATCAGCTTCTTCTTGTTTCGATTCCATCATCATCCTTGCCGATGCTGATCTCGATCTCCATGGAATAGGAGAAGGAAGAACAACGTTCTCTTTTTCTTTGATATTTTCTTCCACTTTTCCTTCAAATTCACCAAAATTTCTAACTTTGTTAATCGATTTGCTTGAAATGTTTTTGGAGATTATTTTAGATAACCCATCATTAGATTGAAGCTGAAAAATATCACCATCATCAGATAAACGAGATTTCAAACTTCGAACAGGTAAAAGCAAAGGCTTTTCTTTTTCGTCCAAACCAATCTGTTCTTCATCTTCAAAAACAGAGTGTTGTTGTTTTTGTACCTGTGGAGGAGTTACAACAACCATTAGTTTGTTTCTGTAGTGTTGATTGCTCCATGTTTGAATTGTGGTAATTTCTTCAGACTCATGAGACGTATTTTGAATTTGATCAGTTTCGTCTTCGAAAAATGATGAAACTTGTAGAAATCGAGAAATTAATGATTGTGCAGTATCGAATTTTGAGTTATTGTTGTTTTCTGTTTCTTGGTTTCTACGACTGAATAATCCGTAAGAGATTGCGATACCAACGAGAAGAAGGTGAAGGAGTTCCCAGTTTCTTGTGAGAAGATTTTGGTTGATGAATTCGGGTGCTTGAGAAGGAAAAAGAGGAAGAATAACAAAGAAAATGAGAACTATGGCAGTTTTGTATACAAAATTGTAATGAAATTTATTTGGGTCTTTTTGGTTTTGTTTAGCATTATTAGGGGTTGGTTTTTGGATTGGATTTGGATTTGGATTTGCCATTGGAAGACAGAGACAGAGAGAGAGAGAGAAATGAGGGAGGTATGGAGAAGGGGAGAGTTTTAGAAGTTGAGATTGAGGAAAGGTATAATGAGGAAAGAAGGTTTGATCTTATAATGGGAAGAAAGAAAGAAAAGTTGCGCGTAAATTTGAAGCTTTTGGTTTTGTTTTGTTTTGTTTTGATTTTCAATTTGTCAAAAGACAAAATGTCAAGGGTAGCCTTGCTTTTATTCCATTCGAACTTTCTCTTTCCTTCTCACCACTTGCTTTCGGTTCTAAAATAAAATGCTTTGTCTCTTGAGATCATTTACTATGTGGTGGTGAATGGTGATCAACAGCATCATGTTTTGCTTAAGTGGAATTTGGATGCTTAATGCATCAGAGAAAAGTTTTGAATTTCTCTTATTTAGATTTTAGAGCTAACACACACGATATGAATTTAGATTTTCTCCAATCGACTTTACTAGCTATTTAATGGTAAAATGTTAAATCAAGAGAAAAAAAAAATTATCTCTCTTGATTTGATAGTAACAATTAGATGCACCATAAAACCGATTGTATAGGATTCAAATTGATATGCAAGTGATGATGCAAAAATTAAGTTGTTATATTAAAAAAGTTGGGCTCTAAAATAGCAAATATTAACTAACATTAAATGAGGTATCTATACACAAATGATAGATCATCGCCCCCACTTTGTCTTATTTGTCCACCACTTTGCACTCTATGCCACTGTCACACTACCATACGCTACCATATTTGGTTATCTCTATTTTAAATAATTTTATCTATTGTTTTTTATTGTTGTGATATTCAGTTGATTCACATTGCTCGATCATTTGACACCTTGTTCAACATAATAGTTAAATGTTTCAATCCTTAACTATTTATATACCAGCATCCAAACACCAAAAGTTACATAATATTATTGTATACATGTATATTTACATTTGTAGACTTCTAGTTATTATAATTAAAAGGATCACGAGCTCTAATGCTCTATTACTTGGTCATGACAAATGTGTGTGTGCTTTTTAGTCAATGGATGTGTGTCTCTTGGCATTTTATTATTAATTTATTGGTTATATATATATATATATATATATATATATGTGATGTGTGTTAGTTTAATGATAAAAGTTTAACCTATTAACTTTAACGTATCGAGTTTAAATTTTCTTAAAAACGATTGTAAAATGACATTAGTGCTATTTTGATTAATATTTTTTTCTTCGTTTTTCTCATATTATTATGGTTGTCACTAGTTAATATTCCCTTATAGTTGTGTTACATATTATCTAATAAAATTATTCATGAGGTATGTGTTGCACATGTTAAATGATCCATTAACTGATTTTTGTCTTGTGTGGAGCTTATCCTACTCATATAACTTCTCTGTATATCTCATGTATTTTATTCGTGTGTCTCCCTGATTTAACCGAGTAAAACGACACGAGGTGAACATGATTTGTTTGACAATATTCAAATTGCAGGTGATGTTCATATATTAAACTTATTCAGCCTTTTATGTAGTAGATCGAGTTATTGGCTAAAATTATGACGGTTCACGGTCCCTCAAGTATAAGGTTTATAAGGGTGAAATGTTTAAATTAAACATCAAATTAAGTCCCAAAACTATAAACATGAAGAATGTGAAATGAAAACGATCTATCCCAGCTATTGTAGAGTTTTCATCAACGGTCCATGACTCCAAGTAGAGCTTAGAGGAACATATGCAAATGGTCCATATGCATCTAGTAATAGTTAGCATTAGCAATTTTAGATAAAGAATGAATGAATTAAAAGTGACAAGTTGCGAATAAAAATAATAGTTAGCTTTCATTCGATTTACATGACAAAAAGAAAAGGCAAATTCGAGCATGTGTATGTATGCAACCGTGGAGGGAATGGTTTTCTTGCTTTTCGATAATAGTTTTCTAATACTAATTTTGATTGTTGTTAGATTCTCTTAAATGTTACGCATTGAACCAATGTGGATGCAAAAGATTGTTTCTAAACACCGTTGTTTAAGCTGGAAAAAAGGAGATGGAATGGAATAAGGTGATGGATCAGTTAGTGATTTGTCTAATCATATGCACACATTGAAAGATATGATAAATCTCTTTACTCGGGTGTATATATTTGATGAGTAAGAAAGTTCTAGCCTTTCTAGTTTGATCCAATTTTACATGTCAAACTTTGCATGGTAGGTCACTTTTAGAACACTTAAAATTGAGTTTGAAATATTTGATTTTTTTTCTTTCGTTTCGTTGGAACTAATACTTCATATGACCACTCCTCCTAAATATAACTCTAATTTTTTATTAGAGGAGAGTGATTTACAATTATTTTTTTGATTTTGAATCATTCTTTTAAGTCGATTTTTTTATTCTATTTAAATAAGTGAATTTCACTTAAATTTATTTTTTTTTTCATTTTTTTTTCTTATGTAATTTCGTAAGTGTCAAATTGTAGATTTTTTAGTGTTCTCATTTTGATGTAGCGTTTTTTTTTTTGTATTTTTGTTTGTCTTGATGCATGATATTCATTGTTTTAGGTCACACAGTAACTTTGATCAATTACATACTTTAACCAGGAATTTTGAGGTCATCAATGTTAATATGAGACATATGAATTTCAAACACTTGAATTTTGTCATATTTGTAGGTGTATTGCCCTTTTGTGCTAAATTATTGTTTTATGCTATTACCTTGTATGCTGTGAATTTGTTCATAAATTCTTCATTTTTTATTTTAACGACTTTGAATTTGTATATATCAATATATTTTACTGATTTAAATGAATAAATAATTTTTTAAGTCAATTATTTATTTATTTATTTTTTCGAATAAAATTGATCTTATTTTTAAATTGATTCTAACTTAATATTAAAAATTTTATATTTAAAATTCATTTTTAGCTACAAATTTATTATTCAACTTATTTTTACACGAAATATCTAAACATAAATCATATTTACATGAGTTAGCTTTATTTTTGATAATTTATGTTAAAATAAATTTTTTCAAAATGAATTTTTGTTACTGCAAATACAAAATAAACTTAGATTCTATTTGATAAAATTAGCTTATAGCTATTAAGCTAATTAATGTATTTGATAAATTAGGAGTTCAATTAATTTAAAGTATAAAATGACATTCTTAATTAAAAATAAATTTTATCAATTAATGCTAAACTATTTTAAAAATAATAATTTAAAATTTGTTTATTTTTATTAATTTAAAATTTATTTATTTTTATTAATTTAAAATTATCAATCTGATATATTTTAAATCTATTTATCTGTTTTATTTATTGTAAATTAAAACAAAAAATAAATTAATGACTTTAAAATTTAAATTATTTATAAATAATTTTACATAATTTAGCCAAACCGAGTCTTGGATGACTCATAAATGCTAACCTTTTTCGTTGATTCACCTAGAATTGCCCAAACTTTTTACCATAACTTTATCATTTCCTTTTAAATATTTAGGGTAATCTTTCTTCTTGTGAAAGAGAACAAAACGGGTCAGGAAGTTACAAATCCAATAGAATATTGTAGATCATTTTTTTTTGGGGGTCTTAATTGTAATCATATTTCTTATAAGAACACACAATCAATTTGGTTTATTATTATTATTTCTTTATTTCAACCTTAGACTATAAAAATATAATAAATTATCTTTGAATTATCATTAATCCATCAATTTAATTAATACTTCAATTGCTTTAAAAAATATAAGAGGACAATAATTTAAAAACTAAATTGACGAGTTAGTGATAATTTAAAGACTGTTTATTATATTTCAATAATTCATAACGTAGATTATAAGAGAGAATAATAATTTAAAAACTAAATTGACGGTTTATTGTTTCTTATAATTATCAATTCTTTTATTCAAATGCCTACTAAAAAATAGACTTGGTTATGTTCCAATGTTCAGCTAACATATGACCAGGAATCTCTGTAGTCTTTATAGGATGAAAGAATAAGGACACTAGTTGGGGAGAAAGTAGTAGCAAAATGGATGATGTTGCTTAGTTATAAAGGATGCATATAGTTAATAATAATAATATTTTTTTTTTATAAAAGATTCAACAAATTTAGTTTATTGAGAATTACTCATTATATGAGTTTATTTTAATTTATGTATTATTTTATATGAGTACATTAGGAACACTCGTGGGCAATGAATCCGATTCCTACACATCTGCCTTTGAATATTTTCTGAGAATATGTATGAGTTTGAGTTAGGATGCCCTTTACTGCAACATTAAGAAAACTCAATAAGTAATATTTAAGTGAAAAAGTGTGAAAATAATAATTTAAAAGTTAAATAAAATGATGTATAGATCCTGTATTTATGTTCACTCGACTAAGTAAGTTAGTTTGAGTAATTTGATTTACAATCTACTACAATACTTTTGCATAAAAGCAGATTTAACTTAATTCTGTTTCAATCTAATTGGATGAATCAAAGTTGGCATCCATCTCAATCTGTAATTGATGAAAAACCGTTTCGATCTATGTCAGGAAGGCATGGGTTATGTATGAAATATGATGAGAAACACCAAACTTAGAACGCAATTAACTTAATTGGTAAAGAATAAGCCACGGGGAAGGTAAAGCTAACAAGAACATGTGCAGTATGTAACTTTATCAAATGCCTTGCCCTATTTTATGGAATTGTTTTGTTTCCTACTTTTGATGGATATTACCACTCCACTGCTTCTTGCTCTCAAGTAAAGTAAGGCACAATCACCTACTAAATTTACTTAATCAAAATTAGCTTCAACCTATTGCAATGATAGTAACACATAAGACCACGTTGACACCACAATATAAGTAATAGTTTGCAAATTAATTCATGTGTCAATAACATATATTATAGTAGAGATTTATGTTATTTAAGTTTTTTAAAACTATATTAATAAAAGATATAGAAAGAGTATAAAATAAAGATGATCTTAACTCTAAACGAGTTAATTCAATAAAAATTTAGAAGTGTTGTGTTGAAAAATTGTGATTTACAACTAATTAAAATTTGCCACAAGTACTCCATTAACTGTGTCATATAAAATAAAATTTTAATGAAATACTCATAATTGATTTTAATTGGTGGGAGATAACTAGAATTCACCTATAAAATTACTTTCAAATATTTCAACTTAAATTTATCATGATAAGAAATATATATAAAAAAGTTAATCAAAGCTATCAATAAATAATAAAAAAAACATCTTCAAATTTTAATTTACTTAATAAATATCAATATTATTAAATTATTATATTTTGAATTTAAACTTAAAATCACGTGTTTGAACAATAATTATACATTTTATTTATAAAAAAAAATTGAAAAATAAAAAATCCAAATTATACCCTTAAAATATGTTTAAAACACTTTTGTATTTTAATTTTTAAAAATTATTTTATAAATTTGATTTTAAAAATTATTTTAAAGAATAGAATTCTAGAAAAAATTTATTTGAGATACTTGTTTTAAAAACAGTTTTATAAATAAGAAAAAGAGAAGACCTATTTAATAATTTAAATTTTTAAAATAATTTTTTATTAAAGAATTTAAAATAATGAAAATTGAGAAGTAAAATATCATCTATATATTTTGCTTTTTTAATTTTAAAAATATAATATTAAAAATAATTTTATAAAACAGTTTTTAAAAACAATAATCTAAATAAGTTTTTAAATTTTTAAATTTTAAAAAACTAAAATAAATATTTTGAAAAAAAGAATGAAACGAGCTTGAAGTATCGACGTAAGAGTGCCAAAAAAAAAACTATATGCTGTCGGCATTCTGGTCCAAAAAAGAAGCCCCCAGAGTGTTATCCTACGTGTCATCCTCTCCGCGACTTTCATCTTCGCTAAGTGTCACAATCGGGTAATTCAAAATTTTGCACACCTCATTCTCTCTCTTATTTTTCCTCTTCACCCATTTTCCCGAATTATCCTTTACTTTTTCCTATTCAGAGTTTTTAGGAGCGAAACATCGATTTTCTCATTATTCAATCAAAATCCAGGGTTCACGATTTCATTTTCATTTTCATTTTCATTTTCCTCTCTCTTCCCCTTTTCTCTTTTCCTTTCCTTCCCGACAAAATTTTCTCCCCCTCTCTCTCACATCCATCTTCCTCGCCCGATCTAATCATGCTCTTATTTTCTCAAGAAAATTCCGCTTTCTGTTTTATCCATCAATCTTTCATCCTATCTACCTTTCGTTGTTCGAATTGTTATAGAATTCCTATTTCCTAGGTTTCCATAATCATCCCCAAATTTCAATTTCGGACAATTCGATTTCTTTTTCTTTTAGTTTCTGTATAATATAATTTTTTTATAATTTTTTCGTAATTTTTCTTATAGAATCGTGAATACGATACGTGAAGTATGTGAATAGTGTATAGGTTATACGTGTTGATAACTCTTTGTGAATTAGGTTATTGTAAATTTATAGTTTTTTTCTCTTTCTGATTTGGGAGAAGTAAGTTATGCATATAGAGGAATTGAAGGGAGGTGAGGTTGGAGAAGGCGGTGAGGAAGGGAGATGGAGCTTGGTTGGTTCTGATACGAAAAGGGTTTTGGTTGGAGCAGGTGCTAGAGCGCTGTTTTATCCTACGCTCGTTTATAATGTTGTTAGGAATAGGCTTCAGGCTGAGTTTCGATGGTGGGATAAAGTTGACGAGGTATGGTTTCATATGCTTGAGCTTTGTCATATATATCGGGTCATGATGTTGAGTTGCTATGGTTTCATATGCTTGAGCTTTATCAGTGTTGGCTAGTCGTTTGTTTCTCTTGAATTTGTTTGTTTTGACTCTAGCATATAGATTTCTTCTTGCATGATTGTGTTTGATATTATCTGCATATAGAGGGAAAACTGTTTGCACTGGCAGGTTTTGATGTTATTTGTTATTTCTACCATTTATTTAATATGCTTGTTGCAATTTAACCTTCTTCCATTTTGTGAACCTGGATACAATGAAAAAAAAGGTGATTTGAGATGATGATGTATCAGTTGTGGACTGGAAAATTAAATAGGAAGATCATGGATGATAAAATGATTATATGTATGATAAAAAGAAAGATCTATTATTTATTTGGATTACAATTTACTTGTTTTTGTTTTAATTTCATTGCTTTCCTATAAGCAATGGGTTTCCGTTCATGTTTTGAAGTTTTGGTTCACTATTGAGTGTTGATCAAGAACTGTCAGACCCAACCTGTGTTGGTTTAGAACACCAGTTACTGGTTTATTTTTGTTAAAACCAAAGGACGAATTTTCAATAAATTCAATTCTTAAATTAATATAATTTAAACAAGTTTCGTACAATAACTCATTTTCAAACAAAATGAGTTATTCTAGTTTTGAAATTGCACACACAGTTTTGATAATAATACATGATTTATTTGGGTTTTAAATGGAAACGGAAACGGAAACTCTAATTTACACGGGGTATGTTGATCTATACAATCAATGGTGATTCTGTTTTATGATTACAAATATACTAATTATTTTTGTACCTTTTTGTACTTTGCTATTGATAATGACTTTGCTGCATGATCTTCTATAATTTATTTTAAATTTATTTGTCAACAAGGTACACTTGCTTCATGTATGAAAGAATGTTTGGTGCAATTATTTGCTATCATCTATTTGTTATCCCTGTCCATGCATTGTTTATTTTCTGTCTCCAATGACATTATCATCTGAGAAGGGGATTTGTGCTGGTATCAGATACATATGCTCTTTTAGTGTTCAATGGTGTCTCCTTCATGACATGTTTTTATTTGATTATATATGTAAATTGTCTTCTATTGTTTGGGAACTAGGGTTCTGCTGAATGCCTGAATCTGATGCACTTAATTTTCAGTTCATATTGTTAGGTGCTGTTCCATTTCCTATTGATGTTCCCCGCTTGAAGGATCTTGGTGTTCGCGGGGTCATTACATTGAATGAGTCATATGAGACTTTGGTTCCAACCAAATTATATTATGTGAGTATTCTTTGTATCCCTTGTTTTGGCTGTTATTGTGGTTTGAGGGTTGCTTTAGATTATTGGTTGCCACCTGCTTTCTGGCTAAATACTTTTGAAATCTTGATAGTTATATAAGATTGACGTTGAATACATCACTTTATAATTTATATATTGTAAAATTTGTGAAGATTTGATAAGGGTTTTATGCCCCTTCTTTGTGTGAGTGCTTTGCTTGCAATAATTGGAGGATTTTTGTTAATCCCTTTTTCCTGTCATAGAATATTGAAAATGATTAAGTTGCTTTGCAACTTTCTGGAAATATTTAGTTTGACTTCTACTGTAAGGAAACAAATAGTCTGATTATATGATGTATACTGGGTATATGGTTGGTGAGTGTATTAAACTAGCGGCAACTTATGAATCAGAACACCGAGGAAATATTTTTTTGTGTTAACTATATACTCTTGCATTTTGTTGTCTAATGCATACTTGTTTGTTTTTCCTGTATAAGTGTATGCTATTAGATTTTAGTTTTTACAATAATACAATTAGAATCAAAATTCGTATGCGTCAGATTTGATGTATTTCCTAGAGGAAGGGTGTTGTGAATTGTTTTCTATTTCTTTCTCTGCTGGTATGCTTTTTGTGCTTTATGAGAAGTGATGCAAGGAACAACAGTACTTATTTATACAGCTAATTATGAAGATTGGATTTCTCTAGTTCTTATGCATACGTGTCTCTAGTACTTATTTATACATAGGCATTGAAGCCCAGAGTTGTTATAGCATGTGTTTTCATGACATAAACTTCATGTTTTTATAATATGCTCAATGTCTTAGTTTCTTGATTAAATTTGCAGGCTCATGGAATTGATCATCTGGTGATTCCTACTAGAGATTACTGTTTTGCTCCATCATTACATGACATACGCCGTGCTGTTGACTTCATACATGGTGAGTATTATACAAGTTGATTCATGATAATATCAAATTTTTGACATGTACCAGTTTCTTTCTATCTATGGGGAAAGTGATTGTTGATGATTAAACTATCTGTATAATGTTGCACTGTGGTTAACCTGATTAGATTTTTTGTTTCCTTGTATTTTCTACTCTTAACTTCTTTTCACCCCCTCCTCCTGGGGTAAAATTAAAAATAATAGAACTCAGAAAAATGCATCTACAGGCAGGCTCGTAATAGACGTTTCTTGTAAAAATTGAGTTATTATGCTCATTTGTAACTATATTTTTCTTCCCTTTAAGTTTTTCCACCACCCACCTCTGGGGCTAAACTAATAAAAAATTTAAAACAGAATTTCCATAATGAGTATGTTGAAGATATAAAGTAGGTTTGCAATAACTACGTTCCTAGTTATAATTCAGTTATTGTACTCTTTTGTAATTATTTTGACGTTTTCCCTCTATTTGGTTCTTTTGATGAAGAAAATGCATTGGCTGGACGTACTACATATGTCCACTGCAAAGCAGGACGGGGCCGCAGCACAACTGTTGTTATTTGTTATCTGGTTGGTTCCCAAACTTAAGTAGAGAGTAAAAAGATCAAATTAGGAAAATAGAAGAGGTTAGTACTGTGATTTTCTGATTGTTTTTACATTATCATCTCTTCGGTGTAGGTGCACCATAAACTGATGTCACCTGATGCTGCATATGAATATGTGAAGTCAATTCGGCCAAGGGTGCTTCTAGCTTCCTCTCAGTGGCAAGTAAGTGTGAAGCCTGTCTTTGTTTTTTATCATTAGCATTTAGTACTATTGAAGTTTTGTTGATTTTACAGCTCCATAATTTACCTATCATATTTTTGGGTAAGTTGCTGAAAATGAATGGAGCCTATATTTACTATGATTTAATCAATCCTCTGAATGTTTATGTGGATACTCCATTTCTGAACGAGATCCCCAATTTTGAAAGCTTGACCCATTTTTTTAAATTAATAATATAAATTTCTTTTGATTTGTGTTGGGATAATAGTAATTAGTGGTGATGGACTGATGGTTAATCTTCATTTGATTAATTGTTGAAATTTCAGGCTGTCCTGGAATACTACCGCCACCTTATTATGAGGAGGGCTATTGGATTTGCACCTGGAGCTGATCTATTGGTAAAGGCTTCTGGGGTTGTTGCAGCAGCTTCACGCGATCTTGTCAAGTTTGATGACAATTCTGTAGTTGTGGTAACAGAACAAGATCTTGAGGGATACGACCCAAGTTGTGAATCAGGAACCATGGCAAGTGGAATATGGGCAGATTTAAGCGTTGTTTACCGTGTGCGAGTTGCTGGACAGGCAGCATTGGCAAGAATATCATGCCTTTGGTTGCGATATGGTACCACCGACCAGAAGATTTCTGTGGAAAACTTGAGCAGGGAAAGCAATTGCTCAATCAGAAGTAATCACTTGGGAGGAATAAGTGTTGATATTCACGTGTACTGAAAAAAATAGCCTAAGTTGCTGCTAAGTTTGACAAGTTAACCCCGTGTTGTGTCCAATAATAATTCATGTATGACGGGGCTGAATTCATAACTCGTGTTTTCCTCAGTATATATTCCGTTACTTTGCTCATTTCAATGCAAATGATGAGTGTCATACAGGTCAATCAGTCGATGTGGCTTCCTTTATAATTTACATTAAGGAAGAGAGATGGCAAATAGGTGAATCAGACTGAAAGATAAAAATATATTGTAATTTGCTTATTTACTTATAAGAATTTATTGTTTTTCAGAGCCTGTTTGGTTTTTGATATTCCCGGAACAGTCTTTTCTACTTTTAAATAGAATTGACTTTATATTTGGTATATTATAATACCTATTATAATTATCTGTCCACCATAATTTTTTTTGGCTGTGAGCCATCAAAATGTGACTTTCCATCTTGTGCCCATCTTTTCTTGCCCTCCCTCTCTTTTTTTTTTTGTTTTGATAAATACACATTTAACAGTATTTTAGGTAAATGTAGAAAAAAAAAATTGTCAAAACGTGTTATAGAAAAAATATTTAAATATAAATCATGTTAGAACAAAATTCATTTTCAACCAAAATGCACAGTAAGTTATTTTTAGGTTTTGAAATTCTGAGTGTTAGCTGTAAAATACAGAGGTGTTGGTGAGTTACGAAAGTATTATATTTGGCTAGTTTAGTGCATATTTGGTTAGTCACAACAACTGCTGCCGAGAAATGATTAAGAACATAATGATGAATCGTAAATCAGAAAATGATCAATCTTATATTAGAAAAGACGGGAAACTTGTTTTTCTATAAACTCGAAATTTTTTATTTTGTTGAGTCAGAAATCTTAATCACCAACCTTGAATAACACAAAGGTTAGTGGTAAACAAATGACTAATAGAACAAAAAAGGGTAAAACAAAATGAAATAAATTTAAAAAATTAATCACTTACCCTAAATAACACGAAGGTTGGGAAGGTTGGGTGTAAAACAAATAACTAATAAAAGTAAAGAGGGTAAAACAAAACAATTTTTTTAATATAATTAAAGCGAACCACAAAATAAATTAAAGAACCAAACATTATACTACCTCCGCTTCTTTATATAAGATTCTTTGATCAAATCACATAAATTAAGAAAATTGTTAGTAATATTAAATTTGTTAATATTAACTATTATTTTTACATATTTATTCTTTACGAGAGAAAATTAATTAATGTTTTTATTATAATATTTATTGTTGATTGCAAAAAAGATGTAAACTAATTGGGAATAGGTAAACATAGTCACTAATATAATTAAAAAATTTAAAGAGAAGACAAATTTCTCCAAAAGATCTTGTATACAGAGACTTGTGCAGCATTTTTGGCCAAACCGCAGTATATTTTGATTGCATTTTTAACCCCATTCTCATCTGTGTAACGAAATAGGACAGTCTCCAACGAATTCACCAAAGGACAAGCAAAATTTGTATCATACAAAAAAGACAAAATAGTCTTTAATAGCATTTACAAATTACAACACAAGCCCTCCATTTGGAAGCATACAACATACAAGAAACGTACATCACACTATTGTCTTCGTGATACTAAACATGTCATTTTGAATCTCCAATATTCCAGTTGAGAAAACTGGTTACACTGTGCGAGCTAATATCGCAGATACAGTTGAAGAATGACAAAATGAAATAAAATTATTATTAATTAGTTAATTACTAATAATAATAATAATCACAATTACAGTAAAAAATAAAAATCATTGGAGAGCTATTGGTTTTTCCTTTATAAAGTTGACATCACCATTAGTTGGAGTAAGCAAATGGTGCTTGGAACCTTCCTCTTCACTATCAACTGATGCAGAATCAGATTCTGAATCTTCTTCATCTGCAATAACAGATGTTAACCAAAGTGTTTTTTTTTTTAACGCCACAAAAAAGAAATGAAATTGCATACGGCAAATATAGTAGACATGTCATATGCCACGTGCCGTGCCATTCATATTAGATTTTTTTTGTTGACAGAACCAATAAATCAATCTGAAGTATAAAGGATTGTAAAACAATTAGATGATATAATTGTCTTTCTTCATAGCTTACCAGAATGTCCGAGATGATCGGGATCATGTCTAACAGCAGCAACCTGAAGGCTTTCTGGCAGAAGACAATTGCAAAAAGAACCTGAAAATTCAAACTGAATTTGATCAGCTTACACAGTTGTGCATATTAATATACAATACACACAGAGACAAAGAGTCCTCACCAACACGAGCCAACCGATTAACCCACGCAGGGATAGGCTTTCCAGTTAACTGTTGGCAAACTTCATCTGTAAAATGGTTGCAATTCTTTGCGATCAAATGGTAAGTGTCTCCATGATATTTTGCGGAAAGGCGTTCAATGAAAGAGCGGAATTGTGTATAATTCATATCGGTGCTGCCTAACAATACTGAACGTCTGAAGATAAAGCCAGGGCAACTTCTAGGTTCCACCTCAAATACTCCACTTGTTGAATACTCATGTGCTCCAAAGCCATATTCCATGCCATGCACTATTCATGAAAAGTTAAAACCATGGTCAATAATTTGTTTTGGAATGACAAAAAAAAAACCATTAGAAAAAGCTAGCAACAAGAAAATGCAAATGCTTAATAAAGCATAATACTCTATAAGCTTGTCAGATCAGCTAATAAGTAATCAATATACAAACAGTGCATAACAAACAAATACTTAATCAAATGAAAACCCTAAAACCAGTTTGTATGAGATATTCTTATTCATAACCCACAAATTTTTCAATCCCGAATCATCCAAGACTTGATAATGCAAATGAACACTAGCAATAACAAAAAATTCATAAGCCAACATACAACTAGAATCTCAGCCCTGGAAAATAGAAACGAAAATTTTCATGTAGAACTTAATATTTTGAAACAAGTCCTTTGCGCGACCTGCAACCACATCACCCTAATCGTTGCCGAGAGATAGAGTAAAGGAGACATAATATTGAAAGAGCAGAAGAGAGAAAATGTTCAATGTTTTTTTAAAAAAAAGAGGCAGACAAAATGCTAACTTGTAAGGGTAATCTATACAGATACAGATTCCTTGGGAATAAAATTAATGCACTTCCATATACCAATCAATCTGAACAATATTTCCTATTTCCACCGCCAAATAGGATTCTCTAGAGGCATGGTACTACAAGAAACCTCAATGAATGAGCGGATGACCAACTATCCAATAATGTATTATCATCCAATTCTTCTCCACAGATCAATAAACACAGAAACTTGATTAATATAAATCATAACAATGTCATATTCAATTACAATTCCAGTTTTTGTCTCTCATCTATTCTTGTCAATGATAAATCATTTCACCAAAATGTCAAAAAAGCAATTTCATGACAATAAATACAAAATATAATTCCCAAATCATAGCACAGCAAGCTCAAAATAAAAAATTTGTAGAAGGATAATGTAAACAAACCTTCGATACCCGAATGAAAGATCCCAACACCAAACATGTAAAGATAATTATTGGCAGGCGTAAGATCATAGACATTAAGGTGCACCATAGTATTAGTCTTTTTGTCGCTATCATGCACCTTTTCCAAGCTAGCACTCTTAGGGAACGATGGCATTGTGTATAATAATTTCCTCCCTTTCTTCTTCTCCTCCTCAAATCTCCAATTACACTCCAAGAATCACAAACCCATCTTCTGAAACCTAAAAACAAACAATGTCCAAAACAATATATCATATATCATCATCATCATTATTATTATTATTTTCAAAAAACGAAAACACCCATTAACAAAAATACAGTTTAAAGCAAAAGGGACGAGGAAAAATCAAAAATTTTAATCTGGGGTTAGATAAAACGAAAGCTTGATTGAAATAATTGCATTTATTATGAAGGGGTTTTACTGAGAAAATGCAGGCGAGGTTAAAAGTGAATTTATTGAAAGGATTAAAAATGAAATTACCGAATAATTATGTAGGAGGGGAATGGATTGGAAAGAGTTTAATGAAGTGAAATAGATATTAGATAAATTGAAATAAAAAAACAAAAAAAAAAAGGTGGATGATAGAGAGAAAGAATGGAAAAGAAACTTACGAAAGGAGAAGAGGGAGAGGAGGAAGAAAATGTGAGTCGCCCACAAACACAAAGCCTAAAATCAGACACTCCCTTTCGCTATGCCTTTTCGAGACGTTCTTCCGTCGCCACACTTTATTATTTTTCTTCTTTAAAAACCAACTACACTTTTTTATTATTATTAGAATTATTACACTTTTTTGACGAGAGGAAATTAATGATGTTTGGCAAAAATATATAGAAAAAAACTGTATTTGTTCACATAAAGGAAAAACAGAGAAAAATGAGTTAAGTAATAAAAAAAAATAGATCTTTAGAAAAAGGAAAAACTGTCTTTATTTCATTTTTTGTATGATTATAATTTATAAAGTTAATTTCAATCGGAATATTTTACATTATTAATTTATTTTTTTGGATATAATTTATTATAAATACATGACTGATAAGGGGTTTTTATCAGTAATTATAGATATGTGATCGGGTGATAGGATTCCATTTAAGTCAAACAATATAGATACTAATGGGACCTTTTAAAAAAATATTTATATATAATATTATAAATTAATTATAAATTAGAATTGATTTTATAAATAATTGGTTGATATGATTTGTTTTGAATTATAATTAAAAAATAAATATAAATAATGATAGTTAAATTGGGTGGAAAAATGAATGAATGAGGAAGTGGCTCTTGGAATTAGTTTAAAGTTGAAAAATATTATTACTTTTTAAATAATAAGGGAAATGATGAATGTCACGAGAATTCGATCAAACAATATATCACTTTCATAAATTAGTATACGGTGGATAAAAAAAGAGAAAACAAACGAATTGTTTAAAGGAAAATTATTATTAACTTATATTTGTGAGTATATCTTTTAGAATATAACAATGTGAATGGTTATTAGAAGTTAGTTCATCATAAACCAAAACTAATAGAGTATAAAAGATTTTCTCTCTAACTCTAGACCCTTTTTGACTTAAAGAATCACTCCATAGAACATCCCATACCCAGATTATCACCTATCAACTTTGTGACTAACATATTAATCTTCAAATATACATGCTGATTTGGTAATTGATTCAATAAACTAAAAGATTGGGCCCAATGCTTCTACTTTCCAAACAGAAATAGGGAACAAGTGTGAAGTTCCCTCATGTTCCACAGCAACAATGTTATTGATATTAAGATTAACATTTTATATACATTATGAAATAAAACTGCACTTATATGTTACATATCTACCAGATATTTGTAGTACTATAGTTGTTAGTCCAAAAAAAAGAGTTTTCAGCTTGTTGCTGACATTTGAGAAGAAACAAGAAACTATGATCCATTGAACCATGAAGAGGTTTGCATACATTTGAGTTTTTAAATCCTTATTTTCCAACACAGGTGCCATCTTCATTGTCAATGACATTGTAATATAGAGAAGAAACCTTGCCATCAAACTTTGAAACTATTTGATGCGTTGATAGGCCACAATAACGTTTCCCAAGACGAGCAATAAAAATATCTACAATCTTCTTGAACATGGAATCTTCTTGTATAAGTGGTTGTTTCACAAACTCAACCAGTGGCATCCACTGCATCACATCACAAACTAGTTACTAAATTTTCTTCAATGCAGAGCCAAACGCACGCTTAATAGAATAATAACCGGAAAAAACACACTAGACTCTCGGGTCCATAGATCATTATTCTTCTAGAAGAGAAGTATATTTTTAATTGTTTTAACGAGTAAGAATATCAAACCTTTGCTGCTTCAATTTCATGATCATCTACAGTGATCTTAAATGACAAGGGTCTTAACATGCAGATGAAGAACAAATCTGATTTCTCAAATGCCACATTGTGTACATGCCTAGAAATTGATCATGAAGTTCATTAGTATTTAAAACAAAATTGTGTAGCATTGTATGACCCTATGACCATACTTGTTTGTAAATAGGTAATTAGATCACATCAGAACTAGAAATCAACATAGCTGTATATTCACAAAATTACTAGTAACTATTTCAGATTTATTTCATTAAAAATTATTTAAATTTCTTGATGACATGATTGTGATTATAAATGGTGTTGTTACCTGAATGCTATGACTTCCATAAACTCTGTATCAATCTGCACAGTTAAAGCAACTAGCATCAAAAGAAAGTCTTCCCTTTGAACAATTGAAACTTATCTTACAATCTTATGAACAACTGACTCTATATTAGTTTATAAAGAGTGACATCTCTCACTTTAAAAATTGGTTTTGTGAGGGTGAATTAAGCCAAATATAAAAACCTAAGAGTATGTCTGACACACAGACACTAACACAACATTGACACTTATGATTATATTAGTGTTTCATAAAAAATTTCTTAAAGTAACATCAAACTTACCCCAGTTTCTTCCTTCACTTCTCTTACAGCTCCTGTATATATCTCCTCTGCCTGTGATAATTCACATTAGTGACGAATTCAAGTTGCAACATAATTACATTACATGAATGAAATTAAGTGAAGCATACCTCATGAATGAATCCAGTTGGTATTTTCCAAAGGCCAAGAGTTGCAGGAGAACAGTGTTTCTCTTGCACCACAAGCACCTTTAACAAATTTGTTACAAGAAATTATACAAACATTAGTGCTTGCATGAATCAAATTAGATAAAAACACAGTTCCTTATAAAGCTTTTGCAGAATATCATACTTCATTGTTTTGATTGATGACAAATCCTCCAATTCCTACTTGATGTGATGCATTTGCTGGAAGCATGCAAGGTCCTTCAGGAATCCAGTAAGTTAACATCACATATCCTGGCTGTGCATGGTGGTATTGAAATCCTTCCTGAAACCAAAATCAGTTAATCTCATAGATTCAACAACTCTTCCTGAAACCAAAATCAGTAAGTGAAAACAAATGTTCAACTAAGTAGTGACATAACAATTTCCCAAATGTAAGAACAGCAATCCTAGTTTGACCAATTGTATCTATGTCTGTGATAGCAGAGTGACTACAATACCTATCTATTATGATTCAAACATTTTTTTTTATACATTCATGGTATTTAGAAATGTAGACATTTATTCACTTTAAAAGACTCTTATCTCCTTATTAAAGAATAAAATTAAACCAAATAATAAGAAAGGAAAACAGGAAATCTTTTCGTAAAGTAAATGGCCACAAGTTTTCTGATTTATTTATTGGTAGACATGTAGGAAGTTAAATTACCTTCACAGCAATTGGAACAAGATCAGATTGCTCTAATGGCAACTTAAGCCAAATTCCCTTCTTTCCCTGAAAAACCTCATATTATAAGATTTTCAATATGCTAGTTGATACCTCAAAGTTAAAAGTTATAAATTTCATTTTCAAAGGACTTAATAGTGTAAGTGAAATCAGAACATGGATATATGATTTACCATTTTTTTCCACCGAGAAAGAGATAAACAAAGCATAGATGCAAAGGCAAATGGATTATGTGGTAACCTATTTGGATCAATGACAACTCCTCCATACTCATCATCAAATGCATCAAGTATAAGATTTCTGTAATAAAACCTTGAAGTTGAGCCATTTATTCCATTAATATAGTGAGAATTAGTTTCTGCTGCAAGATTATCTGAACCAACTGAATAACTTACAGCTTTATCTGCCAAATAAGACTCATCTGAGACACACTGAGTCTTAAGAAACAACCCTGAAATTAAAGTTCATAAAGTTTTAAACCCATGTTCAAATTAAGCCCAAATAAATAAATAATCTAATTTTAATCGAACTAGATAATTAAATTTTTCACATTTTTTTTTTAATTTTTAGTTGAAAAAAGGGTACTAATTATTAACAAATGAAAAAAATTTAAGAAATATCAAAGACCAAATCAACCACGACTTTTGCGTCAGAAGCAAAAATGATCTGTCACTTAAATTCAACAACTCTACAACAGTTACACTGTGCAGATAATCAAAATTTTGATGCTCTAAATTTGATGAAAAACACACAAAAGAAAAGATAAAAAAAATGTGTATGAGAATGAATTTGGTTTATTAGTTACCTCTGTGGCTTTGGGTTCCAAATTTGTGTCTAAAAGTTGAGAAGAAATTGGAGGAAGATTTTGCAACATGGGCAACCTCAAATGTGGACATATAATTGGAAGAGAAAGATTTCAGCTCCATCTTAATCACTGACCAATGAGATCACAATTCAAATGATACAAAATACTCTGAGGTGTGAGTGAATATATAAAAGTGAGAATCTTCACTTAAATCAAGGCTAACTTAGCATGTATCGAACTATATACTATAATAACATCACTAAAGAAACATCATGGTCATGGGATTCATCATTTTTCTCAGTGTATTATATCATTTTAAAAAATAAAAGAAAAAAACTTGATAATATCCAACAAATATTAGGTGCTAATGCTAATATGACACGTGGGGACAAGTTATATTAAATCAATGAGTAGTGGCCATATTTGGATTTTTGGAAACCTTTAAACAAGTGGTTCATAATCGTCGATGTTGGGATCATGACGAAAAATCATCCGGAAGATATATTTTTTTTATATCAACAGTCATCCGGAATATACATGAAATAAAACATGCCATAATGGAAAGTTACATTTCTTTCCTTGTCATCCATTATCAGTTATTATAATATTATAATCATTATGATGAATATAAAATCATTAATGGAGAAAACGAGGGAAGTTATGTTTATTAATAATTTAGGACTTAAATTGTAGATTTGTGATTAATTTATCGAGTTAGTTTTCGTATTTTAAAATTGGTTGATCTCTCCTTTAAATTTTTTATCTGAGAAATAATAATTTAATATATTTTAAATGATGTGACATACATTCTCATGACGTACATTAATTATATATATATATATATCATTAATTAAATTGTAAAAATAATAATTTCAGAAGTTTTTAGAAGATTTTAATGTAATTTCATAGACATTAATAATTTAATATTATCGTATTCTAGCATGACACATCCATTTTGTTTGAAAATATGAATGAGGCCAAAATTAGAGTTTTAATATGAAAAATCAATTTCGTGAATTAAAAATAAACAGAGAAACCAAAACTACAAATAATTTTATTAATAATTTAGTTTGAAAATATCAATGATTTATTTCTGAAATAGTTGAAAAGTGTGTTTATCTCTATCACTACTAGAAAAACCCATTTTAGCTGTCATATTTAGCGTCGGCCACGACTCTGACGCTAGTTAGCGTAGATGTAGCCGACGCTAATACAATAAAATTATTTTTTTGATTTTTTTAATTATTAGCATCGGCTAGGCCGACGCTAATTAAAATAAAGCAGACACTAGTTTATTTTTTAAATTTTTATTTTCATAGTTAGCGTCGGATGGGCCGACGCTAAATTGTAAATTGTTTAAAATTAAAATTTTTAATAGCTATTGAAATGTGAACTAAAAAAAAAAAACAGAAATCAAAATTAGATTTGGTCTCACCCTAACGTTATTGGGCTCTCAAAAATCCTCACCATCTCAAAAATCCCTTTGCACCAAACCCTAACGAACTCTCAAATATGAAGAATACTCAAACCTTCTCAACTCTGTAGTGAACCCTCGCCGTCCAAGCTCTCAACTCTGAAGGAAACCCTCGCCGTCGAAGCTCTCAACTCTGAAGGGAACCCTCGCCGTCGAAGCTCTCGAACCCGTGTGAACCCTCGCCGTTGAAGCTTTTGAACCCTGTGAACCCTCGCCGACGAAGCTCAGCCTCTCGCCGCCATGAAGCTCAGCCAATCTGAACCGTAGCTCTCGAACCCACTGTCAACCGTCGCCGTCAAGGTAAGCCACTCGAACTGTTCTCTTCTTAATCTCAGTGGCTCTGTTAAAAATAATGTGTCTCTATCTCACTCTCTGTGGCTCTGTTACTTAAAAAAAACCTAAAATCCTAAAACCTAAGTTTTGATTAGTGTTTCTGATTAGTTTCTATTAGTGTTTCTGATTAGTGTCAGGTGTGTTTATGGTTTGAATCAAATGAATCATTGAACAATAGACTCAATAACTAGTGTTTCATGCATACATGGATATGGTTTGATATAATCTGTGTTTGGCTACTCTGCTGATTACTAAAAGTTCCCCAGAATTTCAAAGGGGAGCAAAATTAGATATTCTGCTGTTAGATATTAATGTAGTCATTGTATAAAAACAATAATAGCACTGGTTTGCATTTGAACAGGATTTTGATCTTGATCTCAAACATTGGTTCTGGTGGAAATGAAAAATAAAAGTTGCTTTTCTACTAGGTCTTATAAGTCATGGTTAGAAAACTCTAATCCAAGTATACACCAAAAGCCAGTTCAAATGAACTTATAAGAAAAATTGCAATAATCGTGCCAATAACCAAGTATTCTAAAAAAAACTTGCATGAATTAAAATCAGCCTCTGCACCTCAACTTTAGTTGCTCTCATATATCTTTTCCATAAACTATCAACTTATAAGGGTTTTTCAGTAAGAAATTAAATACTAATCTAATTTGAAAAGCTTCCCATAAGATAAAATCTAATCCAAATTGAATCAGTTCAATAAAATCTAGGTAATGTATTGGTTTTCTTTTAGTATTTTGTTTAAGAGATGCAACTATTTTCAAAACATTTCCACCAAAGTTACCACTGATATTACTCTTTTTGTATTAACAAACTTTACACTCTTCTTCAAAACTTGAATCATCCCCAATAGAACCGCATGTTATCTTTTATTATTCTAGAGTTTCTTTCCTTGACATTTTTAAATTGATTTTCCTCTATCGTTGGTGGAAAAATGACAAAGAAATATATAAAAAATTACAACAAAATTAATAGGAGGAGTCTCGTGATTTTGTCAAAGTCAACTTGTGGTACCAACATGTCATGCTGCAGGTTGATTTTGGTTGCCAAAAGTAGAGTTTGTTGTGGTGGAATTAGAGTTTCCAATGATAGGAATAAAAGGTGCATTGGGAATTGACATTGGTAATGGTGGTAATTGGTTGGAAAAACCAAACATCTGAACTATGTTGTTGTTGTTGTTATCTGTGACACCATTCATTTGTTAAGGAATAGGAAAGTGTACTTGTGGTGGCATAAAACCTATTAAATTTTGTGCACCAGCTGGTAACATCATATGATGATTCAGTGGCATACAAATTCCTCTTCCCATTGACATTATCTGCATCATCATAATTCATAACATTCATTAATTACAAGACTATATTCAACTTCATCATCACATCCAATGTAGTATAATCTCAATTTTACCTGTAATTGGAGCTGAAGCGTCTTAAGATATTCGATTGCATCGTCAAGCATGGAAGCTTTGTCCGTCTATAACACATACAAACCAAAACGTTAATATAATTAATTAAACTTCAACAAGATCTTATATATAATCACAAACCTACCTTATGACAATTGGGTATGAGCTCTTTTAATGTGCGTATCTTCTTATTTATTTTATCTCTTCTCTTCATGAAGCTTCTTTTGCCTTCACGAGCTGGTTTTTCCTTTATCATATTTTCTGATGTTTTTTCATCATCCTGCATCATCATATAAACTTATGATGGTAAATAATATAGCACTCAAATTTCACAGATGTGTCAGGATATTTGAAAAAAATAACCTATGGTTCAATTGAACTTACATCACTTAAATATGATGAATCATTGGTGTCGACTGTGTCCTCATCATGTCTTTTGAAACTAAAGTTTGGATCATTTGATGCTTCAAGTGAACATACAGAAGATTGTTGTTCATTAACACTAGCTTTTCTCTTTCCTTTAAGTGCTTCTGATTTCTGGATTTGGTTGTTATTATATTGATCATCAAGTGTACTTTTACGACTCGCAGCAGTTTCCGAGTGTTCATCAAGGTTTGATAATTTGTTAGCAGCTGTTAAAGTTAAAGTCTTTTCTGGGTTTAATTAGGCTAAATTTTACTTCACAAAAGTTTCACTATTTTCTTCATGTTTTTCATGTGAGTTTATTCATTTTAACTATTGTTGCAACTTTGTGTGTGGTAATAAAGTGATAATTCCTTTTGCTATGAAAAAAGTTTGGTTTGTTAGAACATTCTTCTGGTTTTATTGTGTAGTTACATTGATAGAGTTGGTTTTTATTCCATTGGGTTGCTTCAACTTCAATTGCTGTATGATACATGTGTTTTGTGTCATTGTTGGGTAAGCAGAAATTTCATTAGTGTTCTCGTGATTCCATCTCATTATGTATTCCTACTTGCTACTGCCTACTGCCTTGCATATTTATAAGTGATTTCTTCGTTACTGTCTTGCATACTTGCTACTTGCTCCTGCCTACTACCTTGCATACTTCCTACTTGCTACTTGCTACTGCCTACTGCTATTGCCTATTGCCTACTGCCTTGCATTATGTATTCCATCTCATTATGAATTTACGGTTCCTATTATCTTTTTCACTTTTTAGGCCTTGGAGCTTTCTCGAATTTTGCAAAACTTGAGCCGGGGTCAATTGTTGATATTTTCGGCCTTGGAACGTTGCTGTAAGTTACTGCCATACGTTAATGATATTGTCCCAAATTGACTTTTATTTGACTATAGTGTCGGCCAGATCGACTCTAACAGTTTATTGACTTTTTTATTGTTGACTTTAGCGTCGCCATCCGACGCTACATGTTTTTTGAAAATGATGTGGCAAACGACTTTTTTAGCGTCGGATGGGTTTTTTTATTTCCTAGCGTCGGTTTAGCGTCGGCCTGGCCGACGCTAATATACCTCTGACGCTATATGGCTGACGCTATGCAAAGCTTCGACTGTTTTAGCCTAGGCCCGACTCCGACGCTAATCCGACGCTAAAAAGGCGTTAGCGTCGGCTTTTGGGGGGTTAGCGTCGGCTTTTGGCCGACGCTAAATCCTGTTTTTCTAGTAGTGTATGTCATTTGAATAATTAAATTGTTTAAGTGAACTAGTATGTCTATTAACGAGTTCTTAATGTTTTCTTTCTTTTTATTTTTATTATTTATAACATGTGTTCGCATAAAGCTACTGATTGTAAATCTTATATAGTATCATCATGTGAATATAGAAAATTATTTTGAATTTTGCTACATAAGTTGTAATGTATGTTGTTGGTACCAAGTTGGTTCTTGCAATTAAAGTTTTGATGTTAACAAATGTATTTTATGAAAATAACACATTTGACTTAGAAGAAGAATGAAAAATGTCATCAGAAGAATAGATCAGAAGATGACGTCACCAGAAGCAGAAATTAGAGGATGACGTCACCAGATGATGTCATCAGAAGATGACGTCACCAGAAGCAGAAATCAAAGGATGACGTCACCAGAGGATATTGTCAGATGAATCTGTCAGAGAAAAATGTTCAAAACAGAATCTGAGAAAAATGCTCAAAACAGAATCTGAGAAAAATGCTCAAAACAGAATTGGAGAAAAAGGCTCAAAACAGAATCTAAGAAAAATGCTCAAAACAGAAGTGGAGCAAAATGTTCAAAACAGATCAGTGAGCAAAAGGCTCAAAACAGAATCTGAGCAAACTACTCCAGAATATTTTCAAAACCGATTAATCGAATTACACTCCTGAAGTGAAGCATCAGTAAAGCCCTAGAGTTCAACTATAAATAGAGGCTTAATGCTGAAGAATAAAGTATCGAAAAACACAAGAACTCAAACTTCAATTCAAAGTTATCTGAAAGTTCAAAAGAGAGAAACACAAATGAGCAAGAGCAATATTTTCTAAGTGTTTTTGAGAGAGAAATACAGTGCAACAATCAGTTTTCCAGAAGCAATAAAAGAGTGCAAGAATAAGTGCAGTAAACAGCTTTTCAGAAGCAACGTTGCAAAGTTCCAAACCTTTATTATAGTGGTGTAGATTCCTTCTTCAATCTGGGGTTGTTAGATTGGTAGGAGAAGACTTGGCTGGTTTAGTCAAGGTGTTGTTATTCCTCAAAAGTCTGGGGTTGTCAGGCTGTTTGAGAAGACTTAGCTGGTTTAGTTAAGGTGTTGTTGTTCCTCAAAAGTCTGGGGTTGTCAGACTGTTTGGGAAGACTGACTTGAAGGGTCAGTGGTGTTGTAATTCAAAGGAGTTTGAATTAGTAAAAAGGCCTTCTGGAGGAAGGGACTGGACGTAGCCTAGTTAACAGTGAACCAGTATAAATTGCTGTGTTATGATGTTATTATTATCCGCTGCTGAATCTGATTAGTTATTTATCGAATAATTCAAATCAATATTTAACAAAACAGCAAAAGTAATTAAGTTTGACAAACACAATTCAACCCCCCTTCTCGTGTTTGCACCTTCAATTGGCATCAGAGCTCGGTCTCAAGGCTGAGCACTTTACAGTGTTTGAGGAAAGATCCAAGGGATCAATATGTCCAGATTCAATGATGAAGCTACTAGAGGAAACATCAACAGACCACCTCTGTTTGATGGAGAACGATTTGAATACTGGAAGGACAAGCTGAGAAGTGTTTTTATTTCACAAGATCCTGAACTTTGGGACTTGGTGGAAGATGGTTATACTGCTCCAGAAGATGCTGATGGTATTAAAATTTCCAGAAGAGATATGGATGCTAATTAGAAGAAGATGTTCAAGTTGCATCACAAATCCAGAACATTCATGATCAATGCAATCACGTTCAAGGATTTCGACAAATGCACTAACAGAGAAACAGCGAAGATCATCTATGATAGTCTGATTCTGACTTACGAAGGCAGTAAGCAAGTCCAAGAAGCAAAGGCTAACATTCTAGTCAAGAAGTACGAGTTATTCAAGATGGAAGAAGATGAAGACATTGAAACTATGTTTTCCAGATTCCAGACTCTAGTATTAGGATTAAGGGTACTAGAAAAGAGCTACACTACTGCTGATCATGTAAAGAAAATACTTAGAAGTCTGACAATCAAGTGGAGACCAAAGATTACTGCTATTCAGGAAGCTAAAGATCTGAATACTCTAAAGCTGGAAGAATTAATCAGCTCTCTCAGATCACATGAAATTGAGTTGGAAGAAGATGAACCCAAGAAGAAGAACAAAACTCTAGCCCTGAAATCCAAGCAGAAAAAGGCTCTGAAAGCAACATCAGAAAATAGTGATTCAGACGATCAAAGTCTGAACTCAGAGGAAGAAGAAATTGCTTTCTTATCCAAAAAGTTCAGAAAGATGTGGCATAACAGAAGGAATAAATTTCCCAGAGATATTCCAATTAGTCCAACAAAGGAAGTGATGATACAAATGACAAGAAAGGTATCATCTGCTACGGATGCAATGAATCTGGACATATCAAGTCAGAATGTCCAAATATGGAGAAAGGGAAGTACCAGAGGAAAGATTTCAGAACTAAGAAGAAAAGCATGATGGCTACATGGGATGATTCTGATGAATCTTCTGAAGATGAACAAGCAGATTTTGCTATGATGGCTCACACCAACTCTGGATCCAACACAGAATCTGATTCTGGAAGAGAATCAGAAGATGATGAAATTAAGGTATATTCTGAATTCACTCGATCTGATTTGATTACTGCTCTGAATGATTTTTTAAACTGTAATTACAAATTATCTTTAAAACTGAAAACTCTTAAGAAAGAAAATACAAATCTAATAGAAGAAGTTAATGTTTTAAAGAATCAGATTGCAGAATTTAAAACAGAAAGTGTCATTCTTGAAACTGACATTGCAGAATTGAAAACAGAGAATGTATATTTGAAAAACAGTTTTGCTGAACTTCAAGTTGAAAGTCTAACTCTGAAAAATGACCATAATTCAACATCAATTGAAAATACCACAAGTAATTCTGATATACATAACAAGTTCTTCAAGAATTTCTTGCTAATGGTATGGAAAGAAGCAAATATGCTTCTATGATTTATGGAGTCAGTAGGAATGGAAATAGAGGTATAGGATTTGAAGAAACTATAATTGAATCTAAATATGTGCTTAAACCTGTTCCCTCTGATATAGTGTGTACTGTTTGTTACAAGAAAGGTCATTCCAAAGTGTCTTGTCCTATGCTAAATACAAGGGAAAACAAGAAACTTTTCAAGACTAACAAACCTGGACCCAACCAGATTTGGGTACCAAAAGATAAAATTGTCTATGTTGCAGATGTTCTAAGCAACCAAATTGAAACACCAGTCATGGTGCCTGGTCAATGGATGTTTGCAATATATGAAGGGAAAAAGGTCTATGTTCCAACATCTACCAAACAGAAGCCAATTGACTCTGGTAGAAGAAGAACTGGTCAACACAATACCTATCAGAACCAGAACCAGAATCATAGGAGGAACAGGAAATATCAAAGAAATCACACATATCTCACAGATCAGAACAGACAGAGAAATCACTCATATCAACAATCCTGGAACTACCAAGAGAATCAGAATTACTATCAGTTCCAGAACCAGAAGAATCAGAATTATCATAAGTTCCAGAACTATCAGAGGAACATGATATATCAACAGAAAGAGAAGTGTCAGTATCTGGAGAGTTCTTCAAACACTCCAGTAAAATTCATCAAGATTACAAACCAGGAAGGGAATTCAAATTCCTTCATCCAAACCATCTAATCACAAAACATACAGATTCAGAATCTGAAAATCAGAAACAAGAGGATTTTCAAAGTAAAACAGAAACTATTGACATAGAGGTTACATCTTGCTGTAAATACTATTATTGTTTGATATTTATGTTTAATATGATAACAAGAAGCTTGATCTTAAAAATCAAAGCTAGATAAGTATTTTGCAGGTTTTCAAACTGTTAGAGGAACCAAGTGATTCACGTGATGTGAACACTTCAACAGAAACAGTACTTCAGTGGTTTCAAAAACAAGCAGAAACTACCAGAAATAGAATTAATGGTTTGGCTGTATTGAGTTCATTTTTAAATTATTTGATTTGTATTATGTTCTATGACAAATAGCTTGATCTGAAAAGTCAAAGCAAGATGAAGCTGATGTAGGTTAACCAGAACTAGAGGAAACTGATTATGGTTTACCAGAACCAGAGGAAACTAAAGCTAGTTTACCAGAACCAGAGGAAACTGAAGCAGGTTTACTAGAACCAGAAGCTGATACAGATCTACCAGAACCAGAAGCTGACGTAGACAAACCAAGAGAGCTTGAAAAGATGGAAGATGAAAGAAGAACCTGACAAGTCTTCAGAGGATAAATCTGAAGATGAGTTAAAAAAAATAAAAATAGATCACTCCAAGACATGGCCAGAACTATGTTAAATGATTTAAATGTTGCAAAACATTTTTGGGCTGAAGCAATCAACACTGCATGTTATATTCAGAATAGAGTCTTTATTAGATCTATGTTGAATAAAACACCATATGAATTATGGAAAGCTTGACACTGCAAAGTCAAAGCAAGATGTTGATATTACAGATTTAACAACACCAGAGGAAGCAGAAACAGACAAACCAGCAGAAGCAGATAAACCAGCAGAAAATGGAGAAGTGAAGGATACAAATAAATCAGAAGCATGTGACACATCTTCAAAGGATGAACCTGATCAAATCAGAACCAGTCATGAGAAGTTAGAAGAGAAATCTGGATGGAAATACCAGTCATCTCATCCTGAAAATCTGATCATTGGAATTGAAGTGATTCTTTAAGAACCAGATCATCATTAAAAGATATAAGTCTGTTTGGTTTAATCTCATCGATTGAGCCTACATCTGTTAGTGAAGCATTGGCAGATGATGGATGGATTATTGCAATGCAGGAAGAGTTAAATGATTTAAGAGGAATGTTGTTTGGGATCTAGTTCCAAGACCAGAGAAGAACATTGTGGGAACCAAGTGGGTCTTCAGAAATAAGCTAAATGAAAAGGGTGAAGTAGTCAGAAACAAGGCAAGGCTTGTGGCACAAGGTTACAGTCAACAAGAGGGTATTGATTACACTGAGAAATTGGCTCCAGTGGCCAGGTTAGAAGCTATTCGTATCTTATTGTCCTTTGCTGCAAATAATAATATCAAATTATTTCAAATTGATGTTAAAAGTGCTTTTCTCAATAGTTATTTGAGTGAAGAGGTATATGTTAAACAACCTCCAGGTTTTGAAAATTTTGAATTTCCAAACCATGTCTTTAAACTGAGAAAATCCTTGTATGGGTTAAAACAAGCGCCTAGAGCATGGTATGATAGACTCAGTAATTTTTTACTTAAAAATAACTTTGAAAGAGGACAAATAGACAATACTTTGTTTAGCAGATCAATAGAAAATGATATTTTGATCATTCAAATTTATGTTGATGATATTATTTTTGGATCAACTAATGGCATTCTTTGTCAAGAATTTTCTGAATTAATGCAGCATGAATTTCAAATGAGTATGATGGGAGAACTTATGTTCTTTCTAGGAATACAAATTCAACAAAGTTCAGAAGGTATTTACATTCACCAAACTAAATATACAAAGGAACTTCTCAAGAAGTTTAAGATGAGTGATTGCAAACCTATGAATACACCAATGCATCCTACTTGTTCACTTGATAAAGATGAATCAGGAACAAAAGTTGACCAGAAAATCTACAGAGGAATGATAGGATCATTACTCTACCTTACTGCTTCTAGACCTGATATCATATTTAGTATGTGTATGTGCTCGATTTCAATCTGATCCTAGAGAATCTCATCTAACTGTTGTTAAGAGAATCCTTAGATACCTAAAAGGCACTACCAACCTCACCTTGTTTTACAAGAAAACTCCTACATACAAACTGAGTGGATACTGTGATTCTGACTATG
Source organism: Cicer cuneatum (assembly GCA_037974295.1). NCBI lineage: Eukaryota > Viridiplantae > Streptophyta > Magnoliopsida > Fabales > Fabaceae > Cicer > Cicer cuneatum. Next base: position 12,638,817 of record JBBPBO010001985.1, read on the forward strand.
CTGGAGATAAACTTGAAAGAAAAAGCACCAGTGGCTATTGTACCTTTTTAGGAGACAATTTAATTTCGTGGTCTAGTAAGAGACAATACACCATTGCCATGTCAACAGCAGAGGCTGAATACATTTCAGCAGCTGGCTGCAGCTTTCAACTACTCTGGATGAAGCATCAACTTGAAGACTACAAAATATTAGAATCCAACATACTCATCGATTGTGATAACACCTCTGCAATTTGCCTAACCAAAAACCCTATCCTACATTCTCGAGCCAAACACATAGAGATCAAACATCACTTCATCATAGATTATGTTCAAAAGAGGGTACTTAACATTCAATTTGTAGACACTGATCATCAATGGGCTGACATATTCACTAAATCACTACCTGAAGATAGGTTTGAATTCATCAAGAAAAACCTTAATCTTATCTTCATCCCTAACCTAATAGCTTAGTTTAATTTTTATGTATTTTATTTTTCATGTACTTTGATAAAAAAAAAAGTAAAAAAAAAAGAGTGAAAAAAAAACAAAAAAAAACAGAGGATCTATTTTCTTCATTCAATCCTTTTTTTCTGATGACAAAGGGGGAGAAGATGTAATATTTGATAAAATATCCGAGGGAGAAGATGATGTATTTGAAAGGAGGAGAAGATGATGTATGATGTATTTGATATCTGGGCATTAGACTTAGGGGGAGAAAATATAAAATGAAGCTTAGTCTTAGGGGGAGTCAAAGTCAAAAGAAAGAAAAAGTATTATCAAAAATACATTGTTTGTCATCATCAAAAAGGGGGAGATTGTTGGAACCAAGTTGGTTCTTGCAATTAAAGTTTTGATGTTAACAAATGTATTTTATGAAAATAACATATTTGACTTAGAAGAAGAATGAAAAATGTCATCAGAAGAATAGATCAGAAGATGACGTCACCAGAAGCAGAAATCACAGGATGACGTCATTAGATGATGTCATCAGAAGATGACGTCACCAGAAGCAGAAATCAAAGGATGACGTCACCAGAGGATATCGTCATATGAATCTGTCAGAGAAAAATGTTCAAAACAGAATTTGAGAAAAATGCTCAAAACAGAATCTGAGAAAAATGCTCAAAACAGAATTGGAGAAAAATGCTCAAAACAGAATCTGAGAAAAATGCTCAAAACAGAAGCGGAGCAAAATGTTCAAAACAGATCAGTGAGCAAAAGGCTCAAAATAGAATCTGAGCAAACTACTCCATAATATTTTCAAAACAGATTAATCGAAATACACTCCTGAAGTGAAGCATCAGTAAAGCCCTAGAGTTCAACTATAAATAGAGGCTTAATGCTGAAGAATAAAGTATCGAAAAACACAAGAACTCAAACTTCAATTCAAAGTTATCTGAAAGTTCAAAAGAGAGAAACACAAATGAGCAAGAGAAATATTTTCTAAGTGTTTTTGAGAGAGAAATACAGTGCAACAATCAGCTTTCCAGAAGCAATAAAAGAGTGCAAGAATAAGTGCAGTAAACAGCTTTTCAGAAGCAACGTTGCAAAGTTCCAAACCTTTATTATAGTGGTGTAGATTCCTTCTTCAATCTGGGGTTGTTAGATTGGTAGGAGAAGACTTGGCTGGTTTAGTCAATGTGTTGTTATTCCTCAAAAGTCTGGGGTTGTCAGGCTGTTTGAGAAGACTTAGCTGGTTTAGTTAAGGTGTTGTTGTTCCTCAAAAGTCTGGGGTTGTCAGATTATTTGGGAAGACTGACTTGAAGGGTTAGTGGTGTTGTAATTCAAAGGAGTTTGAATTAGTAAAAAGGCCTTCTGGAGGAAGGGACTGGACGTAGCCTAGTTAACGGTGAACTAGTATAAATTGCTGTGTTATTATGTTATTATTATCCGCTGCTGAATCTGATTAGTTATTTATCGAATAATTCAAATCAATATTTAACAAAACAGCAAAAGTAATTAAGTTTGACAAACACACTTCAACCCCCCCTTCTCGTGTTTGCACCTTCATATGTAATGTGTTAAAATTAAATGTTCTAGTAAAGATACTATAAGCTTCTAAGTAACTTGCTTAAAATAAATAAATGTATTGTATTAGTATTTTATGTGTACTATAATGTGTCTTTTGATAAAAATCTAGAACTATTGTAGGAGTTGTTATAGATCAATCTTGTGTATAAAACTTTAAAAAAAAAAATTCAAACTTTAAGTGTGCTTTGCAATTATGTGAAATATTCACTATAGTTATGAACTTTAATTCTTGATTTCGAAGGAATTGCATATTCTATGAATTGTTACGTGTGCTTCTATTTGAAATTCTCAAGGCTATGAAATAATTTAAAAAATTGTTCTTCTTGTCTTACTTAAGTGAAACTGATTGAGTAATTGATGATATTATTTAAACTTTTTAAGAGAGTAAAACTAGTAAAACATTATTTGAGAAGTTAGTTGAACTTAACAACCTATTTGACATATTTTCGCTTCATTCAACTTAAGGTAGTAAGATTATAGTTACTAAATATATAAGTTTTGTTTCGTTCGTAAATTATAGTGAGTAATTGTGGTATTTTGTTCATGATTGAAATATTATATGCGATATATGAAGTGAGTGATTGTGGTATTTCGTTCATGATTGAAATGTTATGCGGTTGTTTGAATGATTCATTATGTCATGTTAGTCTATCATGCTAAGCTACTTGATTCTTGAGATATTGTACTTAAAATAAGTTGTTAATGGCTTAAATATATTTATTATATTCTTGGAGACTAGATTTAAATCTTGAGGGTGGTCATTTAGATACTAGTTCACTCACCACAAATTTCGAGGACGAAATTTCTTTAACGACGAGAGAATTGTAACACTCCAAATTTTATAATAAACTATTTTATTAATTAAATATTATGTTAGATAATTAATTTGGTATAAAAATTATTTTAGAATATATGTTGATTAGTTTTATGATTAATTTTATTTATATATGTTTTTTCTATGATGTGTTAATCTTGTACATATTTGACTAAATGAGTAATATAAATAATAAATATTATATTTTTATTATTTTATATATTTTTCTAAAAATAATAGTATTTTAGTGTACATATTTTAAAGAATAATATTTTATGCGATTTTATGCGTATATATTTTCGTAGTTAATGCAATATTTTCTGTGTGTGTTTGACTAATGGTAAGTGTGCATATATTTATATTTTAATTATTTATAAGTATCTCTTATTTTAATTATTTATTTTATAAATAATTTTGTGATAGTAGTAATATTGTGTTTGATTTCCTTTATTTTTGTATAGTTGCTATAGTATGATGATTTTATACATATTTATTGTGATTTAGTAATTAATATAAATTATTGATGTTATATTTATTTATTCTATTGTTTTGACTATTCTATAAAGATGATAGTATTTTTATATGATTATTTTGTAAAATATTGTAGTAATAATTGTAGTTATTATTTTGAATATGAGAGTTTTAATTATTAATGTATTTTAAAAGAGTAATTACTTTAATTAATTTTTTATAAAATAGTAGTTTTGAAATATTAGTAATATTTTAGTAATGAAATTGTTTAAAAAAAAATTAGTTTTGGTAATTGTTGGTTTTATTTAAAAAAATAAAAGAAAATAGTAAAATGTGTTTTATGGATTAGACTCATATGTAAGAGTAAACCTTAATTAAATAATTAAAAAAAATTAATTGAAAAGAAAAAGAAGGAAATGTAACAGAAAGACATAGATGAGTCGTAAAAAGCATAGACAGCCGCATTTGGAGGAAAAAGGAAAAAAATTGATACCGGTCTTCTCCCAAAAACTTATTGTGTTATTTATTTATTTAGTCAATTAAACACATTTTCTCATATTTTTAACCATTCCAATTTCTCAATAAAACACTCCGACTTCTCAGTTTATGGAATTTATTATTTTGCACCATCGTAAGTCCGATTTGAGTGAAATCAATGTCAAAACGATCGTGTGAAAAGTGGCTATATTATCCACTGATTGGTTTTCTGATTTATGGTAAGTTTCCTTGACCCAATTTCAAAGTTTAGTTTTTAGACAGTGTTATCATAATTTATTTGTGTGAGAAAGCGTCGAAATAAAGTAAGGAGTGAGAGAACATTTGAACTCATGAGTATAATATATTGTGAGATCAACGGGAAAATCGTATTTCCAACGATTCACCTAAGGCTAGCTACATACGTGAGTAGCCCTTTGGGGATAAGTTAATTAAAGTACAAATATGAAAATTGTAAGATTAAAATATGGAATAGAAATATTTATAAGGTGTTGATTGATTTAATTTTGTTAAATGTGTGGTATTTGATATTATTTTGATATTGAGTGTCGAATGAATTTTATGTATATGTTTGATTTGACGAGTTTATATGATGTGATAATAAAAGATTGATGCATTGTGATAAGTTTATGTGTTGACGATGATGTATGATTAATAATAATGATGTTATAAATTTGTAATGATGATGTATGATTGATGATAATGATGCTATAAATTTGTGATGAGTTTATGTGATGATATGTGATTAATAATAGTGATGTTATAAATTTGTGATGAGAATATTGAAGTAACCCTATAGTTGATGAAATAGTGTGATTCCAATTTGTGCTTGAGATGACAGTCTTAATAGAGTATCATAGGCCAACAAGGGAGAAAATAAATATTGAGAATTTTTGAAGTGGAGACTATTTTATCATCATATAGATAGGGTTTGACAAGCCTAGTGATTTCGGGAAAGTACAACTGAATGAGTCTGATCGTGGCGGTCTGCTATTGAGCCTTAAGGCAAAATTGTTAGACCTTGGAGGTATTCGTGTAGGTAATTCCTAGGTGACTTGGAGGTAGCACCCCAAATGTCGGGAGCTGCAATGCAATACACATTTACCTCGATTGTCACGTATATGTGTCTCGGGTTGATTTGAGAGGATCTATGAGGACATGACCAATTTCAATTGTCCGTCCACTCAGGTGGTGATATAATATCAAGCCTCCTAACCAAGTACGTCAGAGTTAGAATGATACCAAATTGTGAAGTAGTGTCTAAGCTCGTGCATAACATTGCATTTTGTTGTGATTAATGTATTTCAAAAGTGATAATAATTTCTCTTGGATGATGTGATGATATGAGGAAATATTGATTTTACGTGAATGATTTTGACATTATAAAGTGATATTATTTTTCTTGAATATTTTGATATATCAGGATGTGTTAAGATACATTTTATTATGATTATTTGCGTGATCTTCTTACTTATATTATTTTATTAACATGGTTTTGAAACTCATCTCCTTTGTTGTTTGTGCTTGACTGGTTTGACCATGTGTTTGCGAAATCGCAGTTATTACAGACTAATGAATCTTGAAGTTAAAGTTTGGGAGAAATTCCACTCTGATAGGTGACATCGGGAATAAGAGTTGTAAATTGTATTTCACTTTTACTTATTTAATTAGTAGTGAATTTTTATATGAAAACTGTATATTTAATAATAAGTTTTGGAATTAAATTAAGAAATTATGGTTATGTCAAGTTAATTGAGATTGCACTGATTTAATTGAGAAATAAAGTTGAATTGGTATATGTGTATTTAGAGGTACGTGACATAAATTATTATAACATATATTATTTTGGGGTTTAAGGTGCCACGAGTTTTCCCTCTATGCATCTTTGAGATCAAATTCTATAAACCACTTGTCTCAATTGATGAAACTTAGTTGTACGAAAAGTATAAGAAGACTATGTTGCTAAACATTGCATAGGATAAGAACACAAATATAATTCACATTGTTTATGCACTTGTGGAAGGTGAGACATGGGGTGCTTGGACATAGCACCTTAAGTCAACGTTTGTTTAATTTCAAATAGGCACAAATCCATTAGAAGTGTTTTTAATAATTCAAATAATGGTTGACATAATTCTCCGTCAACACATGTGTACTGCATCCGACACATTGCACAAAAGTTCATAAAAAAGTTTAAGGACAAGGAACTTCAAAAAAAATTTTGTCTATATGGGTAATGATATAATTCTTCTAGTATATTTTCCACTTATCACCCTATAATACTTGAATTTTTTACCTCATTCATAACAAGATATGCATTAAGTGGACTATCATTCAAATTTTATCGAAAAGAAATCACTATGACAAATCTAGAGGTTTTAAGATAGATCAATAATATCCCCTAGAACAATTGACTATGGCGTATTCTCAAGGTCGACGACGATGACACATGAAAATAAAGTCGCTTTTTAAAACAAGACTATATTTTTATTGCAAAATAAGACTTAATTTAAGACATTCATATGGCACATGAGAGACTTTTCACATTCTCCAAAAATAAAGTAGTTTAACATTAAATTTTTTAAAAAGAGTATATTATAGTTTATTTTTTGAAAAAAAAATTTATATATATAAAAACTCAAAAAATAATGTTATGATTGTGATTTGATTGAATATATATTTTTTCTTTCTCGTTTGTTAAAACGAACTGTTTTTTTTTTCTTCATTAAATCAAACAAATTGTTTTTTCTACTCAGTAAATTTTTATCTGCATATAAATCGTACCAAATCCATGATCATCATATACTTAAAATAATTAAACTATTTATTTATCATTTGGATCAGATCAGTTTAATTTATTATTCATTATTATTTATTACTACTTGATACTCACTTAATTTAGAAATATTATCCAAAGGTGGAACAGGAATATCTTCACAACAAGAACAAGAAAGATATATACCCCTCATCAAAATTTGTGACGTTTTTGATGTGTAAGCAATTACAACGACAAATGCGATCAGCATTTACACTTAACAAAAACCGAAATTGGACTCCCTCCAATTTCGTTCAAAATCTTAAAAAAAAAAAACTTTTTGTTTAAAAATATGCTAATTACATTAAAGTTCCTGTTTGATAAAATTAAATTAATTGATAATTAATGATTTATAGTTAAAAAATCAATTAATTAAAATTAAAATGTTCGATAAATTTAATTTTTAATAATATAAAATGATATAATTACATTCCTCTTATATATGAATTTTGATGTAAAAAAAAACAACAATATCAGAAATAAAAAACCACAACCATGCAACTCATTTACTTTTTATTTTATTTTATTATAATAAAAGCATGAATTTAAAAAGTTTTCTAAAAGTTTATAATTTGATATAAAAAATGAATTTAACTTTATATAAATTAAAAAATGAAAAAATAATAATAAATATAACAACGCATACCTTAATCAATTTGTATTTAGTAAATTTCTTGTAAGATGAATAATATGAAAATTTATTTTTTTAAAATTATTTTGGTAAGAATTAAAGAAATTGAGACATGAGAAAGTTACATGAACACGTGGGTGCAAGAATGATGAGTAAGTATAAAAAATAATAAAAATAAAATAATAAAATTATAAAAGAAAGAAAATGTAATTAAAAAAGCTATAAATTCAAACAAAATAAGTTATAAATCGGTGAAAAAAATTTGTTTATCAAACACCTCTCATTTAATCCAACAAATTTATAGACTAGTATAATAAGTTATAAGCTAATTTATTGACATTACCAAATAGTATTTTAAAACTATTTCTCGAATGTAATGTATTGCATCTCTTTTTTTTTTTTTTGGTATTATTGATTTTTATTTGTTATTAATGTTATATGTTTATAGAGATTTAAAGATTTATTTATACACAAAAAATTACGCTTTTTCACATAAATCACTTTTACACAAACAATTAATAAAAGTAATTGATTTTACTACACAGTTATACAATCAGTGATTCGTGTTGGTTATTAACGTAATAATGTTTCCATTAACAATACATGTTCATTAAAATGTTTATATATAGTCTTTTCTCAACCTTTCTCAATTTCTCCAACCTCGTTTAAAACATAAAAAATATGGTCTTCATCATACACATATCTCCTGTGATACTCTCAAGTTTCAGCCTCAAGCTTGCTCTGTCTAACATTAGCAAAAGTCAAAGCCCCTAATATCTTCAAAATTAAGTAGTTTGTGGATTTCTCACTCCACACTTTCATCGATGTCTTGAAGTCTATAGCTGATGAAAGATATTTGTTAATCAAATATTCTGCAGTACTACCAGCTTTACCCCCATAAAATTCTTAGGCAATCCATCTCCCAGGCACATATGACCACTCTCCCAAATGGTCCTATTCATGCACTCCACAATTCCATTTTGTTGAATTGTCTTTGTCTTCGATCTTATGCCTTTTAGTTTATATATGATTTTCTACAATAGTGTGTCATTTTTTAAATTTTTAAATGTTTCAAATTTATTTTAGTCCATGAAGTATCACCTTTGAAGTACCCAAAAGATATGAACCAACATACTCTAAAGGTTAGAAACATGCATACCACTTTCAAACTTAACTATATGTTAATTTACTAGTATACAATGATCACAAAATTCTAGTTTATCTAAATTATCATCATTCAACAAATTTTGTTTATCAAATTCAACTAAACCTCTTTTACTAAACATGTCATAGTCTCATATGTCATAACTTTGTTTTATCATGGAGTGCTACACTAGCTACCAATGCATGAGCAATAATAGTTGAACCATCAAGAATATACAAATCATATTTCTTAGTTTCTTTCCCTATTATTAATGCATCATTTGAAATCTTAATCACGTACGTCATGTTCAATTCTAATATTATATCCAAATCCTATCAAGCATGCTTATAAACAAAATAGTTTTTAAAAGTATGAGAATGTACCTCACATCTTTAAAGATTATCAAACATCTTTAAGCAGATGGGACTCCACCTTCTTTTAATTCCAAGGTCTTAAAGTAATCATTCGTTGGGCATATTTGATAAGCACACTCGGAATCTATAAACCGATTGTTTTTTGCTTCCAAACTTGAAGCCACTAGCACAAAAGAGGCAAGGCATTTTTGCCTCTCCCAACCATGCATCCACACATCTTTATTGCGTCAAAATTGCTTCCAGTTTAATCCTCCATAAACCAAAATCACATTTCAAGAGAATTTTTTTATGTCAAACTTAGTAGAGTATGTTTAATAATCTAATTAATTAAAATAATTTTATTATTTAATAAATTATATGTTGATTTTAAATCAAAGATATTTTTATCATTTAAAAAAGTAATAGTATTTCTCTCTTTTTTATTTCTTTTATCTTTCTCTCATACCAAATAAAATATCACTTTTTCTCTCTTCTCACTTTCTAGTGATTTGATATTATGTTTGTGTGCATTTGAAAATTAATTCTATAAATTTAATTTTGTTCTAAATTTACATTTAGTCAAAAATAACATAATCAATATTTTTGTACTGTCCATTTCATTTTTAGAAGTATAAAAAAACTTTTTACTTATTTTACTACTAACTGCAATTAATTTACATTAATCCAAACATAGATCATGTTAGAGAAAACACAATTTGAACAAAAAATATTCAAACATAGATTAAGTTAAAGAAAACTCAATTTTAACTAAAAATACAATTGTAAAATAAAATTTACTCAAAATGTTAATCCAAACACATAAATAGCCATTGTAAAAATTTGAGTAAATCACCATTTTAGTCCTTAAAAGTATAAGACGTTATCATTTTAGTCTCTGACTCGACAAAAAACTCAAATTAATCATAAAATATCAAAATAGTCATTGAAAGATATACCTTACAGTCATCAAAGTTTCTGAAAAATAAAATTTGATGACTAAACTGATTAATATTTTGATGACTAGTTTGTGTTTTATGTTGACCAAAATCACAACATCCTATATTTCCACAAACTAAAATAGTGGTTTACCCTAAAAACATTTGATACTCATGCAAAAATAAAACCAAAAAAATGATTAATTGCAATTTTAAAATGAAACAATTTTGGTATCTCATTCTGATTTTTTAATTAAAAAATAGCAATGTGACAAACTTTAAATAATGTGACATATGATGCGATGATATAAAATGATTACCACAAAAAAAAATACAATAAAACTTTATGAAAAACTTAACTTTGAACTTCACATCTACGTGGTTTTATGTCATAAAATTGTATGTCACATCAATTAAAATATGTCAAAATCGTCATTTTTTTTAATTCAAAAATATAAGATAAGACAAAAATTGTCGACTTTTAAAATAAATGACCAAAAGTACAATTAAGTGAACAAAAAACACACATACCCAACAAACTAGAAAATGTGCAAACCAAACACGACGAAACCTGAAAAAACCGGTGAGACCAATCAAAATTGAAATTTCAGAATCAGATAAACGCAATAGGATAAACAAACTTACACAAATTAAATGATTCTCTTACGCAGACACATAAGAGAATCTCTTAATTTGTGCCACTTTCAATGTTCAAGAGGAACAATCACAAAGAACTCAGTCTTTCATCAATTTATTTTTACTTAAACCCTTTAACCCCCACTCTATGATTTTCTTGGTTCTCTCTTTTTTCTCAACCAGGGTGTTTCTTCCGATTTTTCTTTTTCTTGTTCCCGGATCACGCTGCTTTTCATTTTCAAGTGCAGTCCTTAAGATGTAAAGCCCACAGAAAGAAAAAGAATAAACAAGGCCCAAAAAAGACAGGCCCAAAAGAACCAAATCTGATTATAGAAAGCATACATAGCTCCCACAATTTTAAAAAAATAATGATATTATTTTAATATCATTTTCTATCAACCAATTACTATATATTTAGTTGTAAAGGAACTCGTATGAAGCATATGGAGGATAGTATAAAGGAGCAAGTCTTACATGCTGACAAGATCAGATGTATATTATATACAAAACAATAGAATTTCTCTACATATAAGACGAAAATTAATTTTACAAAAAAATAGATCTTCAAACTTGGATGTAAAAAAAACAACAAATTAACTTCACACTTATGAAAAAATTAATTAAGTGCAATATATGACTCTTTAAAAAGAAGGTTTAATTGCATTTTAGTCATTCTATTTTTATTAATTCACAAAATTGGTCATTCTATTTTAAAATCTGACAATTTTAGTCTTTATTCTAATTTTTTTTTACTAAGAAACGATAAACTAACATATTTTGAATAACATGACATATAATATGATGATTTAGAATAATTAACACCCATGAAATAACATAAAATCCAATAAAAACTTCACCTTCAATTTCAGAAATTATTTATTTTTATTATTTAATTAATAACACATGAATAATTAATACATTTAAATAGTTCTATGTTGTGATATCATAGGTCACATAATTTAAAATATGTCAAATAATCATTTTTTAATTAAAATTTTTGAGAGAGTTACCAAAATTATTGACTTTTAAAATAAAGGAGTCAATTCCATAAATTGAAGAAAATAAATTAATCAAAATTGCAATTAAGCCTAAAAAAAAATACAATATATTTTTTATTTCATAAAAAAAAAAAGTAAAAATAGTATCTTCGTAAAAATTTATTCTTATAGAACAGAGTAGCTAGTCATTGATAAATAAAAATAAATTAGTTTAGGAATATTTTAAGGATCATATTATTAATTAAATATTGTAAAAGTAGTTAAATTTACCAACAATTTCTTTTTACATAAAAGAAAGAAAAAGGAAAATAGACTGCAAAAAGAGAAAACAAACTTAGCATGAACAAACTCCACTCTTATAACATGACAAGAAGATGTTTAAAACTCTGAGCACCTTTTTAGCAAGTAATCCTGCTGCAATATTACCCTCACAAAGAGTGTGCTTGATAGTGACAACACAATCTCTATCCAATAATTGCTTGAAATTTACCTATATTTGATACTAACGAATATGAATATTTTATTTATTTATTTATAGTAGGGATAGAATTGAACAGATTATTTAAACCAAAAAAGAAAAATGAACTGAATGAATGATAGCCAATTAGGGTTTGACTAAATTGTTAAAGCACATAGTTTGAGACTTCATTGCAATTTTACACCAAGCCAAAAAGAGATCGAGTTACACACAACTAAATTATTTGATTACCAGAAAACAATGAAACATGGAACCTGAATCCATTGCAAATAAACAAATCAAGCAACAAGATTATATGCGTGCACGTAGATTGTGCAAAAGATAGCCACGTTACCTTATTTACTTATTAATAAATGATTTTCGTATATGGATTTGAATTAATCTTGAGTCTTTAAACTAATCTAAGTATAAATATTGACCAGCTTATGATTTCATATGCATGTATGTATACAGTATATCCAATTAATCAGTACTAAAGAAAAGAAAAGAAGAAGTCTAGATTGATAAATATTATATTTAAGTTGAACGTTTTATTCTGGATTCGAATTCAAAATTTCACACATTTATGTAAATTAATTATGTTGAAATTTATTTAAAAAAATTATAAACTTTTATCAAACAAGTGGAAAAAGAAAAAAATACATATTATATTTTTTTTTATTACATCACTCATTTCATATATTTTTTTGTATATTTCTGAACCAAGACAATATATATTCAAAGAAAAATGGCGCCTTGACTTTGACCAATCAACTCGATAATTTTATTTGGTGTACATGGTAAAAGTAGAATTTGACAAATCACATATGAGTGTTATCTTATATCTTGACAGTTACCTTAGTAATATATTTATATTTGATATAGACTGAATCGAGACGATGATCGAACTTATCAACGACAACTCATTGTTTTTTAAAATGGGTGGTAATTGCAAATGGTTTGACACAGAGGCGAACCTAAGTTAATGTCTCTTGGAGTCGAGGCTCCTCCAAGATTTTTTATATTTTTTTGTTATCTTCCATATGTGCTTATTATCTCTATACTCAAAGAGATGTGTGTTACTTCTCTCTCTATAAAAGGTGGTCGCAGAGATGTGAATTACCGCCTAGCTAACATATATATAGGGCCAGAATACAAATAAAGGTAAGAATTATTTATCTCTAGTATTTATGTTTAGTGATGCATCCATTTTTTTTATATTTGTACTATTATCTACAACAACTAGTATTTATATTTGAGGTATCAATTTTTTATTTAAAGAAGTACAAAGTCTTAGCATTGCATAAAGGTCTCCTCCTCATTTTTGTGTGTTTATTCTTACTTTGGTATTTAAGTAAGTAGTTGTTTTAAGAAGAGTGAGGGTAAAATGGTATAAAATTGTGTATCTTTTATTGTGACTGAATAATTGTGCATATAGAGAGTCTGTTAAATCTATGAGGCAGGTATGGATGTCGATTTGCATCTGTAAATCGAGACTCCTGCGGGAATATCATATTTTGAGGCCTCATGGGTGACGAATTTTTTCATGTGGGGGACAAGAACAAGGGAGAGTGAGAGTGAGAGTGTGGACGAGGATCATAGCCCCACCCCACGGGGACCTCGTTCTAGAGCAATTTACCTAAATACTATATATATATATATATATATATATATATATATATTTATATTTATCTTTTACACAATATATGTATAAATTTCTTTCATAAGTGATTTGCTTTGTAGTTACAAGACTATCTTAATATTACATTTTGTTTTATATGAAATTTTTTTACTCTCAATTTGATTGAAAATAGTAGGATTTTGATTATTATTTTTACATTTATAGAGTTCTAGTGAAGATATGTGGGGATAAAAAAAACTCCTCCAAGCAGGAAATGAAAAACAGGTGGGGAGCATTTTGAATGGCAGGGACGGAGGACAAGCAGAAGAGTATTCGCCGCACATGTCCTACCTTGTTGACATTCCTAAGGGCAGGAATATTTATGCTCGGCAAATTCTATGTCGCAATTGTTGTTGCTCTCTCCTTAATTTTAACCATTAGAACAAAAGACTAACTATAATTTTTCGATTGGAGTCTACAAGAGTCGAACCAGTAAAAATTAGGTCAAATCAATATCAGTATTTAGCAAACTAGCCAAGATGCATTGGGTCAATGTAGAACAATATTTTAGGTCTCTAATAACAAACCTCCAATTCAAAGATTAATGAAGCTACACTATATTTTATAATTAAAAAATAGTTCACGGATTCACAATTTTTGTACCTACACACGTGACACCTGATTAAACACATATACAATTGTAGTTAGTTATGTTGAGTATATAGTTAATTTAAATCATATTTAAAATTATGTTAAATTATATAATTGGATTAACTACTATTTAAACTGTGAATTGAATTAACGGTCAATTCAATTAAAGTAATTGCATTTTTTTTATCCTTATTAACTTGATGTCATGAATGTAAAAAGTAATGTTCGTCTGGATATCATTATTGTTTTAATTAGTTGCCATCAATTTTTACAAGGGAAATACTCATGTACCCTAGATATGATACTCTCACTTTCAATTACTTGATGACACGTTATCTTTTTATATTTAATTATTTTTAAATTAATTTAGATTATAGGTTAAATGGTTAATTTTTTTATTAAATAAATGGTTAATTTCTATGAGTACCATTACCCATCGTTCTTCATGCGTTTCAAAGAATTTACCTTTAAGTTAATTAATTTCTCAATGCTCAAATATTATAAAGCACGTATGCTATATAAATAAAGTCTGCTTACGAAAGGAATTACCGAATTACTACTTTGCTTCTTTTTCCTAATTCTTTAATCTATAAAACAAAAACAATTACCAATACTATTATTGTTATCGTCATGATGGCTACGGTTTGTGCTCACGCCGTGTGGTTACTATAGAAGGTATCATATAAGATATGCACGTGAATTTAGTTCACTGTATTGACCAAGTTTCGAGTTTTTAAAAATAAAAATAATCTAAGAATAAGATGAATAATTCAACGTAGGTTTGAGTTAAGGCAGTTAAAACAACTATTTTAACCTTTTAAAAATAAATAAATTTTTATTTAATTAAAATACTTATAAAAATAACTGTACTTGACAAAAATATTTTAATATTTTAAATTTAAAAATAATAAAAATTTATTTAAATTTAATATTGTCTCAATAAATAATAAATTAATTGATTTAATTAGTAATTAAAATTTTTTATATAAAATTAATTATATTTATTTAATAAATAATTTTTTATTTTAAAATATCTAACAGATGATTTTTTATTCTAGCTAGGACCTCATATTTTAATTCGTATTAGTCATCAACTATCTTGTACCGGCGCCCTTGGGAATATGATAACCATCTCTTTGAAACGATAAATACTAAAGTTGCAGGATACGTTGCATGAGAGGGATGGTCAAACACAGAATAGTCAAATTCAACACACGTGCTCCTAAATCAAATACTATAAAAATAAACAAATTAAAATAAAATCATTTATGTTCGTAAATTTCAAATCTAAGGTTGCAATTTTGTATTCACACTCTCTTGCTACTTACACTCCTCAAATTTTTTATAAAGTTGAAATACACATAATACCCTTGCTTATTTGCTACCTCCATTAGTCTCTTCATCACCATCATTAACCTTATAACTCACATATCACAACTCATTCATAACTCAATCATCATAACTCATACTCATTCAAAACTCACATAACTCATTCATAACTTACATCTCATAAGTCTCCTCTTCATATTGTGGTTAAAGTCACCCAACAAGGTAGGTTTACTTATATGCGTTTGAGTTCGTTTTTTTTTTCTTCAAAATTTGATAATTTTACCTGAACTCAGTTCACCAACTTTGAAAATAATTCATTGTACAGGAACTAAATTAACGTATGTTTACATGAACTGAATTAACGTATGTTATTCAATTTAAGAAATCACATGCACAATGTGAATACAGTTCACGTAC
This sequence comes from Cicer cuneatum, assembly GCA_037974295.1. NCBI lineage: Eukaryota > Viridiplantae > Streptophyta > Magnoliopsida > Fabales > Fabaceae > Cicer > Cicer cuneatum. The sequence goes on from JBBPBO010001985.1 coordinate 12,654,596, forward strand.
ACCTACATGAATTGAGTTCACGTAGGTTGCGTGAATTCAAATCACATAAACGTATGTGAATTCAGTTCACGTACGCAAACTCAATTCATGTAGGTTCCTGCACAAACTCAGTTCATTTACGCAAACTCAATTCACGTAGCTTTCTACGCAATTTAAGTTCACGTATTCAAACTCAGTTCACGTAGGTCCAATGCAAACTCAGTTCACGTGGGGTCTACGCAAACTCAGTTCACGTGGGGCCTACGCAAACTCAGTTCACGTAGGTCCTATGCAGACTCAATTCATGTACGCAAACTCAGTTCACGATGTTCAAGTTGTTGAAAATGGAGGAAGAAGGAGAAGGTGGTGTGAGAAAAAAGATGAATATTAATATAAGGTGGAAGATGAAGATAAAACGAGAAATTAGGATTTAAAGAATGATATCAATAAACAAGGGCATTTTGGATATTTCGTTTTTATGAAAAATTTGAAAAGTGTGGGTAGAAAAGTTGTAAAGGTTAATACTGATAAAAAAATTTCAATGGCAACTGAATTGACGATATCGAAGAAAGCATGGATAGATATCAAAACTTAGTAACTTACTACAATTGTATATACAAGACAAATTAAACCATTTCTTAAAAGAAATAAAATGTTTTAGCATTTGAACGAATTGGACCAAGGAGGATGCATAAGCGGTTTAGGATTCGTTGGACAACACTTCATGATCCTGAGGTGAGAAGATACTTGTATAACTCTCAAGCAAGTGTATGTTTGAAGAAATGAGAGGTATTGAAAGAATTGTAATTTTTATTGTGCTACAACATTGTTTTATATAATGCAAGGATTATGTTCATTAAGGACGAAAATGCCAATGCTCGGCGGATATTGTGCTGCAATTCTCACTTTTGTATGCTTCTAGCCGTTGAGAATAGAGCTTGTAGTATTTAGGATTGAGATGAAATACAATCTGGTGGACAAACATCTTGGGCTTGTGTGTGTTTGAATTAAAACGCATGGGATGTTGGGCTAATACAAAGCAATATTATATTTTCTTGGTCTCAAAATAATTGAGTCATTTGATTATTTCACATATATTAAATAAAATGTATAATTGAAAGAGAGAGATTACTACTTTTACTAAATTATCTTTGTTAGATATTGAGACATTATCAATGTCATAAGTGTATAAGGAAAAATATTGTATTGAAAATGATGCATATAATATTAACTAAATGGTACAACTAAAAAAAAAGTGTATTGAAAACTGAAATGGTCACCGGAGCAATTTTTTATAAATGGGTCAATTATGGGGACCGAAGAAGTAGTTTAGATGTGTATAAAATGACAATACATCCCTTCAAATTTTTCTTTTCATGTTTATTCATGTGTTTGAATCTCCACCTTTAAAACTGATTTCTTCATTCTTTCTCTTTTTCTATTTTTTTCAAAGAAGGGTATTAATTTCAATGGACCCTCATATTACATGAGATGATCCATTTTCCTATAAAATATATGAATTTTGCACATATTTTTAGATGACATAAAGACTAGACCTAAATAGAGTTTTTTATTTACTTATTTGTTAAAAACAAAAATGACCTCTACTTATATTGTAGAGTACACAAAGGTAGCTACACCACCCTGAGAAAAAACTACTCTGAAAAAGTAACTTCGTCTTTTATTGTATTGTTAAAAGATTTATTTCTTAAAAGAGACTTGATTACATTTAAAAAACTATAGATAATTTACCCAACATTTAAAAGACATTAGCTATATAAATAAATTTACAAATGAGATTCGTAAACTAATGTTTTCTCAACGTACAAATTTATTTATATGACTAATTGTCATTTAATAATGATAAGTTACTACCATTTTTCAAAATTAATCTTGAAAAAACTTTTTGTTGTAACGAATTACACCTTGCAATTGTTAAAATTAGTAAAGATTAAGGACCATATTAGAAAGCTTCGATGTAATTACTATGTACCTCTTAAAACATAGTCATTATATAAAAATGATTTAAAATAAAAATAGTTTTGAATAGCTATTTATAAAAATTAATTTTTACAATTGATTTTTATAAAAAATAAAAAATAATTTTCATTGCAATAGATAAATACAATATAACTTCTATTTTTAAAAAAATACTTCTAATAAATAATTCATAAATGATTGAATATCAAAATTACTTATAACTAAAAAATATTATTCAATAAAATTTAAATATATAATATTCTCAAATATTATAATTTTATATTTCATTTTAAATCAAATAAATAATTAAATGTTTATCTATTAAAAATATTTATATTAAATTTATTCACATATATTGCGAATGATTTTTTTTTACAAGAATGTTGATTTTTTAAATAAAGGAAGAAATAATTATAGACTCACATGTATCAGGAGATGGAGCTCTGGCATAATAACTGCTGAATTTAATAACTTTATCGTCCTAACATGATTTTTTCTTCTTTACGACACATGCACCTATCACGTATGCATGACAACATAGTAATTTGTACATGCGGCGTATACTCAAAATTATTTTGATTTAGATGCGTTTTGAGGGAGTGTGAGCTTATATTTTTCTTCGAATTAAAATTCAAAACCGAGAACAAATGTGCGTGTATTGATATTTACTCCGTATTTCTTATTTTTGTTATAAATATTATTGTAATTTTTAAATTTTATATATTTGTACTATTACACATATTAAAATGTAGTTAAGATTTTCTGAAATATTAAAAATCAAAATTTTATTTCTATAAAAATCATTTTTTTAATTTATTATTGTGTAATAATAAATTTTTATTATAATAATTATAATAAATATAATTTTTAAATTTATAATTTTATATATATAAATCTGTACCGATGTAGATAAAAAATTTGAAATCCATTACAGATGGATATATGGTATAAAGTTCACATCTCTTATAAACGAGAACGAATGTGAATTTTTCTAATTAATAAGACGAGGAAGTAAGGAAGACAAAATTTGTTTCTAGCTCCCTCTATTGCCATGTCTAGTGATTCTTTAATTCATTGTTTCCTCCATGTATTTGATATAGATTGCTGATACAATAATGGTTAGGTTTTAATAATAATATATTGCGCACCACGATACAGATGCTTTGGTAAGAATGGATTGTCCTGTACTTATTTCCCTTGTTATTATTTTTGGGTACATATCTCTTACCTATTTTCTTATTTTATATTCATACAAACAAACAAACAGCGAACAAAGGATTTTAAAATAAAATAAAATAAATTATATAATTGTATGTAGCATCTATGGAAATTGTCAACAGGGTCGACCAATAGTTAAATTTAGATTTTAAAAAAATTATTTTAAAAAAACTTTTAAAATTAATTATCTTTTTAATTTCATAAAAAGTGAGTATTTTAATATTTTTTAAGTTCAAATTAATATTATCTCAATAAATACTAAATTAACTAATTATATTAGTGAATGGAAAAAGTATATTATAAGAATCAATTATATTACTTTATAAATAATTTTATATTCTAAAATATAAACAATAAATAAAAATTTATTCATTTTTTAATAATGTAGATTTTATAACGTTTAATATTAAAATTAGTCTTAGATTTTATATATGTTCATTTGGTTGGTTGTCAAATATAAAAAGATACAATTTATTTTTATATTTAATTATTTTTACGATTGTTGTACTGTACAACTTATTTTAAATATAGTTAAGAAATTTCTTTTTTTAGTTAGAAGAGAGAGATAAAAATGAAAAAATAAAAAAAAAAGAAAAATTGATAATGGAAATAAAAAGTACAGATAGAAATTCTTAAAATTTACCTTGTAAATTCTATATTATTAAATTCAATATTATATTCTTAATTCGAATAAAAACATTGTAATTCTACAAATTTATGGTAGTATGTTTTTATAAACTATTTTTTACTTTATCCCTCTATACTCTTTTCTAAAATAAATAAAACAAATATTAATAAATGCCGCAATAAATGAAGATATATAATTTATACAATAAATGATATACATAAGTACTAACATATTTTTTTTAGTAATCATCATTCACCTTTTAATAAAATTCATAAAATGATTATTGGCCGAATTCAACCTCAATTTTTGAAGTATTTACGACAAAGTCTTATTTGCGTAAAAAAATGACAGTCTTATTCGGTTTATAATTATGAATAGTTTAAGCAAATTCGCTTGGGTCTCGAGTCTCATCAGATATAAAGAGCAATTCATAAGAGTTGAACCAACTGTAGAGTATAAGTCAACTTTTCCTAACCTATATCATAATTAACATTCTTTTGCTATTTTTTTACAAAGTTTAAGATGAACATATTTATTAAAAAAAATTAGAGCTTAGCGATTTAATAATAATTTAGTAGGCACTTGAAATTAAGCCAAGAAGAAAATATTGTGAATAAATTAAATATTTAAATAATTTCATGAAATGTACATCTCTCATCTCTAATTAGGATGCAATAAAAGACTATTATTTTAAAGGAGCCCTAAATAGAAATTTCACACAGCCACTAAAGGTGAATAACAAAAAGAAGATAACGGCGATAACGGTGGAACACTGAAAATCCCCTTAATATCACCGTCCCAAAACCCAGTCCAAGTTGACGGCGTTAACGGCATCTCTTTAAAACAGTTCACATCAAACTCCACCGTTTTCTCCTTTTTCACCACCAGTTTCTCCTCCACCTCTTCCTCTTCACGGCAACGTTTCCTCTCACCGTCGCCGGAAGTCTCCTCCGCCGCCGCAATAACTTCGTTGACTTCAAGTGGAAAGTTAAGAATCGCTTTGGATCCGCGAAGCCTGAAAGCGGCTCGATCGTAAGCTTTAGCGGCTTCAATAGCCGTATCAAACGTTCCGAGCCAAACTCTTGAGCCGCGTTTGTTCGGATCGCGAATCTCGGCGGCGAATTTTCCCCACGGTCTTTGTCTAACTCCTCTGTAGTGCTTTTTCTCAACAGGTTCCGGTTCTGGTTTCTGACCAATCACCTCCGGTTTGGGATCCGAGTTTCCGAATTTGATCCACTCGGTTTTCTTCGGGAGAGAGATTTTCAGCGACGGTTTTCGGCTCAGTTGAGAGTTTTTCTCTACAGTTCGTTGAGTACGGTAATTAACAGGTTCAGTTATTAACGGTTTGGGACTCTCCTGTTCGATTGTTTGCGATTTGGAATCAAATTCGAATAGTGGAATTTGTGTTTCCGTTTGAAGGAGGTTAGTGAAGTAATGATCTAAAGAGATTGAAGAATCGGAAGTTGATGAGTTTGATTCGGTTGTGTTGTTATTTGTTACTCCGTGAAATTCAAATTGAAATTCAGATTCAGATTCAGACCAGGGTTGTTTGGTTTGAGTGTATTGTGCAATTGGAGTTCCTAAAGGGGATAGTTCACCTAAAAGATGCAATTTGATGCTTCTAAGAGCTGAAACTTCAGCAGCGTTAGCCATGAGTTTATTATGTATGTTTATAAATTGAATTGATTTTTTACTTTTTTATTGATTGATTGAAGGAAAAAAAGAAGCAAAAAGTTGTGGAATTTTTTGAGGAGAAATAGAGAAGATAGGATAAGGTTGTGATTGTGTTTGTCTAAGTTGAGTGGAAAAGGGTATATATAAAGGGAAGAAAGGTGAATTAATTGATTGAGTGAGTGAGTGTTGATTTTTGAACGTGGAGGAGACTTTCTAATGAGGGGCTACGATGCTAAGAGGAAGCATCGTATTTCATTTTCTCAATTATTCTTTTTATTTTTATTTTTCTTTGCTTGAAGGAAACATGGTTTGAAATTTGAATATTCTACGGTGGGGAACACCTTAATAACTTTGCTCCTTATCTTGTCTATATCAATTGCATTACCCATTCTTCACTGTTTTCTTTTGTCCTTTCTGTTGTCTGATTCTTAAATTGCGCTGCCGCAACTTTTGATTTCTGCCTATATTATTATTTTCTTCATCTAATCTTCTTTTACTTAAAAGTTTCTCCTATAATTCTTAATTTAAATCATTAATAAAAAAAATAAATTGAGATTTATAAATTGTGTAATATTGATAATTAAAAGATTTAATTATATTAAAAGTTATATAAATTTATATAGTTAATTAAATAAATAAATAATTAAAATAATTAATTAATTTAACTAAATAAGATGTTAATATATCTAACACCTCTCAAGCTGATTTTAAAAAATGTCAAAAAACAAAATTGATTACAAAGAATATAAAATATCAAAATACATAAACTAAAAAAATTTTGAAATGCAATAAATAAATCGACTAAATTTTTTTAGAAAATCTTCGTTTGAAATAAAAGTAAGAAAGATTCTAATGTAATCTTACATATTTTCTTTTTGTTATAGGTGTTGAATTGATTCTATATCTTACTCCAAAAAAAGATCTACATCTCAATCTTGCATTTTTTTTCTATAGAAACGAGAACAAATTGTTCGAGAATCAAATGAAAAAAAAAGATAAATCAATTAAGTTTTTATACAAATTTTTCAAATAAATTTTGAGAAAAATAAATAGTGGAATAATTAGCTCTATGAATTCATATTACCATTTTTTATTTAAGCTTGATAAAAAGATGAATGAAGATTTGTAAATTAAATAATATTGATAATTAAAAGAGTTAATTACATCAAGGATTACATAAATTTAAATAGTCAATTAGGTAAACAACTACTTAGTAGTAAATAATTAACTAACTAGAGTAATCAATGACTAATATTGATAACATCTTAGTGGTTTTAAGAAAGTAAGAAGAATCAAATATACTAGTTTGTAACTATTGTATTATCATCATTATTGTAAGTATTATGTATATTGTGGACGCTGAATTTAATTGGTTATTGTATTCCTTCTAGTGTTATCACTAACATTAAGTAAAATGGGTTTTTCTCCACCTTTTCTTCAATGCTTTTTTGTTTTTAATATTTGAACTTATATGGAAGTTGTAATGTGGTGTTTAGTCATATTCATTCTAGCAACCCAATTTGTTTCCTCACACTTCAACTATAATTAGGTTGACAACATTCTATATTTCCGATTGCCGATATGTTGTTGCGGTAAAGTTATAGCATTCACCTTTTTTTTTTTTTTCTTGCATTATACTTCTTGTCTCATTCTTTATCTTTGCTATTTTGCATTGATGATCTTTTGTTCTGATTTTTCCTGTTTACTTATGTTTGTAGGTGGTTTCTTTGCTTGTTTATCCAATGTAAGCTGCTATTTAAAAGTCCATTTGTATTGCCAAGCTCAAATCCTATTGTTCACTATATTCACAACATGAGAATTAAGTAGGGCATCTGAAGTATAGAGTCAAAATAGGTAAGGGCAACATGCCAGAATGAGCACAAAAGTCCGAACCACATTAACATAAAAATCTTTAAATTGTCTCCCTGATGATAGGCGAGTCTTTGTGGTAGTGTTGTTAGGGTATATATATATTATAAATTCGATAATTATTATTTTAATATATTATATATTATATTTTACATTAATCTTATTAATTCAATGTGAGTTTCTAATATTTTTTATTATAATTTTTTTTATAATTTAAATCAATCAAAAATTGTTCTATTTATTATCCCAAAGCATAGTATAAGACGATTTTGTACTCATTCATAATAATTGTTGCATTTGCTAAAAAAAAATATTATAAAAATTTTTACTTTTAATTTATGATAAAATTTCAATTTTTTTAATAATTATCATTTAATGAATATTATATGTATTACTTCTAATTTATTATTCCTTAACTTTGAATAATTAGAATTAATAGTTTATAAAAATAATTTAATAAAATTATTATTTTTTTATTTATCATATTTTTTAATGTATGTAAAATAATTAAATGCAATAACTATTTTGAAGGTTTCTTTTAATTGTGAAGTGTCGCTTAAGAAAAAGGTATACTCTAATTAAGAGAGTATATGGCGGTCATAATTTGATTTTAGAAAATGTTGTTTTCAAAACTAACCGGCCCCTGCATATTTGACAATGATTTTTTTTTTTTTACAACTTTCGTCGATAATTAAATTGACAATGATAGATAGCTGATAGTTGATCAAGCCCACAAGGGCCCCAGACAACAACGGCTCCACCTTCGTTGATTTTTTTTTTCTTTTTATTTTTCGTAAATTGACTTTGTCTTCCATTTTCATTCTATTATTTGCTCTTCTGTCAGTTGGCTACATTAATTTAATAATTATAATTTTAATTTATTTATTTTTTATCAATTTATAAAATTAATCTTTCTATTTTATAATCTGACAGTTTTAGTCTTCAATTTTAATTTTTAAATTAAATATGACGATATAACATATTTTAAATAATGTGTCAAGTAATATGATAATGTAAAATGATTAATATCTATAAAATCATAATAACAACATCTAAAAACTTCACTTTTAACTTTAATTTTTTTTAATTTAATTAATGACATATGAATAATTAATGCACCTAGAAAGTTTTATATCTTAAAATCGTATGCTACATTATTTAAAATATGTCAAATCGTCATTTTATAGTTTAAATATTTGATGGATCAAAACTGACGACTTTTAAAATATGAGATCAATTGTATAAATGAGTAAAAATAAATGGATCAAAACTAAATAAATCTTCATTTAATTATCATTTCAATCATTAAAATATCATAAATGCAAGAGTTAATAATGTACTCTATTCGATTGAAATGTATAAGAAGCAAAGATTGATTATATGATGCATATTTAGGTACTTTTAATCTTAGATATTTTGTTTGTAGATTCATTATTTTTAATTTTAGCAACTTTGAATTTTAAAATTCTCGATTGATATAATTTGTATCAATTTGAATGAATAAATATTATTATTTTAGTAAAACAAAATGTACTAAATTAGATTATTTTCAACAACAAAAATGCAAAAAACAATTTGGATTATTAAAAGTGTAAAATATTTACATGTGAAATATTTGGAAAAAGTTAAAATAAAATTGTGTGGCAAAAAAAAAAGTCCCTTGAAAATCTTAGTACTATTTCATCTAGAGAAATCACAAGTCTAAGATAGAAACCCTTTTGATTCCACAGTGGTCGACCTGAAGGTGAGACTTCTGTCGTTTGTTTCAGAAACTACATTTTCTTTTTCATTATCATATTTTTCTTCTTCACGCTCGCGTTTTTGAAGGTGTGTTATTGTTCTTCCTGCTCGCAGTTTTGAAGGTACGATTTCATGTACTGTTAATGTGATTTTTGCTTTGTTGTTGCTATTTTATGTGAATTTTTATTTGGCCTTTGCGATTTGTCGATATTTTGTTTATCGTTGACGGGATTTTTGATTCTTACTTTGTCATGTTATATTTTTTTTTGTTCTTGTTCTTTATTATTTTATGTGAATTTCTTATTTATGCTCTACCGTATTTGAAATGTAAAACACAAGTTAACCAATATTTTGATTCACACAGATACTGACACATATAATAGGCACAACATTAACATGACATGTCAACACAAATAATAATTTGAGAAACTGAGTGACTTGTCCAAAGTGCGGAGAAATTGGACATTATGAAAAGACCTGCAGATGACATGCAAAAGTGAGACTTGCCAAGATGAATAGAGTCAAGAAAGCAACTAATCACAACATCAAGATACCATCATCTACATAGATGTGTCATTTCAACTATGAACTATGATTCACATATACTTTTTTGGACTTAATTGTCTATTTTTAATTATTGTTAAGGACCTAATTGTTCTTATTTTTATAGAAATTACACGTGGGAGAATTAAGTTGATGAGTCATCCGACAAGTTAACAAAAAAAAACGTAATTTTCTAATTGTAGTTCAAATAAGGACTAATTTGATTCGATTTATTTTTTTTAGAGACTAAAAAGTGCTTTTATTTTTTTTAAGAACTAAATTGAATTTCTCAAAATTTCTCAAAGACCAAAATAAGTCTTTACTTTTTTTTTTATAAATGAATATTAGTGGTTAGTTTGATCGTGACGAGGAGGAAATACTAGTAGTAAAGATTGGACTTCTGACTTTTTTTTAATACTTCTTCAATATCTCAACCCAAAATATTAGACTAAACATTTAGGAACAAGGAGTACTATTCATATTTTTAGTGACTACTTAAATATGGGTGAAATTAACGAAAATAATATTTACATAAAAAGTAGTAGATATCTTTAATATGTAAATTGATACAATTTACTCTCCATGCATCTATCTCATTCCACGCAAGATCTTGGTTGAGATCCAGTCAAATAATTCTCTATATACAGTAAAAAAAACAAGTTAACGTACGTGCAGTTTTTATTTGTGTATGAATTTTATTTTTTTATAAAAATTTAATAATATAAATTCTTTTTTTATGGCACGGGACAAGTACTTTAGTTGTAGTCTTATCTTTGGATCAGTATTATAATTTTTTTATTTTATTTTATAGATAAATGTTAATAGTTAAACATTCAAGAATAAGGTGTACTATGCATATTTATAGTGACTACTTAAATATGCATCAAATTAACAAAAATAACATTTTCATTAAAAGTAGTAAATATTTTTAATCTATAAATTGATACAATTTACTCTCCATGCATATATGTCATTTCACGCAACATCTTGGTTGAGGTCCAATCCAATAATTATCTATATATAGTAAAAATACAATTGTATGTGCATTTTTTATTTGCGTATATATATGTAGCCTTTTATTTTAAAAAAATAACAATATCTATAAATTTTTGTTTATAGAACTAGACGAGTGCTTTAGTTGTAGTCTTATCCTTGTGTCAGGTGTTGAATTGGCTATAACTTTTATTTTTTATAGGTAATGTTAGTGGCTAAATTAATTAGTAAAGAAAAAAAAAATTGTAATAGAGATCGAAATCTTAATACTTATTTGGTATCTCATAATTCACCATCAAAACTATAGGACAATTGGCTATAACATGACACTTCCCGCTGTGGACAATTTTATGCGTTGCATGCAATTAAAGTTAGGTGATAAATTGTAACTTCATAAAAATCTAAATAGCATAAAATGTAAACCAAAAAAGAAATTTTTTCAAGCTATGTGGTCTTATTTCTTGTGGTGTATAAAGAGTCCATTTATTCTGGGTTTTTAAAGACAATGAATACAAATTAATAAAAATTAGTCGAATTGAATATCTAGATTCATCGAGTCATTAGTTTTCGTTCTCATGTTACCACTATTCATTTCTATAAAAAGGCCACATACATACATATTCAAATAGATAATATTAATAATTAATTATTAATTTTATTAAAAAAATATGGTTGAATCCGTGATTTCTATGTCATTCTAACTCTCTTAAACAACCAAATCACCTTATAACAAAAAAGAAGTTACAGTAGGTTGTTTGAATTGTATCGTTGTAGATGGAGTTTCATTAATGACGATAAGAGTTTGATTTCTGCTACTAAAAATTTATCCTCCCCTAACTAATTAATAATAGTAACCACCGTCTATTTTTGTTTTGTCAATTTTGGCTTATTTTTATAAAGTAAAATATATTATTTTTGAGAGTAATGCATATAGTATTAATTGAAAGATAAAAAATAATTAATACTATTACAATAAAAACTTAAAATAACTTTTGTTTTGGGAGATTTTTTTAATCAAAATAACATTTATTGGAAGATGAAAGAAGCTAGTATTTAATTGAGCTATGATTAAATTAAATTAATTTAATTTTGAAATAAATGAAAGATGATGAAGGAGTCAATTGGCGTAGATTCATAAGTCACCCTAATTTGTTTGCTTCTTGAGGCCTGTCTAACCTCAACCACTCTATTCTTTATTGTTATTAGCGGTTAGAAATCCCTCTAAATGACAACATTCCGATCTGGCTCATTCGTTTTTTAAATTCTATTCCTAACATTATTGTTAGTTATGGACTTCTTCACAGTCCTTCAACAAAATGATAAAATAGATTTTATTTTATAAAAAATATATTAGTGAAAAAAAGTTATTAATGCTTCGTCGATCATATAAAAAAAAGTGAGATAAATAAATATTAGAAACAATTTACATTACTAATGTTAATTTTTATCTCTTTTTTATTTTTTTACTTTCAACAATTGCACATATTTTTATAGTATACTAATAAACTAAAGGAAACTGTATTCACATTAAAATTTTGGTATAAAAATCATTTCTTAGTTTTTGCAGTATATACTTATAAGTTTTTGCCAAGTCCTTAGCACGATTAAAGAGCATAGTTATAATTAATCGTATAATTGGCATCACAAATTATACTATAATCAATTAAGATAACTTTAGTGTCGACTATATCTTCATATTTAGTACATGATTTTCTAAGGTCTTTCGGTAGTTTACCTAACTAACTCGTCATGTAGAATTATGAAGGATGGCATTTAGTGTTTCACATTTTTAGTTGACACTTTCAACTTTTTTTTTGTTTTGACTCAGACACTTCCAAAAGATGAAGACTGAAATTGTTACTTACTGAATTAATTTAAACTGAGGATTACTGGCACAATAATCAAATTATCTGACCTTTTCTATTCAATTGAAATTAAGTGATGTAAAATTTCAATAGTGTAGACATCTTCGTTCATTAAAAACGTTTTTAATTCAGTGATTAGATAGCTCAATTATTTTAGACTAAACGGTGAAAAAAACGTAAAATGATTAAGGTCTAAATTCTGATGAAAGAAAAAAAAATACTAATTATACTAATATATTAACATTTGTTTATTAAAAAATAAAATATGTTTCTACTTTCTAGTTATTTGAGCAAAATTATTTGATTTGCACTAGAAAACAAATCAACATTACTTTGTTTTCCATGCAGATTGACTTGGAATGTTCTATGGGCCGGTCACTTGCTGCTGCTATGCAATGGTTGACCAATGATCAATATTGTATAGTTTGAATATGTCAATGTAATGGTTTATGGATTTCGTAACAGATTGAGCTCAGTTTTTGGGTGAGCTACAAATTCTTCTTTTCATGTAATATTTGGGTGAGCTTTGATGAGCATTAAATGGTTGATAAAAAAATTTATAGTATATCTCTTTTTTGCATGCTTATTGGTGAATTTAATCTTGGAAAACATTATTTTGTGAATGGGGACTTGAAAAATGATGCAATATGAAATGTGTGTAAACAAAATCTTTAATTTGATGTTGTAGGATACCAAAAAGATTAATAAAATTATGATCATATTTGTTATTTAATTTTTACATTTGATTGTGTAGAAATGTTAAGCCATATTTCGTTTTTAAACTCTAACTCATCTGACAAATATCGATATTATTAAGTTGAAAATCATGTTCTGAATTCGAATTTAAAATGTTGCAGTTGTATATGTGAATTTTTGATGATATTAATCATATCGTTTACAGATAAAAAAAAATGTTAAAGATATATTTTATAATGATTTTTCAACTTTCCATAAAAGAACTTAAGAATTGTGCGTGCAAGTTTTAATCGTCCTCATCAACAAAGAAAGAACGTTGTTAAGTAGAACAAAATCAACGTTATTATGAAACTTATTGGAAGATTATTAAAAAGTCAAAGAAATGTGAGGTTATTTTTCCTACATTGTACAAGCATTGTTCATATAAGAAATGGACCAAAGACAAGAAGACACATCATTTTCATTATCCCGTCAATGATATTTGTCCCTACATCGTTGTGAAGACTTTTCTCGCCTATAAATAAATACAAGGCTTCAAAAACCTAAAAATCAAGATAACAAAGTCCTAACCCTTTTTTTTTAAATGCCAGCTATCAAGATCTCTTAACTATCAATCATAGTTTGGCTCACATATTCATATTTATGATTAAAACAATTAATTTGAGTGTGTATTATACATCAATTTCATATGCTTTGTTTGACATTCCAGCGTTAAGATCTAAGATTGAAAATTGAATAAGAGCCGAACATAAATGACTTTCCAATTTTGTTTCTATGGTACTGATAAGCCAAAAAATAATTAAGAAATTATCATACTAATATTTCCATTAATTGTTTGAGGGATGTGAACTTTTTCTTCTAGATGAAGTATCTGATAATCTATTAAGTTAAAGTTATAAGTTGTATTGTTTTATTTTTAAAAAAATTTCATATGCTTTTAGTGTTCCTAATCAAACGAATTTTCCAAGTCAAGCCAATAATAAATAGGAAAATTAATTTTTTCTTGATGTAAACTTAATAATTTAAAGGGATGAGATGTGATTTCTCTATAACTTTTGAGATTGTTATAAGACCTTGTATTCTTTTTAAAGTCAAGTATGATACTCTTAGGATGACATTTTTAACTATTTTGTAGTTTGATATGCTTGTAAAACTTGAACACTTAGTGTTAATTTTCAAGATGATTGAAGTTTTATTTTATTTTGTATCATAAGTATATTCATTTATACCGCCAAAAAAATTATTTATTTTATTGTGTTTAGTTTCTTATTTGATTAATAGATATAAAATAAAATAAGCTTTAATGACAAAAAAAAGGCACTAAAATCTTTACCAACGGAGTAAACATGGTGGGTATGACGTCACTATAACCTATATCGAAGGAAACTAGTTTGTGGCCTCCGTATAGAAAACTGGATTTGGTATTTGACACTTTAACTGCTCCTATCATTTTAAAAAAATTTAATTTTATCTCTATTATTTTTAACGAAATTTTTAGTGCGTTAAAAAATAAGAAAAAAGTTTACATACTAAATATTGGTATGCAAAAACAAACAGAGAAAAATTATATATATAGAATATTTCATGTTTTCAAAGTTTTTGGTATAAAAAAATCCAAAAAATAATTTCACATATCAAATATTTTATTTTCAAATTTTTTGATACGTTAAAAAAAACCTTACATACCAAATATTTCATGTTTTTGAAATTTCTAGTATAATCAAAAGCAAAGAAATTTTTTTACATATCATATATTTTGTGTTTTTTTGAAAATTTTGGTATTTAAATAACCTGAAATTTTTTTATATACCAAGTAATTTTTGTTTTCAAAATTTTCGATATACAAAATAAATTGAGGAAAAATATTAAATACAAATAATTTCATTTTTGAAATTTTAAATTCGTAAAAAAACTAAGAAAAAACTTTACAAACTGAAAATTTCAATTTTAAAAATTCTGATATTTAAAAAAAAATGTGTTGGTAAAAAATAGGCCAATTTTTTGTTTTTATCTACAAGTGTATTTTTGAAATGCAATATAAAAAGTGGCAAAATATGAGGAGCAAATGTCCAATTGTAGAAGTATGATATCCAATTTTCAGAAAATTGAAGGTCTCACTAAAATGTATACCAAATGATAACTAACCGTGGGTAATAATATCAAGGCTACGTCCCATGCGTGTGAACATTAGTTATCGCTAGTTCAATTTGGAAGAAATGAAAAGTTTGATAAAATATAAGTTTTATGCTCCATAATTTTAAGCCTAAACTTTATTAGTGTTTTTAGCTCGACTCTAAAAAAAAACCTTACCGAACTTTATATATCCGCATGACATAGAAAAATAGTATATATATATATATATATATATATATATATATATATATATATATATATATATATATATATATATTATTTTGAGAAAAAGTACGTAAAATATTTAAACATTATAAAAAATAAAGTACGTAAAATATTAACAATTTTTATATTATATTTAAAAAGAATGTTAATATAAAAAATAATAATTACATAAAAGGTTGGCCTTAAAATATTAATTGATCAAAGAGAAATCAGTCCGTCATTATAGGTCTTTTTTTTATGGCAATACCTATTATTTTCATGTTTTACCTATCAATTTTTGCTTTAATTGAGAGTCTATTTGGTAAAAAAAAGCGATAGGTGATGGAAAATGAACTAGCCAATTAAATTTGAAGTGTTTAACAAAATAAGTTGTTAAATTAATTATAAATGTAAATAATTTTAAAAAATATTTTTAATTAAAATAATAAGAGTAAAAGTAAAATAAAATATGATATACATAAATTCAAACGTTACTTAAAATAATAATTTAAAAAATGTATAATATGATGAGAAAACACTATAAACTATTGAAAAAAATTGTTACCAAACCGTTCTACTTAATCATATAAGATTATACGCCGTAAAGTATCGGTTTAGCCATTTCATACATAGGGTCCGATTATTTTAGATTTTTAAAAAATTTATATTTTTAATAATGATTTTTATAACAACTTACTTAAAAATAATAGAAGTTATTTTAAATTAATTTTTTATCGATTAAAAAAATAATATTTAATAATTTAGATATTCATTATTAGAGATTTTAACATAATAAAAATATTTTTTTAAATAATGTATCTCTTATAAATAAATTTTATGATAAATTTTTCATTTTAATAATTTTTTGAAATTTTATTATCTAAAAAATGTTGAATATTGTACTAGATAGATAAAATATTTAAAATGATACTTTATGATAAACTATTTAAATTAATTTTTTATTTGATATTTTATTTGTAAAATTCTTTTTAAAAAAAGTTATTTGAAAAAAATAGAATATTATAAAATTTATATTTTTAAAAACTGTGACAACATATCCATAGTCAAAATGTCAAATTTATTGTAGTGACTTAAGAATTCATTCGTATCTTTTGATAAAGTTTAATCTATATTTAATTTTTTATGTCCAAATGAAAATGATCCTCTTAATATATAGGTATAAGTAGCAGAGGTGAGCCAATCCAATATTTATTGAGTCTTAAAACAAACTAAAAACTAAAAAGTAAGGTCTTGATAAAAAATAAAATAAAGATTTTTTTAATACAAATAACAATACTTTATTATAATTTTATTTAAATTTTTTATTTTTTATTTTTTGAGATGCAAAATATTTTAATTAAACTTTTTAATGGTTGTATCTTTTTATCTTTTTATAACTGTAAAGCATTTTATTATTTTTTGTAGTATTTAAGTATTTTTATATTTTTAGGCCTAAATATATATAAAATATAATTATTTTTTGAAATTCTAAAACTCTTACTGTATACAATTAAAATAATAATTGGGCCCATTAGTTTAAGATTTTTTCAAAAATAATTTAAAAAATAAAGATTTACATGAAAAATTGGTTTAAATAGTTTATCTTAAATTATCATTTTAAGTATTTCATCAATTTACTACAACTTTTTTGGATAATGAAATTTCAAATAATGATTACAATGAAAAGCTATTTTGAGAATCTTTTTATAAAAATCATTTTTAAAAAATACATTTTTAAAAAAGTGTGATTTTTATTTTTAACCTTTTCAAAAAGTGTGATTTAAATCATTTTTTTAATAACTAAGGTGTGTTCTGGTAGTTTTTGATTTTTCGTTCTAAATTTTTTTAAAACTAAAAACAATGGCTATTGTATGATCAATCGTCGAAGGCAGCTGCAACAGTAAAAAAAGATAGTTGATAGATGAAGGTGGTGGTCGGAGTGTGACCGATGATGACAGTAATGGTTGACGATGGTGGTTGAAGGTGGGTGGTTGGTCGTGGTGGCAGGTGTTGGAGATGGTAGTAGCGGTGGTCGGAAGAGAGTGGTTGGTGGCCAAAGATGGTGGTGACGGTTGTAAGAGGTGGGTGGTAAGTGATGATGGTGGTGGTGGTTGTCATAGGTGGGTGGTTGGAGGTGGCAATGACGGGTGTCATAGATGGTGACAATGGTCAAAGGTGATGTGGTAGTCGGGGATGGTGGTGACAATTGTTAAAAGTGAGTGACAGGTGGGATTGGTGACAATGTTGGCTGGAGGTGGGAGGTCGATGATTGATGCAGTGATAATCAAGACTAATTTGTTGTGGTTTGAGCTTTAATCTAATCTAAAGGTTAATTTTCATAAATGTATGTTGACAGGTGTTAATGTTAATAGTTCTTGGCTTCAAACTGCAGTAGAGATGCATAATTGTAAGATGAGTTGTGTTCCATTCAAATATTTGGGGTTGCCTATTGGTGATAATCTCAAGCGTAAGGTGTTTTGGAAGCCTGTTATTGAGAAGATCTGAAATAAATTGTCTGGGTGGAAATCTAGAACTTTATCGTTGAATGGTATGTTGTTTTGAATTGGTTTGGACTATCGGGTGTGTTTCATATGTATGCAATCAATCATGCTAACCAATTTGATGATATTTTTCATGCAGCCGTGTAATGTGTCAAATAATTAATTTAGTTTAGTTTGTGGTGACGTGGACGATTTGGAAATTAAGAAATGAGCCGATTTTTCGTTCCCATAGTTTGAATGCAAATCTTATTATTGAGAATGTTAAACTTTTAACATGGAGATGGATCAAATTGCATGTAAAAAGATTTTGTTCTTGGTATAACCAATGGTGCTCTCAACTCTTGGGGTGCATTGGCATCACTTGTGGTTAATTGTTTTGCTTCTTATTTCAGCAGTTTAATTTGTGTTTCTGATTTGTTATGGTCATACAGTAGAAACATTGTAAACTTTCTTTTGTTCTTGTTTTAAGCACTTCTTGTGCTTAGATTGTTTTTTTTAATATATTCATTTTTGACTTGTTCAAAAAACAAAAATTTAAAACATAAAGAAGAGTTAAAAAAAACTTATTTTTTTGGTTTTGAGTTTTACAAAAAAAAACTATTTTAAAATTAAGGAAAAAACCAACTCATGAGCGATTTATCCAAACAAGTTTTAGTTTTGAAATTGACTTTCAAAATAAAAAACCATAAACTCACAACTACATCAAATGAACCATAAGTTATTGAATGTTAAAGATACTTTTTTTTCATCGACAACAAATGAATTTAAAACAACTTCTACTATTTTTAAATAAAATTTCAGAAAAACATATTTGACAAATATAAAATCAAAATTATCATTTAAAAATCTTAAATCCATTATTCAATATAAGCATATTAATTTATAATCGATTGTTTTTGCTCGATTTTGCTAACTACTACTACCTCCATAGTTGAACTTTGATCCTTTTAAATTTGTATACACATATTAAGAAATAATAAATTTAAATTGATTTAGTCTGTTTTACGTTTCATTTATTAAGTAAAAATAAAATTTATTAAAAATATTTTGAATTATTATGAGTATAAAAGAAAAAAAATCACTAATTACATCTTAATTTTCTAAAAAACCAACATTTTTTGAACAAAAATATAAAATTTAAAAGATCAAATATATGGGAGCAAGGGAGTATCTACTAATAGTACTTTTTTCCTACTACCCACGACTAATAAATTTTAATTGATAGAGACTACAAACTTGGAGGCTTTGAGCCGCAAATTTTAGTTGACATATCCCACGGCCAGAAGGGAGGAACCTAAAAGAAAACAAAGCAGAAAATATAAAAAGAATAGTTTGAGAGCTTGATAAATGCATTTAGATTTGTTACAAAATTCAATTAGCTAGTTGTAAAATGTGATTTATTTTACCATTAGTGAATTGAATTATAGATTACTTTGAAATTTGTTTTATACCTTTTGGAGAAAAACACACGCATTCCCTCAATTATTTAGCTTTCACAAACACATTTCCAGAGAGAGAATCCTGACGACAACATAAATTATTGGAAGATTAGCAACTTGAGGAGAAGATATATTTTTATATTGAAAAGAATTTCAACTTGTTTGAATAAAATTATTTTACGTAACAATGCAAAGATATGACCAAACTGTTTGTTTTTGTTTGGTTAGAAGATTCAACAACTTGTTCTTATTAAATTAATAATACAGACATTGGAGGATAAACTATATTGTATTTTTCATCATTCAACCAATTAGGAATTCAATTGCTAATTTGATTCGCTTGCTATCTCTGCACGCACGTGAACATTTTTCTATTAAAGAAAGAAGCCAAATCCATTGTGGGCCTCTCATGTTCATCTTAAGCTTAAATTACTTTTAGGATCCTATTTAACTGAAACACGATGTTTGTTTCACAAGTTTTAGGACTTTTCACAATATTGGATTGAATTTTTTTTTATGATGTAAATGATGTGATATTAATTATTTTTTGATTAAAAATATATATCCATTCATTTAAATTAGTAGAAATTGTATGAGAATAATATAATTCAAAATCGTTAAAATATTGAAAAGGATAAATTTGTGAACAAATTCGCAATAAAATTCAGATTAATAATATAAAACGACAAAATATCTACAATAATAACAAAATTTACAAATATAACAAAATCAAACTCTTCAGAGTGCACATGTCTCATGTAACATTGATGATGTTAAAGTTATTAATTTAATTTGAATCTACACTTGATTGAAATTAATATGTCAGTATAAACCAAATAAACACTACTCAAGACAAAAAATCAAATCACACAGAGACGAAAAAATATAAATATATATGAAAAATACTCTTTTAATTATAAAAAAAACATATTAAAAGTGTGATTTCATATAAAAAAATGACCATAGATTACCCATTTTTTTAATAGATAGACATGACATTAGTTATTTTAACTAAAAAAATGAATTTGAGAAGAATAGAGTGAATTTGAACAGTAAAACAGAAAGAAAAAAAATTTGTTAATATTTTTACTCTATGATCCAAATCAACAAATTAAACTAACAATGTCATATTATCAACTGCAAATAGTTTTATATCATTAATTAACATGACATATTGACATGTTAACCTTCAAACTAAATTGTAAGGAATTTCCTAAAACATTATACTAAAATTCTAAATTTAAAAATAAGAGGACTATATTTATGTTACAATATAGAACTAAAAGTGCATTTAAATTTTAAAATTAATATTGAATTTTTTTAGCCAGACTCCTATTGTTTTTTATCATATTTTTTGGGTGAAAGTATTTATTTTGTATGTAGTAGAGAAAAAAGGGTAAAATACTGCAAGATTGCGGTAATGCGCACGAGTTGGTAGTTGGCACGTAGTGACTAATTAAAATTTATTTGACTGAAAATAATTAAATAAAATGACATGTTTGGCAATAATGTTATTGAGAACTTTTCAAGTCAAAGTCAAATTATCACTTTGTTACGGTCATTGGTCAGCTTCAATGGCTTTGTTGTGCTTATGTTATGTTACGTGGGATTGTCTTCATGTGTAAGGTAAAATTTATTGAGGTAAAATAACTTTAGTAGATATTTCCCTAGTGCAGGTTTATTTTCTTTATTCGGTTAAAATTGGCAAGTTAAATTGACCAAAATATTTCTTGATACGTTTAATGAGTTATACTTATTTAAAAATTGATGTGTTGGATAAAAATAATAATTGAATTGGATTCACGAGTAACTTAAATAAGTAATTATTCGAGATGAGTGGGAGTTGTTAAAGTATAGAAAACCCACCTTTTACTTTGAGATGAGTGATTTTAGCCTAAGGCCAAAGATTTTGGGTCTGTTTTCCTCAACAGAAGTGGACTAGGCTTTGGGTCCAAAACAATAACATACAACTCAATAAATAGAAAAGTTCTTTTTCATCCCTCACAAATTTTTTAAAGTTTTTAAATTTTATCTGAAATCACTAATTCGTATATATTTTTTTACAGTTTGAAATGTCCAAACATATATTTTTATGTATTTAAAAATATTGGGTGTGGGAGAAGAAATACCTTAATAAGTATTGTGTTTTTCAACTCAATCTATTTTATTCAACTTAAATATTACAAATTTAGCTTAATCTAAACAATTATAAAAATTTACTATTGATTTATGTATCAAATTAATTTATTGTAATTGCAATTAATTTGATTTATTGCTTTTGAGGAATATATAAGGAAATCTATTATTTGAATTGTAAAGTAAAATTGTATTATAAATTAATCTTTATTTAAAAAAATATATCCAACCTTTTGCGTTATACACTAATAACGTTTCAATCGAGATGTTACAACTATGGTTTTAGATAATCTTTAGAGAACTATTTTCTAACTCAAAACCAACAATGGATTTTAACCGTTGCCAAGACAGAACTGTTTCTATTGGTTATATTTAGAATTTTTCTGGGGAGCTATCCCAACGGATTGGCACCGTTGCAAGTACATAATTTGTTCCCTTACGTCTACTTTTACATGACTCATATTGCAAGTACATAAATTGTTCTCTTATGTCAGATTTTTAAATGACTTGTGGGTGAGCTACTCCAAACAAAATGTATAGTAAAATAATAATAGAGAACAATAATTTCAGTGGGATATTATTATTTCTTGTTTTTTGGGTACAATAAACACATTTTTTTTTATAGCATTACATAGTATAATTTAAGTTAAATAGTACTCGTGGTTCTTTAACTTAATTTTAGTTAAAATTTTAGTTTTTATTTTGTTTTCCTTCCGATTTGATCATTTATTTTAATTTTAAGTGACAATTTAATCATTTATGTTTTAAAATGTCAATAATATTATCATTTTTTTACAAAAATTCATCAAAATTTTCAACCAAACCCATAAAATTAATTATACTATTTAATATAATACAAATTTCATCAAATTTGTAACTCAAATCTTCAAATAAACTCATATTTTCATTCTTTATTTGATGTTGTTAGAGATAGAAATATGAGTTTATTTGAATATTTGAGTTTCAAATTTGATGAAATTTATATTATATTGAAGAATATAATTAATTTTATGGGTTCTGGTTGAATTTTTTGTAAAAAAAATGGTAACATTGTTGATATTTTAAAACATAAAAGATCAAATTGTTGCTTAAAATTTAAAAAATGACCAAATCGAGAGAAAAAAAAAAGATAAATGACTAAAACGTTAACTAAAATTAAGTTAAAGGACCACGGTGCTATTTAACCTATAATTTAAATATCATGTTTTTTTTGGACAAAATTTAAATATGGTTGTTGATTAGTGTAAAGATTTAGTTTTATCGAAGTAAAATTATAATATTGATCCTAAATTGGTGTTGTAATAAAATATGATCCTAAATTGAAAACTAAATAACAAAATCAAATATTTCAGTTTTTAATGAATATCCAAGAAATAATATCAACTATATATCATCTATATCAAAATGACATTGTTTAACATAAAGTTCTTTAGTCTAATATATTCTCTCTTGTTACTATTATAAGTAAAAATAATATTTTAAATTTTGATTACTATTATAAATAAAAATTAATTATTTTTGATTTATTTAACGTTATTATTCTCAATATATAATTTATTTAATTCAAAATATTTAATGTTAATAGTTAAGTATTTGACATTTAAAAAGGACAATTTAATAAATTTAAATTGTATAAAATATAAAAAATTAATTATAATTAACTGTAACTCTTAATACTCGTGAAAGTAGATTATATATATTAATGACCGAAGAGAAGATTAGCTAAAACATAAACTATCAATAATTATTGATGACTATCAATTTAATAAAAATAGTGTTGCCGTTGATCCAAATTATTGTAGTGTATTTTTGCTGTAAAAAATAAAAATTTATTGTAGTGCATTTACGTCCAAGTTGTACGGCCAGGGAACTCGACTCAACCCCATTCACATCGATCAACATGCCACTACAAAAGAATGTAGCTGTATTATAGTTAGTGACACCTAATTATGGGATTGAATAATGATCAATTTGGCCAATGATATATATATATATATATATATATAGTGCTAACAAATGATGACAAGAAATCAAAAGGTGATTAATTAGTTTGTGTTGTTGAATTGCGATTCGTGGGATCCTTAGGGAAGATAGTAAAGCATAAAGCATAGGGTTACTGTGAGAAGCAAATTGTGAGAAGTGTGGGGGCCTCTAGCTTATAGGTTATTGGAAATGTTATTGAAAATTGAAAGATATACTTATCCATTGCAAATTGTGCAAATGTGTCCACAATCTTAGCATCTCTATTGCTAGATCAGTGTCGTTCAGTCATTCTCATATAGTCTTATTCATGACTCTCCTCACCCCATTCCCCATTAAATTTAGGACAAATTTTAGGTACATTTTCTTAGTCACTTTTTGTATCTTTTTGTATGGTTTTTAATTTAATCAATTACAGTTTTATTTAATTAATAATTTTTTTAAAAGTTTGTTATAATTAAAAAGGTGTGATGTATCTTAAGAATTATATGAAAAATACATAAGGATTTTCTTTTAATTTATCGATACATTTTTGTTTTTTGAGTAAATAAGTAAATTGGTTATTAAAATTATAAGCGTCAGTCAAATTAATTCATGAATTTTGTAAATTAACAAATACATTTCTAAAATTGTAAAATAGTAATCAAAATAGTTTATATTTAAACTTTTATTATTAGAGATTATGAATTGACATGTTAATTGAATATTTGACCCTCCACGTTGATCTCATATATATCATCACAACGTGAACTAATTTTTTAGTGAAATTTAAATCTTTTACGGACTAATTTGACATAATTAGTTCATGCACAATTACTCACAAATTTATCTCTGAGATAATAAATTTCATCAGCAACTTTGTTTTTAGGAAGATGACATTGACGTGGAATCAACGTAGATAAATCATATATTCAATTACAATGTCACAACAAAATATCTAACGAAATTTTTTTACATAGGAACTATTTTGATTGATATTTTACAATTTCAATTATGCATTTGTCAATTCACAAAATTCAGAGTCTCAGTTAATTGACGCTTATAATTTAAGAGACCAATTTACATATTCACTCTTTTTTTTTCATATTCGAATTAGACACAATAATTGCACCACGTAGTATTGTGTTTTGATATCTAAATCGACAGTTGAAATCAATTAATTCTATAAAATTGAGTGTGTAATCTAAACCATTTGATATCAAAGCAACAATCTATATTGTTTACGACATGGAATTGAGTGTTCTAGTCCGGGACTACCCTATGTTGGGCCTAGTGGGGGTTGGAGCCCCCACTTTTTTTTATGTTTATTTTGAAATATCTCATATATACATAGATAATAGTTTGGTTAATTGATTAATGTTTACTACACATTTGAAATCAAAACTCACACAACAAAATATAGAAAATTGCTAATTTACATTACTTTTAAGTTTAATTATTTTATCAAGTGATTGATCGACAATTTTAATAGTTGAATTATCGTCATACATAATGTCAGTTGTTTCTTTGTGCAATTTGTTGAAGTATAAGAGATTCATTTTATGCATTTGATAAAGAGATGTTGAATAATTAAATATTTGTTAAATGAGTATATATTATCAAGAATTAGATATGAAACTGCATGAGATAAGAATGATTAAATAATTGTTTAGTTACTTATATAGAAATATTTTATTGTCATTGAAAATGATAAAATCGTTTAATTTTCGAGATATGAAAAACTACAAAAAAACTATTAGGATGATGTATAGTTATACTTTAAAAAAAATAAAATTTTATATAAATTTAATACTCCAAATTTTTATATATGTCAACTCCACTACTCAAAATTTATGAGTCTGTCTATGGTTCCAGTAACTATTGGAAAAAATTCAAATTTCATATTGATAAGAGATAAAACTCTATAATAGTTTATAAATAGTGATATCCATTATTTTACACATCAACTTTGTGATGATGAATTAAGTCCAATATAAAAATCTGAGATGATATAAGAGTCTCCTTGATTGGATGGCCTACCATTTACATACACACCTCTCACCTAAAATAAATATTGAAAATCTAACTTCCTTTACATTTATAAAGTAACATATTCCTATTTTAGAGATACTTCCTTTAAATTTATAAAGTAACATGTTCCTATTTCAGATTTCTAACGTAAGTGGTTGGTGCACTGTACACGTGATTGTTGTAAACTACATAGTTTTAAGTTCTATTTGAGTCATAGTTTTAGACAATGAGATCTACTATTTCTGTTTTTATATTTTATTGCAACGTAGGAGTTAAATATGTTACTGAAATTTGTTATACACCTTAATTCATTCAAAGAAGCTTAAGAGGATGAGCACTATAATTTCAGAGTAGCATATTTACAATTTGCAAATGATACACTAATTTTAGGAGACAAATGTGGGGCAAATGTTTGAGTTATTAAATGTTGGCCTCTTGTTTGAAGTTAAATTTTCATACGCATGTTGGTTGGTGTGAATGTGAGTATGTCTTGACTTGAGTGGGCAACTAATGTTCTTTATTGTGAGATTGGAAAAACCCCGTTTAAGTATTTTAGGTTATCAATTGGCGATAATTCGAGAAGATTGGCTTTTTGAAAACCTATGATTGAACAAGTTCAACAAAGATTATTTCGTTTGAAGTGTTGAAACCTTTCTTTGGGAGGTTGTATATTACTTTTAAAATTTGACCTATAAAAGATTTCGTTTTATTTATTTTCCTTCTTCAAAGCTGGTTCATCTATCATTAATATAGAACCGATGACGGTGTTTCTATTTTTTAGAGTGGTAGAGTGTCAATTTGGTGGAAAGACTTGGTTAAAATACAAGAATGGGAGGGTGTTGGCAGAGAGAACTGGTTCGTTAACAACTTGTATAGAATAAATGAGAATGAGAGACTCATTTCTTAACTGATCCTAGAATGAAGGGGGTACTCATAGTTCATTTTCCAAAAATGTTTTGGTTGGCTAGTGATAAAGAGGTATCTATGACAAAGAAGTTCAGGCGATGGTGGGGGAAGGGTGAAGAGGGGTGACATTGGATGAGAAGATTGTTTCAATGGGAGGAAAAACATTCTTGGTGTTCAAGTTTTATGCATTACAAAAATATGACAAATTTTGTCATACACACTTTGAAGAAACCACAAATTTTACATATTATACGAAGATATGAATGAAACCGCTTATTGAGTCAAGGTGACTTTACTAGCATTGTTAAGAAAAACTTAGTCTTCCAAGCATTTAACTTGTTGATTTTATCCTTGAAATGAGCAAAATCGACTTTCTTCATTGAAAAGCCTACATATTTACCGAGTAGAGTTTTGTGGCTGAATGAACAATTGATTTAAACTTAACCACTTTATTCATGGACAAGTTTTGGAGACCATAAATCTATATTTTCGCAGATTTCCCTTGAGACCTGAGCTATAACAAAAGGAATGAAGAACATCCTTGACCAATCTAGCTCGAGAGAATTTGTCATAGGTGAATAGAATACAATAATTTGCAAACAATGTGAAATTTTAACAGGCTTCCAATGGTTAGACTTATCTCCATGCATGGTTGTATGTAGAAATAATATTCAAGATGAATGTTTATCATTAATCAATTAATTAAAAAATAACTCTCCGCAAGTCAATTTTTGATAAACTAATGTAATTTATTGTATTAACTATATACGAGATAAATATTGTAAAATGTAAGTATTGGTGAACAAAATAACATAACATGCTTTTGCTTGGAATTTGAGGGTACACATAGTATATTGGTCGAAGTTAACAACTTGTATTGACAAAAAAAAAACCATTAATTGAAGTTGCATAATTTGTTGATGGATTGAATTAAAAAAAAAAATATTTTTTGTTGCACAATAAATGTCATTTTAATAAATAAAAAATTGTCTCAAAATAAATGATTTGTATATATATAAATTATTCATATATAAGATTACTTTTTATTTTTTAATTGTACCTTTTAATTAGTCATATATTTGTAAATTATTCCCAAAAATATATTTCACTTTGTATTTTTTATAGTAAAAAAATATCAATTGTTAATACGGATGATTTAATAAAATTATTATTCTTTATTTTTATTTATAGTAATTTATTAATATATATTTATAAATATAAAATTAATTAACATATCTCTTTAGAGCATTTATTAAAAAAATAAAATAAAAAATAGAAATTTATGTAAAAAAATATACTTTTAATGATTTTTAGAAATTTAATAACTATTTTCAACAAAAATATGTTTGCTTTTAATTTTTACCTTTGTGAATGATGAAAAGTTATTTTGAAGTAATAATAATTATTGCGAGATAAATATATAATAACAAAAGAAAGACAAAAATGGATAGAAGACGATTGTTATGAAACATGGGAAAGAACAGCAGATAGGACAAACAGATAAGCAAGTTGTATGAGGGTGTAAGGCGAATGACGTCAGAAATATGCATTTTCATTGTGGAAAATGAATTTAAAAAAAAATGAGAAAAAGAAGATAAATTAACCACGTGATGAAAATCCCCTCCCACTTGCTACTACCACCTTGCCGTTTACACTTTTAACACATGCGAAACTTCACCGAAGCTAAGTCGACGAATACCCCATCAATTCATGATTATTATAAATAAAATAATAGTCACCATCCCCATTTTTAGACTTTTAAATATCCAAAACCGTAAACATATATCATAAATCTAAGTGCATGAACCTACATTCCTATAAATACCTCACTTATTCTCAACATTTCCAGTTCGAATATCCAATCCATCTCTCAAAATAACACCACTCTCTCCTTTGCAATTTACAACTTAAAAAAAAAAAAACAAACTCACCAGACACAAAATTAAGACACACACGAAATGTACGGCCACAATACTTTCGATCCCGATTTTGCCCTTTTAGAGTCTATTCGCCTACACTTATTAGGCGAGTCCGAAACAACATTCGGAGCTCCAACAACTTCTTCGGGTAATACCCGGGTTTTCTCTCGGAGCTCCAGTTTCAGCAGTTTGTATCCATGTTTGAGTGATAATTGGGGCGATTTACCGCTCAAAGAAGACGATTCTGAAGATATGGTGCTCTACGGTGTCCTCCGCGACGCCGTAAACGTCGGGTGGATCCCGTCTCTCGAAGTCGGGTCACCCGAAAGTATTTCATCGGATTTTCTACCGGAAATTAAGGTGAAAACAGAGCCGTGTGTCATGCCGGTTGAAAGTACTCCCACGGTGTCGTCTACGGCGGAAAAGGTGGTTTCAGACGGACCAAAAGCTGCTCCGGCGAAAGGGAAACACTACCGTGGTGTTAGACAACGGCCGTGGGGGAAATTTGCGGCGGAGATTCGAGATCCAGCGAAGAACGGAGCTAGGGTTTGGCTCGGCACATTCGAGACTGCAGAGGATGCGGCGTTGGCTTACGATAGAGCTGCGTATAGGATGAGAGGATCGAGAGCTTTGTTGAATTTTCCTCTTCGGGTTAACTCCGGCGAACCCGACCCGGTTAGAGTGGCTTCGAAACGCACTTCTCCGGAACGTTGTTCTTCTTCCTCGTCGGAGAGTAGTTCACCGGCGAAGAGGAGGAAGGTAGTGACAGCTCAGAGTGGATTAAAAACAGGTCAAGTTGCACAATGTACACGTGGCGAACAGTTATTGGTTTCTTGATGACAACGATGCAAAGAAATTAGGTTACTATTGTGTTGTGTTCCTTCAATGCAATTTGTAATTATCTGAAGACATGCGTGTATAGCACTACCACTACCCCTTCTTTTGTGCCACTTTCACCTACACAATTTTGGAACCAAGGAAAAAGATGAAAGGGAAAAAAATGTAGCTAGATGGTGACTCGTGAGGGAGACAAAATGTGGGAGAGAAACAAAAATAAAAAAAAAAAATTGAAAAAATTGGACGATAGTGTCATAATGAATGATGAAGTGAGTTTATGTAATTTGTCTTTGTGAATAATATAGAATTTATTATTTTATCAACATTATTAATGTGTTAATTGTGACAAATGAGACGAGACTCCAATAACTTTTTTATTCCCCAATTGAAAATGATCTAAAATTGTGCAAAAAGGTGACTTATAAGACGATAAACAACCCTTCTAATTTTGATCAAACCATGGCTAGTATCAATTATATCAATTGTTATTTCGATTGTTTTTTAAAAAACAACATTAGTAAATTGTTATTTCGAATGAAGTATAGTGTAACAATTGGCAATTAAGCATGCAAACAAAATAATAACACTAGTTATTGAAAAAATAAAAGAAAAGGACAAGACAAACATGCAAATTTAAATGGTGAAAAGTAGCAAATGGCTTAGTTTAAATGAAATTATAACACCACCCTTAAGATCAAATGACTGAGGTGTCAATTACAATAGGAGAGACCTTGTACTTTTTTAACTAAAAAAATTAGTAGTAAATGAAAGAGTTAAATTGAATCTTCATGTTTTTTTTTCAATTCAACTCATTTCAGAAAACTTATTTAAGTGACCTCTAGTAAGTATATTTATTTAGATATCTCAATTTGAGTACGTAAATGGGGATCACCGTACGGACTATCCCATTTAAGGCTCTATAGGTGGAGAATTTTTCTCTGCCAAAATAAGGACGAGGGAGAAAGTCTCCCTAAGGGAATGTAGAAATATACATATACAAATATTTCATATGTTATATTTCTTTATCTTTTCACATAATGTGTATAGATTTCTTTCATATGTGATGTTTTTGTGGCTACAAAACTTAAAATAGTTTCTTAATATTACATTTTGTTTTATGGTTAAATATCAACTTTTTTACTTTCAATTTGATTGAAAATAATATGATTTTGATTATTTTTTATGTTGATGTGGTTCACACAGACTATGAGGATCCGCGGAGACGTGGACAAAGTGAAAAAACTCACCAAGATGAAAAATGATGATGCAGATAGGGAGCATTTTGGATGGTAGGGATGGGGAGTGGGAGAGTACTCCCTACTCAATTGACATCCCTAAATGTATTTCATTATCTTTAATCTACGTGGGACTATGATTTTTTTCCAATGCACCTATCACGCTCAACACTATTGGATTTGAGGTGTGGATATAAATGATGGGTGACCTGGACCAATAGGCTATTTATACTATATTGACCTAACTAATTCTTACCAAATCGACTTGTAAGATGATTGACGCCTCTTGTTATAAACTCATTTAAAACCTTACCTTTATTATACGTGGGAGTTAAGTTTTCCCCCAATGTAATAAACAATGGAGCCGAAACTCAAAGAAGAAAAACAACTACAAATGAACTAAAGATGTGAGTAATAACTCTACCATAAGCACTATTTATCTATTTTTCTTTTGGACACTTACCAACCACCTCTATGAGAAGCTCACCATAAGAAAAACCCTCAATTAGTTAACCGATGATCTTTCAATGCTCCTTTAGTCCCTTAAACTTTGGAATATAAAAAAAATATTAATATCCAAATTGGCCATTCGCCCTTAAAATGCCTCCACAATCAACGACTTCTAAATTTTTCATTACAACTTCGTCATTTCTTAAGAGCACCCGATCAAGAGGAGGCAACCATCGTGAAATTTGATTGTCTATTTTAAAATTCAACAGTTTTGATATCTCGTTTGAATTTTTTAATAAAAAAAATAGTGATGTAATATATTTTAAATGACATGACATATGATATGATTATGTTGAACGATTAATATCAATGAAATTGCAACAAAAATCCTTTAAAAAATTCCATTTCAACTAATGAAATTATTCATTTTTATAATTTTATTAATAACATATAAATAATATATAGTTCTACATTATAAGATTGTATGACATGTCATTTAAAATAAATCAAATAATTATTTTTAAATTAAATATATGAGGGAAGAGACAAAACTATTATATTTAAAAAAATAAGGGGACCGATTCGGTGAATTAGTGAAGATATGTGAACCAAATTTGCAATTAAATTTTATTATTATTATTATTATTAGTAAATTCTAAGAAATTGATTTAATAAGTGTGTATTTTCAATGTAAAATAAGTGTTCACGTATATTTAATCAAATCACATAATTTATATATTATTAATTGTGTTTTAAATATCATGATAATGATTTTATATATTCTTTATAAATAAATAAATAAATAAAAATTTAATCACCCATTTGATTGATTTTTTGATTCTGTCTCTAGTCTCAACTCTCAACTAGAGGATTATTAAGGGAGATTAAATTTGGAATGGAGGATACATGTCAAGATCCGATATTTAATGGCAATACACTATGGACCACTTATATTCTTTATTGTTGCATATTCATATTAGAATACGCTTAGTGTTACTACTGGAGGATGTAGATGGCATGGTATCAAGGAATATTAGCGTATGCAATATAATACTGTATTACATACAAACATGATATGATGTGATATTAGCTTAAATTAAAAGAGGTGAAACCTTTTTTAAAAGATGATATCATCACTTACAATAATTTTACATAAAGAAATATATTTCCTAAATGCTTAAAATTAAACAATTCTTCGTTTTGTTCAACGTACGTTACTTGGTTGGTGTTCACAAAAATTTGAAACAAAATAAATAATTGAGGGCGTTGGAAAGTTGGATTCAAACATATATTCCAGCTACTTAATAACAAACAGTCTTTTAGAATAAATTGGAAGAAAAAAAAGTTAAAAAGTTTGCGAACACGAAATTGCTTCGTATGAGAAATCTAAAAGAAAATAACTAATTCATCTCTCTGAATATAATTTTCATATTTATAAAAAATATTTGTCTTAAAATAATTATCATTTTTTAATATAAATGTAATTATTTTATTCTAATTGTCTATTCTAATTAATATAATTTACATCACTATTAAATTATTATTTTCCGTTACATTTATTGTAATAAGAATATATCAATAAATAATAAAGATAAATTAGTAAAATAATTATTTTGTTTCTTTTATTTATTAATTTTTTAATCTGTATGAAATTGTTAAATACGATAAATATTGTGGTACAAAAGGAGTATGTACTATTTTATTTAGATTTTTTATAAAAGACAATTGAGTTATAATCGAAATAACAAAAGTGTATATATTTAGTTCATAATATATCTTATGGATTAAATATATCAACTTTTGTTATACACCTTTTGTTATACATCTTTTGAGTTATGACGAGTTCGATCGGAACCTTTGAGTGAATGTTGTCATTTCTAACTAAAAATGTCATATTTTAAAATAGAAGAACCAATTTTGTGAATTAGTAAAAATGGAGGAATTAAAACTGCAATTAAGTCTTTCAAGTATTATTGATGTTTGTTTAGGATTTTAATATTACATTTGGTCTTAATTATAAGAAGAAAAAGAAATTGGAGATTTGTTTTAAACTCATTTATAAGATAAAGTTGTGACTTTTTTAAGATGTATTTATTGTTTAAATGACTTTTTTATCTTCATTTAATATTTGTCTTTCAAATATTAGTGGATGTATTTAATGTCTCATATTTTTCTATGAGAGATATATTTGTAAAAGTATTCAAAAAGTGATAATAATAATAATAATAATAATAATAAGATTTAATTGTATATTTGTAAAAGTATTAAAGGATTTTTGTTGCAATTTTATTGATATTAATCGTTCAACATAATCATATTATATGTCATATCATGGCATTTAAAATATATTACACACTGATTTTTTATTAAAAAAATTCGAATGAGAAATCAAAACTGTTGAATTTTAAAATAGACAGCTAAATTTCACAAATGAGTAAAAATATAAAATAAAAATTATAATTAAACTTAATAAAAAAAATAAATTCATTAATATTAATATTTTTTATTTTTCTTTTTATAATTGAGAGCATGAGTAAATAAAAGTCTCAAAATAATATCTAAGGTTGTGTAAGCTTAGAAATTTTCTAGCTTCAAATTAGCGACATAGCGTCAACCGGTGAAAAACACTGCACGTGGGCTCTTACAAAAGTATATGAAAGACTTTGCATTGGAGGTTGCAGCTTATCTTCAACCATAGAGTTTCAAACTTTGACCTTGACTTTTCTCCATTTTCCGCTATGAATTTTCAACGTTTTAGTGTGCAAGGGATATTTTTTTTGCTTTAAAATAATTTAAAGTGATATAAGAAGAAAGCTAAGTAAGAACAAATTTCTTATGGTTTTTTCAATAATTTAAACGCAGTAGAATAAAACGTTCACACACACTACACTAGTACACTTGAGTCTCCAAATAGTGCTTCCACAAATATTTGAAGTATTGAGAATTCAGAATCGATTTTTAAATACTGCACACGAGGCTTTGCTCAACCTCTTATTCATTCATACGTATATTTTATGTGAAATAAAATATAAGTAAAAGCAGTACTTAAAAGTATAATAAAACAATAAAAAGGTTGATGTATCTTAAAATAAATTAATATTTCAACTATTATTTTTATTTATATTTTATTTGGAAATGAATATATCAATAAAATATTATTTCAACGCATCAAACTTACACAAATACAGACACTAAATGTAGGGATGTATAAGTGATTTAATCACTTATTTAACTCATTATAAATTAAGTAAAGTAGCATGATATTTCATTAAACACAAACAAATGGTTCGGGATGAAAAGATTGAGGTTCAAACTCTAATGAAAGAAAAATATTAATATAATTATTGGCAGAGCAACAAATAATATTCACTGTAGTCTTCACTAAAATTATAATATTTATATAAAAATAAAAAATTATTTTGGTTTTTTAAATATACGAGGTTTTAATACTATAGTTTTTAATTGATCGAAATTAAGCATATTACTAAACCCTCATTTAGTAATTTTATAAACTAAATTAAAGAATATTTTATTAGCCACCTGGTTGTATAAGTGATTAATCACTTAGTTAGCTTGTTAAAAAAGTAAAAAACACAATATCTCATTAAACTCGAAGAGCATTTTATTATCTACTAAATGCATCTCATTAACACTAAAGTAAACTACTCTAGGTGGCTTTTGACTTACATTTTAGTCGTTAAATATTCTAAATGGTTAATAATGTATCTCTAATACTACATTCATTTTATAATTATATTAAATAAATAATTAATAATTTATATTTTAATAGTTAATGATATATTTTGTGTTGTTAATTTATATCATGATATTTCATTTAATTTATTATAAGTTAAATAAATTATTAATAACTTATATTTTTTAATTATTAATGATGTAATTTAGATGATTAATGAGATATACTATACTTATTTAGAAAATAAGAATATGTACCGACATACAATATCTCATATGATCTCTCTAAATTTTTAAATTCTTTTAAATTATATATAATCAATTATTATATAGTTCTATCATAAGTTAATTATTAAACAATTTTATATGAAAATATAATTAAATAAATATTTTATTAATCATTTTACTATTGAAATAATCTTCCATTAATTAGTTTAATTTTTAAATACATCTTTTATTGATTAATTTTGTTATAAAATTGCTAACCAAAGAATGATTTAATAATATATTTAATTTTGATCAATCAACATTATAATCCTCACATATTTAAGAAACTATATATATATATATTGAAATTTTACGCCAAATTGATTTTATCAACTGTTATGTGACATGTGTCCACAAATTTTTTAACTGTTGTGTTTCTTTATGCACACGTCCCATGTGCATTGAGGCGGCTTCTAAAGTCTATCTAAAAATATTCTCTTTTGTTGTTTCATTTTTTAAATATATCCTATAAACCAACTTATTTAACCTATAAAAATATTCTTGTTTTAGTTGTTTAATTTTGTAAAATATAGTTCATAGATGTATCTAAAAATCTTCAAATACTTCAAAATCTTCAAAGTAATTTTTTAAACGGAAAACCTCAATAATTAAATCTTAATCTTATGCCTACTTCTATCTATTTTTATACTTTTTTTTAAATGCTTTCAATTGTTGTACTTGATAACTAAAAAACTTAAAGCTCATCTAGATCCAAGAATGCTAGAACTAAAAAAATTCAAAGTCCACGGCTTCTACTAAAATAGACAACCAATGAAGATAAGGCATTCACTTAAATAAAGAGCCCTTTTAAGTCTGCAATTGCATAATCAAACGGCCCATATTGGTGGTAACTTATAGAACATAACCTTTAACAAAAAAAAAAAGATCTAGAGTTAGTTTAATTTTGTTTTTATTAATTATTATCGAGAAAAAAAATGTAAAATTGTTTTGGAGGTTATTTTTTAAATAATCTATAATATATATATATATATATATATATTT
The DNA here is from genome assembly GCA_037974295.1 of Cicer cuneatum. Taxonomy (NCBI): domain Eukaryota; kingdom Viridiplantae; phylum Streptophyta; class Magnoliopsida; order Fabales; family Fabaceae; genus Cicer; species Cicer cuneatum. The sequence goes on from JBBPBO010001985.1 coordinate 12,690,493, forward strand.
TATTCGTGTAGAGTGTTTTTACATTATCAAACAATCACAACTATTATTATATCATTAAAATAATGATATACTTATAATATAAAACCTTTTAAGTTATCAATTTATAGCAATTAAACTCTTTTTTAGTCTCAATTCAATCTAAAGTATCACTCATGCTCTAAAATATATAAATCTAACTAGTCTATTAGTTTTTAGAATAGATAAAAATCTATGTCATTATTTTTCTTGTGCTTTAGAGACTATTGACGTGAATTTTATATACTTTAAAGATAATTTATTTATTTTTATATATTTTAGTGATTAAGTAAGAGAAAATAATATTTGGAAAACTAAATTTAGTATTTACTCTTTTAAAAATATTAGAGGTGAAAAGACTTATATTTGTAAAATTATCATGCAAACAGTTTTAATAGTGGAAAGAATGTCAATGCTAAATTAATCAAACTTTGTTATTTCAAGGGGAAAAAATAGCAAATATTAGAAACAAAATATTGCTCATACAAACTTTTTATTTCTTACTTTTATTAAAAAAAATAGCAATTATATAACCAATCAAGTTTCTTGTGTTCTCCTTGTGATTTACTCTTTCAGATGACAAAATTATGACAAATTAAAAGGCAAATTGCCAACCTTTAATTGGCTTTGAAAAAGCCGGTCATACTCTTCATCATGAAATGTTACTGCATCAAGTTTTATTCAGAGAGGCATACCTTACAAGATCACTGAATGTAAATAAAAATCTGAACATACACGGAGATAAAGTGAATAAAAAGCTGCATGAGAATGCCTTGAGATTATACTACAGATAACATGAAGAAATCACATCAAAATAGTCATTAACCCTAAAAAAAGCTCAAATTGACTGCCTTCATATCCATCACTGGGATTTCTTTGATAATGCAATGACATTGAAGTTGAGGGAATCTGGATTCTTCTGGATCATGCTCTGGATGGCTTTAGCTGCATCCTGCAGTAATAAATTTAAATATATATTAGTAATTAAAAATAATACAAGTAATGAAGAATGTATGTATTTATTTAAGATGTAAGATGAAAGGTAGAAAATCTATTAACTAAAAGACATGATTGAATAACAAGACCAATCTTGGCGAAATGCTTTTCCTACAGAATTGTTGTCATATATTTCTTCACGCATCATTTAAATGCAAAAACCGAAACCAGAGCCACTTGAAAACAATAGCAAAGAATCTTTTCTCTTTATATTCATTTGAAGACCAAATCAAATTATATCCTTTTGTGAAATACAAGTCTTTCAGGAACAATACAATTAAGGCTTTGACATTGTAAGATATTTTTACCTTCAACAAAGTACTTGGTGAGGATTGACCGTGAGATATTGCTCCTGACTTTCTTCCATCAAGCTCATAAAGTTCACCTGCATGCAATAAGATTGCACACGGGAAGAGAAGAGCTCAAAATTGGTTTTAGACATGTACAAGAGTCTGATTTGTTTTGAGGTGCATAAAAGAAATTACCATCCACACAAGCAAAGCAGATGAAATGAGTATCCACATTGTCTGATGCCTGCATTACAAATATTTCAAATAAAAAATTGGTAATACACAACTTTTTTGTTTATGTATTATTTATGTTATCAGTAGAATGTTGCCTCAGCAGGATAAAACAAATTGATGTGTATAGGTATAGCCCAGAAAGTAGCAGTTACAAAAGAAAAGAAACATTTGTATTGATCTATTCCTCCTATCTTGGGTCAAGGTTGATTCTCTCCAAATAGTTTCATAGGCACTCATCCTTTATTCTCAAGCATCTAGCATGACCATAATCAATAACATTCCACCATCCAATTGTTTTGGAAAAAAGAAATTAAGAAACTGGGTACTTGATTGAAACAAAACTTTTATGCAAAGGAATGTTTAAAGCGTTAATCACAGAAAAATTAGAGTGAAAACATAAGCCTTAGACTTGGCTAGTTCTAGTTATTGAGCCAAATTGTGTTTTCCTTTCCTCTAATACACTAATTTTGGTGTACCAGCTTTACACTTGGCTAGTTCTAATGAAGGTGCTAAGTCTTGTAAATTTGAAGACGGAAGGGGAGGACTTAGGACAGAAAGTGTAAGACTGGGAGATCATTGGGAGTTATGACGTATGGACTGTGCTAAACTAGACTAGAGGTAGAGGTTGGCTTTGGGAGTTTCTTTGGTCATGGTTGTGGTTGAACAGTGAAAATTTTGTCGAACTGGTGAAACAGATGTAAGAGACAATGAAGAGTAACGGTGTGGTAAACAGAGTCCTGGAAATATAATTTTTCAAAAGAGACAAATTTGTACAAATTCAGTTACATACTTAGCATAACATCAAAAATAGAGCATAAGTTCAAAACTTTAGTCTAAAGGGCCAAATCCACATTCCCAGAATTACACATCATACAAGGACCTATAAATATAAACTACATTGTGTAAAGAATAATGATAACATCAAATAACACTAAAAGCAAGATTTTTTCAAATGCATAGGATCATAGTTTCAAGATAAAACAGCTGAAATGAACCTTTGATCTTTAGTTACATCTATAACAATAATACATCACATCAGAACCCTCACTCCAATTTACTGTTGCCTTATAAACTAATTTTAATCAGTTAAAATACCTCTGTGTCACCAGCAGTGGCTGCTACAGAATGAGCAACCTCCATCTCAGTGTCATTCTCAAGAAACAAAGCACGCTGCAAGATACAAAAGTAAGAAAATGCCAAATGAGCATTATATGACCAAAAGTCTCAATTTCTTACATTTATTAAGTATAAGAACAAAAAAGAGGAGGTTTGGGTAAGATGAAGTAACCTGCATTGGGTCCAAGTTTGCAGTAGATTTGAAGAACTTATCAAAGAATGAACCCTCAACTGATAACAACACAAACTGAATGATATTTAATGGTTGATGCACCATAAAAAAAAATTATTGAGGCAATTTGATAGTTGAAAACTCACCAAACTTAATTTCAGAAGTTATGTTACCGAGAGCATGAAGAAGGCCTATTGTACCACAAGCATTCCCCACAGTTTGCTTCATAAAATACACTTTGTTGCTATATTCCTACACCAGAACAACACATCAAAATCCTACTCAAAGGATTTAAACGATCGATGATATACGCAACCCAAAATTAATATTTCATAGGCATTGGTCAATAAAACAATCAGACAAGCTTGTTAAATGGTCTACTCACAAATGAGTAAATCAGCATTTAAGTCCTCGATATTGTAAGAGTCAAACAATTTAGTCTCTCAAATTTACGAAATAATTAATTATTCCCTTAAATTAAAGAACATCAATTAATTTAATCCCTCTATCAAAATATCTCTTTAGTAAACATCAAAACCAATGAAAGACCTACATATTGACTTGAGCAGTCTCTTGTTGCATCAAGACACAATAGAACCTTTACAATTGCAGTGCTAAATTTGATTAAAACAATGAAAACATTGACCAATGTTTTTCAATTTAATAGACTAAATTGCTATTTTACAAATTTGAAGAACAAAATTGACCAACCCTTACAATTTGAAGGATAAAATGGTCATTTACTTACTCAGAAATAGATTAAAAGATCATATATTAAATATGTCTACTCACCCTTTTTTCATTTATCTGTCGCAACCTCTCTTCTTCACTCTGATAAGAGATAAAAAAACACAACATCAGGAGAAAAAATATATCAACGGTTAAAACATTCAATAAAAAACACAGCGAAAAGGGGGATATAGAAAAAGAAAAAACAAAAATTTATATGAAATTAACCTTGGTGGTAAGGGGATAAAGAAAAAGCACAGCAAGAACTGGCTTTGGAACCATTTCCAAAAGCTCATCATCTAATCCGTATACATCATTGCACTCTGCTTGATCCTCAGGAAGACCAAGACCAAAAAGAAACTGCAACTCACCCAAATCAACTACAGGGTTAAATTAATTTGATAACTACACTTTTATACAACAACAGCAAAATTAAATAATAAAAAATGATTCATTTGCACAGTTTGTTATTTGGGTATATATATTAAAAAATGTACTATCCTAATAATTCCATGCATCATTGAAACGTTGTTAATAAAAGAAATTAATGAATGAAGGGTGAAAAGGGATAGTTACCTGGTTCATGACATCAGGGTTAGCTTCAAGAGGAAGCCATCTTTTCGGAGCAGGAGAAGCCATTCTATGATTCTTTCTACTTTCTACTCAACTTTGCGTTTAATGCTTAATTGCTTTATGCTGGAAAAAACAAACCGTCCAAGAAGTCTAAAATGAAAATGAAGATGCTATTTATATGATTGTAATAATGGGCCTATGAGAAGCCCATGGTTTCTGAATTAGCCCATTCAAAAGTTCTATTTCTCTCTCTCCCTTCCTAATTTTATGAGAAGGGACCCTATACAATATTAAATTAATATGAAAAGGTTATATATATCTTGTAATGATTAAATAAAATAAGATAATATATCTACATAACAAATTCGAGCATGCAAAATATAAATAAATAAACTTATGAGGAGGTAAGACACCGTATATTTATTTGCCTTTGTTGGTAAGTTTTTTATAGTTTGTAATCGAATATTTTTTTTTATTAAAAAAAAATATTCTTATTCATTCAAATTAGTAAAATATATTGATACATTACAAAATGTAAATCAACTTATGAGGAGGCAAGATACTGTATATTTATTTGTCTTTGTTGGTAAGTTTTTTATAGTTTGTAACTAAATGTTTTTCTTTACTAAAAAAAATATTCGCATTCATTTAAATCAGTAAAATATATCGATACAATATAAAATCAAAATTGCTAAAACAAAAAAAACATGAATATGTGAATAAACTCACAACATTTATATTAATAGTCAACATATCTACAAATATAACAAAATTCGAGTGTCCGGAATATTTATGCACTTGAATGTGTAACATTGATGGCATCAAAATCATTGATTAAAATCTATAATAGATCAAAGTTATTATGTCGATTTAAACCAAACAAACACCGCACCAAGACAGGCGGAAACAACAAAAAGCGTCGCACTTAGACGACGAAACGACGAGAAAAAAATCGAAAGAAAAAGTAAATTTGTGTGGAATCTACTTATTTAGATAAAATATAGAAAGAAAACGACTTAAAAGGGTGATTTTAGACAAAAAAAATATTCTAAATCATCTATGTCTAATTGATGAAGAAGAAAACCTTATTAATTAAAGAGCAGCAATAGTGTTTTATTGATACTAAATTGTTAAGAAAAGATCAAAACTAATAAGGGGTGCAAAATGAAAACCCCCTTATGAGATTTATGAGTGACAAGTTAAATGCGAGTATGTTTGGTAAAATGAATCAATATATAGTTGATATTATAATCACTCGCAATTGATCATATACATGCACATAATATCAAAATTTATTTAATTATCAATAATTGATATTACTTAATTTTTTTTCTAAAATGAATTGTCCACTTTATAGCTTTCAAATCCTAAAAGACTTTGAATCCTAAAAAACTTTGAAGGCCACTTTTCTCAATTTCAATATCAGTTCAGAAAAATCAACAAATTTTAGATGTCCGTAGGCATACTCTTAGACCATTTGTTCAATTCAGACGTTAAACTTCTAAAAATAATCAAATTTAGATTTTTATAATTTAACAATGCAACTAGGCTTTTAGACTATTCCAACTCCTTTTTAAATGGCCCAATATATGAACCAATATAACCAGCTATGCGTATTTAACTTAAAAATTGACAATAAATAAATATTTATTGAGAATTCTAGAAGAGGTTAGCTGCGAAACTCACACCTTTGACTTAATTTTGGTTACACCTTTGAAACCCTTTACTTCTTTAGCCTTTCATGTAGATAGATTTGCCATCCATCATGTATCGAATAGCTAATATGCAGATTCCTAAGGGTTGCTTAATCAACCAAATGGACTTTAATCTCTAAGCTGAATCACAAGTGTATATATATACTATTCCCAGATGGATTTATTATTGTCTTGGAAATATCTGAAGTAAAATTTTGAAATCACCAAAAGAACTAAAATTTTGAATCTCAACAATAGTCAAATAAATTATGAGAAAAAGCACAAAGCCAATTCATGGAAAAAAGAAAGACGAAGTTTATTGCTTCATCATGAATACAGTGTTTCAAGTTGCATGATCATAGAGACACTTCACAACTGAGTTGCCCTCCAGGTTCTGTAGATCACTTTAATAACTACATGATAGACAATTAGACATTGCTCTCTGCCGCGGGGTTGCAGCGCTCTCTAGCAATATAGATTGAGAGATTGTCAGCAGAACATTCCTTTCACTCACCGGTGTACCTTGGTTTCCGCTTTTCAGCAAATGCGGCCAAGCCTTCCAGTCGATCTTTGGTATTCAAAACCTCATCATAGCAATCTTCTTCCAAAACCAAAGCTGATGTTAGATCGGTCTCCAAACCCTCATTAATTGCTCTTTTAGCCATCCTTATTGCTACAGGGCCCTGTTAAAAGTTTACTGTAACTGAATAGCATATATATACAAGAACAATGACAACAACCATGCCTTATCTCAAAAGTCATATGTTCAATTAAAAAGGAGGGCTGTTTTCTTTTGGAAATTCCAGACCTACAAGTATTTTCTCTTTATACTATCCAAATAACTCCATAACAATTAATTTTAGGCTAATATTCTAAAACATAAAAATGTTGTTCGGCGAAAAATTATTTCAAATATTTAATCTAATCCAAAGTAATTTCATACAATTCGCTCTTGACAGGCAAATTCAGATTACCGGGGTCCATTGCACCAACTGAGTCATTTATGTATGTTTTGCAAAAGAAGTGTTTAGTAATGTATAATCAACATTTAAGCAAAATCAGTCATTGCCATTTATATATGGACTTTTAATGGCACAAAAAGCCTGATGTTTACATTTCTAAATATCATAGTGTAGCATCAGTTTTAGCATGATATTTTTCTGAGAAAGATACCTTTTGATTGATATCCCTTGCCACTTCAAGTGCCTTGGAATAAGCTTCACCGGCCGGAACACAGTAATTGACAAGACCTGGGCGAACAAATGATCATACAGCTAGGTATCATTGATATTAGTTGGGAAAAGCAGAAAGATTATTGACATACTTTATTTGTGAAGTGGACCTAAGTATCATTGATATTAGTTGGGGAAAAAAACAAAGATAAGTGGCCTACTTTTCTCTTTGCTTTCCTCGAGTTCGACATAAGATGGCAAGAGTATGAAAGTCATACTGTTGCCAAGTGAACTCCAATATAATGGAAGTTTGATAGATAAAAACTTAAACTTCAGAATGTCTTGAATGTTTTTTAAGTTAAATAGTCACTCTCAAGATCCTCCTTATTTGAGAAAGAAATGAGTAAGTTGACTAATCAACATACCCATGGATAGCGCCTCAATGCCATTAATCTTTCGACCAGTAAAAATAATATCCTTTGCTGTTGCTTGTCCAACCAATCTAGGTAGTCGCTGTGTTCCACCTGCCCTGTGCACAACAAGATTCCATGAGATCTGATCTATCCCAAAATCTGAACTGTTGTCTGTACTATTACTATCAGAGACAACTTTCCAAACACAAGGCAGAGATAAATATTGGTTGTTTTAATTTATGCTCATTGCCGGCCGGCTTTAGGGGCCTCAACTCATTACCAGAGCAAGAACATATAAAAAGTTGATACCAGCTATGAGAATGTGAGCAGCATCGTGTTAATAGCATGGGAACTTTGAACCTCCTACTACATAGTACTTTTTTTATGTCTCAACCCAAATCACTGGCTAATTCTTCGGGGACTTTACATTTATATTTATTTATTTACATATTTCGGATATATTATCCATAATGTATTTCGAAATTTAGCTCTACCTATTATTTGGTAGTAGAACTGAAGAGACACATGGAAGAAACAGGCAGTGTCAAAGATACAATATGTTGAACAGAATTAGTATACAGCATACCCAGGGATTATAGCAAGTGCTGTCTCTGGCAAACCCATCAAAGCATTTGCTCCTAAGCCATGTAAGAAGAAAGAATTAAAAAAGAAAGACTAAGACTTACACTCAGAATCTTTCAAACTGTCCAACAAACAAATAGATCCAATTCACAAAAGTACAACATATTTGACTACCACATATTCGCAGATCACATGCCAAAGCCATTTCAAGTCCACCACCAAGAGCTACTCCTTCAATAACAGCAATAGTTGGTATATGAACTGCCTGAATAAAGAATCAAATATTCTGCTAGTTTCCTCGAGCGGTGTCGACAAAATGGGAAAAAAATAAGTACAACAACAAAAAATGAACATGATAGTCCACCCAGATTTTCCATCACCAAATTACATTTTATGACTATGCCAGTACAAACTATGAAAGGAGGTTCAAAAAAATATAATTAGGTCAGCTCATGAGCCAAATCACCAACTCCTCCCCCCTAAAGACTACTATAGATAGCATGATGCTTCATATGTCATTTATTCATCATATGATATTGCTAAGTACAGCGCTAGAATGTAAATAATTGAATAATGCAAACTAACCTCTAGAAATGACAATGTGGAACGAAGAGAATTCACAAAAACCTTAACCTCTGACTGATTCATGGTCCTGCGCTCCTGTGAACAGATAAGCATGAAACCCGTAAAACACAGAAGTGAAGTGACTCTACTCTAAGAATATAAGAAGTAAAACTGAATCTACAGTGGTTTGAAAGACAGCAAGAATCCATTACGGAAGTGAATAAATTGTGTCTGATAATCATGCTTTGAAGCATTTCGGTTTGTTTTACTGCAATAAAAACTTCTTTAGAAGAAAATGAGCCGCACAAATTATGTTAAGCATCCAATCTTATTCCTTTTAAGATTTAATTAAAAATGATAATTGACCTTTAAATCAGCCCCAGCACAAAATACCCCAGGAACTGAACTGCGGATCATGGCAACATTAGCATCAGAGTTCTGATTAATCAATTCAAACATGCGACTTAGGCCACGCAGCATCTCTTTCCCTATAGCATTTTTAGCCTCAGGCCTGTCCAATCTAACCTCTACAATCCCTGTAAACAAAGGAAAGCTTTTTAAAATGTTCTTCAATTGTGAATCCACAATCCAGAAACAACTACATAATACACCAAGAACAAAATTTTCCAATCACTGCACACATTACCGGCGATATATACAACATAACTAATCAATTCATGGATATAATATGTTTGCACAGAAACTGGAAATAGTGTTGTCAATTGCGGACCATGGAAGTTAGCGGTTTGTTCAAATTCCGCTACGCAACAATGCTATAGCACCGCAATAGCCACTATTTGACAATGTTTTGTACTAAGTAGTGTATCGCATAACAATAACAATTTTTTCAAATTTCACTACGCCATAGCGCTGCTGTTTAACAACACTGACTCCAAAACAAATCATTTATCTTTTACTACTTCCGCCTCTATGATGAACATAGAACATCGAGAAAACGAATAAGAAAATTGATATGTATGTTTTCAGATAATCGAAAACTGGTACACAAGCAGTTTATATATGTTGTTATGAACTGCTATAGAGAAATCATAAATTTAGAATTGAACCTAATTCTTTCTCACAATACTGATCTGTAAAGTGAACATGCTCTTTTTTATAAACTATTTTTGGAGCTTATAAAGAATAGGAATTTTCTTAAGGGGAACCACTTTGATAGATGGTCCACCTTAGATTGATGTTTAAAAGTCACGTGACGATCAACGAAATTCCTCCTAAGTATCAATTAACGGTTATTCCGTCTCTTTAAGGTTGAGATGTTGACCCAAATAGCGTCTGGTAGACGAATTGAGTTTTGAGGATACTTCTGATTTTTATCCAACTCATATCGATTGAGTCATTGTCTCAAACTGTAAAAACCTTATACTTCTGGAAAAAATGTTCTCGATCATAGTTGGAATTTTAGATTACTTTGTAAGTCTACGGTGGACACTGGAGCATCTATAAAAGTGTTCCGCCGTAACATCCACTTTATCTTAATACACTTCTGACACCAATACTATTAGATTTGGTGGTGGATAATCTGATGCATATAGACCTAAGATTAGAGAGAAAGTAACTGAATTGGTAATAATTTTCTCTCAGATTCGATTAATACCAAACTAGTTGCTTTTTTTTTAGTAGAACTTCAAAGTTGAAAGATACTACGAGAGAGAAAGAGATTACCGGAATCTGAGTCATGGAGTTTGTGAAGCTTGACGAATTCAGAAGGTGAAGAGTCCAAAATAAGAGTCCTGTGGGGGTGGTGGTTATAAAGTGATGGGAAATAGGGTTTGAAGGTTTTGAGGTAGGAATTGGTGTTAGTCAACACTCTCAAAGCACACATTTTTATTGGTTTATGAATCAATTCAACCTCACTTCTCCAATGCTTCTTCGGACAAATAGGAACAAAATCTCTCTCTCTCTCTCTCTCAACTTTTTCCTTTATGCCTGCACATCGATTACAAAATCAACTATCACTCTCTATTTTATTTATTTTTTAAATGTTTAAATATAACACATTTATCATCTCTACGTTCACTCAAAAATCGCATAAGACATTTTCTCTTAATATTTATGTCTTTTGATATTGATATTGTTCACTTTATAATATAATTAAAGTTTAATTTACAAATGTATGATTATATATTTAATAAATGCAATTTGACATGAATAATTTTGTGTTTGATAATACAACCGAAGTGTATCACTAAATAATAAATATAAAAGTAAATGCAGTGGAAAAAATATGTTTAACAGAAATGAGAGATAAATGTATTTTAAAAATCAGAGAAAATGTGACTATTATTTAAAGACACCACCTCAAGAGAAGTCAATTCAACTTCTCCTTAAAAAATAAGTTCAAAATTTGATTTTTTTTTCTTTTTTTAAATACATTTTTCATTACTATGTATATATGACATTTAAAAAATTTTAAATTTTTGTGAGAAATTACTTATAATATTTTAAACATGTTCAAAAACATTAAAAAGTTTAAAATAAGTAAATGTGTTTTGTTCTAACATGGACCAAAATTACTTGGAGGATAATTTCATCGAGACTAAAAAATGTATTTTTTTTTACTAAAATTAAAAACCAAATATTTAAATTTTATAAAATAATAAAATATTATTTACCTATTTAAAAAGTAAAACTACCACTTAACTTTAGAGAAGCAGAAAGTAGAGTAATCCTTGTAATATTATACTATTTATCTTTCTAATTATGAACTCCCTTTTATAAAAGTTGTTTTCAAATATAAAATATATTTATAGTTAAAAGATAATTTAGTAATAATAATAGATAAACTATTACTATAAACAAAAAAAGTAATATATAAACTATATATATATATATATATATATATATATATTATATTATCAATTTTTTAATATACATAAAATTAAATATATGAATTAATGTTTTATAATTAACAATGGGTGTAGTATTTTTTAGTAAGTAAAAAAACTAGTATTTCTTAGAAAACGGAATTTATATGGTATATAAACTAGTTTTTACAAAATTCCCAACTATATTATAAGTTGTTACAAAATTCCATATGATGAGAGCTGTAAATTCATTGAAGGCATGCTATCATATAAGACCCGTAGGAAAGTCCATTGGCTTAGTTGACAATGACTAGGAATATCAAAGGAAAGAGGGGGCATGTGATTTAGAGCAATACATGACTTTTTTAACAAAACCCTGTTGAGACAAAATATCTCTCAAATGTTTTAATGATAATAAAATTATTTCAAAGATTATAATTATGTTTGTTATCTAACATGTGCTCTTGAGTGAATTAATATTAGAAAATAGGTTACTATTCAAAAGGAAAAATCTGAGTCAATCCAACAAGTTTTTCAAACTGGAGGATGGACTAGAGGATGAACCCTCAAAGAGGATGAACCAACAATTATGCAAAATCTTCAGAATCACGATAACATTGATTTCTTGTCAAAAGAGAAGTTAAATCAGTGTTAAAGTTTAGAAAAAAAATAAAGTCAAATGAAGAAAACAAAGACAGATGATGAACATAGAAGAATGAAGTGTAAGAGGATGAACCTCCAACTCTCTTCATCCTCTTATGATGAAAATGGTTCTACCTTTTCAAAGTACATAAAGGTTGTACTGAACAAGAAGAAAATGTAATCTGACATGTCTTGGAGAACGCAAAAGCAAAAAACAAATAAGGCCCAAACTTCAAGGAGGTTTGAACCTCCTATACGAGGATGGATTGTATTCTCATCCTCCTGCGCGCAAACAAGACATTAGACAGCTGGATGACATTTCTGTAATTAAAGACTACTGGCTTTGGACTTTGATTAAAGTGACCAACGGTCATAAAACTTCTAAACACATGGATAGACCATCTTACAACTCTATAAAAGGAAGGGTGTTCTTCTTCATTCAACACACAACAACAAAGCATACAAAGAAAAAGTCTAAGAGTTGTGTTTTCTCATCCTCTCTTTATACTTTCTATTGTCTATACTAGATCTTTGAAACATCTTTTTAGAAAGTGTTAGTAAAGAGATACATCACAAACATCATCAAACAATATTGTAATTTCTAAGTGAGTTACACTTAGAAATAGTTGAAATCCGTGAAAAGATATTGTAAGCTTGGTGAGGCTCTAGAACACACAAGTTGTAACTAACCTCTGTGAGAGGTTGATCGTTTTCTTAGTGAAATCTCACAAGTGTGTGAGGACTGGACGTAGCCCTTATTGGGTGAACCAGTATAAAGTTGTGTGTGTCATTTTCTAACCACTCTCTCTATATCTTTTAGTAATCTGTTCATACTCATAGTTTTAAATTTCCAACCTTTGATTTTTATCCTCTCAAAGAGGATAAAGCTTTAAAACTCAAAAGAAATTTTTAAACAACAAATATCTCTATTCAACCCCCCTTCTAGTGATATTCTAGCTACTTCAAACCCTTATAGCAAAACAGTGTTGGAGACTTATCGATGACAACAACTCCCTTGTTGCAAAAAGCTTCAAGCATAAATGCCTCCCATTAACAAAAATTTTAGAAGCAAAAACAAGTTTTCAACCAATCTATGGTTGGAGGAGCCTAATGTAAGCAAAAGAAGTCCACATTTATAAGGATAATTGGGTTCTTTGTCTTGATTTCAAAATTCACAGCGAGGTGGATACTCTAGGTGATGAAGTGTAGGAAAAATCAGATTCAATAATGCGGAATATTTTTTTCTACTGTGTAAATAAATGGCCAAACAGAAAATACAGTTATACTGAGCAACAATAATTGACAGAAAATTAAATATGAGATAAACACAATTTTTAACATGGAAAACTTCTCTCAAATTGAGAGCATAAAAATCACGGTCCACTATAATAATTGATGGGTACACCAAAGTTTTTCTAGTAACACTAAGGAACATCAATCAACATTAGCCATCACCAAAAAGATGGAAACCAAACAAATAACAAACATTCTTCCACTAAAGCAGATATTCCAAAGTAACTCTCATATAATGTAAAACTACTAAGAGGATATATTAAAAGAACGAACTTAGTGGTAGAAATAACATACTAAAATTATAGACCAAACAAAGCAAATTTGCTACACACTTGTTACCACCGGAACCCAATTTTCTTATTCTCTTTCCTCTTCCGTCACAGTTTTTCTCCTTTTTCTTCTACTAGGCACAACACTATTCCTTTTTTGTTTTAGGCTAAATAGCACCCGTGGTCCCTTAACTTAATTTCAGTTAACGTTTTAGTCCTTTATCTTTTTTTTCCTGATTTGGTCTTTTATTTTAATTTTAAGTAACAATTTGATCCTTTATGTTTTAAAATGTCAACAATGTTATCCTTTTTTTTTTTTTACAAAAATTCAAAAAATTCATCAAAATTTTCAACCAAAACCCATAAAATTATTTGTATTCTTCAATATAATACAAATTTCATCAAATTCGAAACTCAAATCTTCAAATAAACTCATATTTCCATTTCTAACAATATCAAATAAGGAATGAAATTTGATGAAATTTTTGTATGGGTTTATTTGAAGATTTGAGTTACGAATTTGATGAAATTTGTATTATATTAAAGAATATAATTAATTTTATGGGTTTTGGTTGAAAATTTTGATGAGTTTTTTGGATTTTTGTAAAAAAAAAGGATAATATTGTTGACATTTTAAAACATAAAGGATCAAATTGTTACTTAAAATTAAAATAAAGGACCAAATCGAAAAAAAAAAAGATAAATGACTAAAACGTTAACTGAAATTAAGTTAAGTTTTATTAGGGATTTCAAAATCCTTTTTTTTCTTTCATGTAGGCCAAATCCAGTTAAACACATTTTTTTTCTTTTCTTTCTTTAATAATAATAACAATAATAATACTACTATTAATAATAATAATACTAGTAAAATTGGTAGGTTTCACTTGGGGAGTGAGTCCACCCAACAAATCTCCCCCTCACGACTCAAGTGAGAAGGTATTGCTCAACCATGTCATCATTCTTTCTACAGCATATCATCTTCGACATAGGCAAGAGTTTCGTCATCATATCTAAACCATTCTCATTGGTATGAATCTTTTCAATAGAGAAAGACTTCATTTCCTGTACATCTCGTATCCAATGATACTGCACCTCAATATGCATCGACTTTGCATGAAAAGTAGGATTCTTACTGAGATGAATCACACTATAACTGTCGCAAAATAACACAAACTTGTCTTGCTTGAAGTCTAACTCATGTAAGAATTTCTTCATCCACAAGAGTTCTTTGGAAGCTTCAGTTGCTACAATGTACCCAACTTCAGTAGTGGATAAATCAACATTCTTTTGTAACCTTGATTGGCAACACACAACTCCATCTGTCATCATATAACCAGAAATAGATTTTCTAGAATCAAGATCATTTGTCATATCTGCATCTGTGTAGCCATCCAACATAGGTTCATCACTGTCGTAGCATAAACACATTTGGAAGTGCCTCTAAGGTATTTGAGAATCCACCTCATTGTTTGCCAATGATCTTTAATAGGATTATAGAGAAACCGACTGACAACTCCAACTACATGAGCAATATTTGGCCTTATGCATACCATAGCATACATCAAACTACCAATTGCGGATGCGTAAAGAACTTTCTTCGTCTCTTATTTGTCTTTCTCACTTGTAGGACATTGATCATAATTCAATTTGAAATGAGTAGCAAGTGGAGTACTAATAGGTTTGCAATTGATCATGTTAAACCTCTCTAACACCTTCTCAATGTAATTGTGTTGAGACAACTACAATTTATTATTCTTCCTGTCACGAGTAATTCTCATGCCCAGACTTTTCTTTGTAGAACTCAAGTTTTTCGTTGCAAAAAACCTATTCAAATCTTTCTTTAGAGATTGAATCTTCTTAGTGTCATGACCAACAATCAACATGTCATCCACATATAACAAAAAATAATATAATTACCATGAGAATTTCTTGACAAACACACAATGGTCAGAAGTAGTTTTACTATACCTGTGTTTTTCAATGAATGAATCAAATTTGTTGTACCATTGTTGAGGTGCTTGTTTGAGCCCATACAAGCTTTTTTTAATTTACACATAAGTTGCTCTTTACCTTTGACTATGAAACTCTTTGGTTGCTCCATATAGATCTCTTCCTCCAAACCGCCATGAAGGAATGCAGTTTTCACATCAAGTTGTTCAACTTCTAAGTTCAAACTAGTTGCTAACCCAGGCACAACTCAGATAGAGGACATCTTCACCACAGGCGAAAAAATTTCTTCAAATTCAATACCTCTTGTTTGATTAAAACCTTTCACAACCAATCTTCTTTGTATCTTGGTTGAGAAATATTCTCTTCTGCCTTTATCTGGTATACCCCTTTGTTCTTGAGTATTTTTCGGCCCTTAGGTAACTTTACCAACTCAAATGTGTGATTCTCATGCAAGGAATTCATTTCTTCTTGCATATTCTTCAACCATTTTTTTTGTATGAACATTTGTAATAGCCTATTGGTAGTACTCTGGCTCTCCACTATCTGTGATCATCATATCCTTATGTGAAGGGTATCTTTGAAATGTTGATGTTCTTTAGTAAATCTTCTCAACTCAAATTTAATTGGTGGCTCACTTGGAACCTGTTCATCATGGTGAGGTACATGATCATCAGTTACATTCTCATCATTTACTTGTACATCTCCCCTATCAACGAAAGTTTATGCATGTGGTTTAGGCGCAACATCAATATAACTTTTGGAATTTGATTTCTGTTTCTCAACTTTATCAAAATCTTCAATAGTCTGGTCTTCAAGAAATATCACATCTTGACTTCTGATAATTTTCTTGTTAACTAGAACCCACGATCTATAACCAAATTCTTCACCACCATAACCGGCAAACACACACTGGATTTACTATCAAGATTGGAACTTTCATCTCTTGGAACATGAACAAAACATCTATAGCCAAACACTCTCAAATAAGGATAAGAGATGTCTTTCCCTGTTAACACTCTATTTGGAACATCACCATCAAGTGGAATAGAAGGAGAAAGATTAATTAAATCCACTACAGTTTTCATCGCATCACCCCAAAAGGATTTCGATAATTTTGCATGAGAGAGCATACAATTGATTTTGTCATTAATCGTACGATTATTCTCTCTACTACACCATTATCTCGAGTTGTCTTTGGAGCTGTTTTCTCAAGCCTGATTCCATGTTCTCTATAATACTCTTCAAACGGACCTCTATATTCACCATTGTTACCTGATCGAACATATTTCAATTTCCTTTCATTTTTTCTTTCAACACTTGCATGAAAATGCTTGAAAACTCCAAGTACCTGGTCATTAGATTTCAAAAGAAATGCCTACACTTTTCTAGAGTAGTCGTCAATAAAAGTAACAAAGTATGAGGCACCATCAAGATATTTACTATCCATCATACAAACATCAGTATGAACTAAATCAAGAATATTTTTCATCCTATGAGGACCATTATTATGAAAAGAAACTCTATGTTGTTTTCCAGCAAAACAATGAGTGCAAGTTTTTAGAGATGTACCTTTCACAAGAAGAATACTTTTCTTCGCAAGTATGTTGAGTCGTTTCTCAATCAAGTGACCAAGGCGCATAGGCCATAAATTAGAAAAGGAATCTTCAACTGCATTCACTTCTTCCTTGCATAACTTCGTAGACATCCTATAGAGAGAAGTAGAACATTGCTCATTTGCAGCCACTAGAGACCCTTTGGTGATTTTACATATACCACCACCACCAAAGTAAGTGTGATAACCCTCAATATCCAAGACTTTCACCGAAATCAAATTCAGACGAATATTAGAATCATGTCTAACATTCTTCAATTGAAGCTTGCAACCAATCCCGGTTTCAACCCAAACATCTCCCATACCGATAATTTTACATACTCTTTCATCTCCCATTTTTGTTGTGTCAAAATCACCAACATTGTACGATGAGAAGAAATCACACCTAGGAGTAACATGATATAAGGCACCCGAATCAATAATCCAAGTTGAATCCAGACATGCAAGGTTTATGGAATTATCATTACAAACAATGTAGACATTACTAACATATGCAAGTGTTGTTGTTTCTTTATCATTTTTCTTCTCTTTTTCTTCATCTCTTTCCCTTGATTGACCTCTCTTAAGAAACCCATAATTTCTTTTTATATGACATGTTTTGCCACAATTATAGCACATCACTTCTTTTCTAGTCCTCGACTTGCTTCTTGACTTGTTGCGACTTTTAGAGTTGTCGTGTCTATGAAAGTGTCTAGATTGACTTCTCTCTCGTGACTCTGTAACTAGTGTTTCTGACTTTGAGGAAGAACCAATCAAACCATGTTCCTTTCTTCAAACTTCTTCATTCAACATACTCTATTTAACCGTTGACATTTTCAACTTTCCACTCGGAGTTGAATTAGTCAATGTCACAACAAGGACTTCTCAATTATCAAGCAAGGAACTCAACAATAACAATGCTTTCAATTCATCGTCTAATTTAATATCTGTCATTGTCAACTGATTCACTGTATTATGCAAAATACTCATATGCTCTACCATTGAATCCCATATTTGTATTTCATATTCACCAGCTTCTGAATCAAGAATGTTTTATTTTGCACATTATTTTGTTCATACAACTCTTTTAATTTCCCCAACATCTTGTTAGCATTTATTTCAGTTTCAACATGTGGATATACACTCAGATCCAACAATTGTCTCATCAAGCTCACTGCCTTTCTATTCATCTTCTTCTAGTCAACATCAGATTTATCTTTAGGTTTAGTAGTGTCACCCTCAATAGAATCATATAAATCTTTATTTATAGCATGTCCTCTTCTATTTTTTTTATTTTTTTTAAATAAATAAATAAAGAATTTTCAGAATTAATTCAAAGGAATTAAAATAAAATTAAGTCATTTCTTAAAATAATTTGTCGTAATCCAAAACGATCAAATGTAATTAAATAAATACATCACAATTAATCAAGTAAAATATTTTTGGGAATTGAATTTTCAAAATATATCAAAATAAAGATACATCCAAAGGTTGTGTCCTAGACCCACCAAAATATTATCAGAGTGCGGAAAAGTTTAGCGGAAAAATATACAATAATCCCCAAAATAAATAGTTACAGCCCTCAACACTAGGCCCTATACAAAAAGTCTAGTCTGATCATGCACTAAGCTACGGTAGCACGGTCTCCGCCGCATCCTCTACAAGTCTCGTCTTCAGCCAGCTATCCGTCCCTTTGCGTTGTCCACAAATACTCCGTATGCGAATATCAAGGAAAACTAACGACGTCTCTGTCGTTAGTGTAACCGTCGGTGGGACGGGTTTGGGGTTCATCTGAGGGCAAAGCCCAATTTCCACAATAATAGTAAAGGATCACCGACCGAAATTAACACATAGCATTTATATCACAGAAACAAATACTTCCATGGCATATCATATAACAATGATGAAAATTAAGGATGCTCATTTGAAATTTCATGACATATATGCTTTTTCAAACAGCAACAATTAATATAGAAAACATATTGTAAGTACAACTACCACCTCAGCAATCACAAACATTCATCAGAAATTCAGATTTCATAACGTATTTACACACATCACTTTCCAATCATCATCATATAACCAAATCGTGACCCACCGGTCAACCACCCCGATGCAATATGTATATGCTCATGTATTCAACTTCTTGGAATTACCAAGGTGCAGTTGCTCAACAGACCAGCACAATTTAAATATGTTTGACTTTAACGGCCCTCAAGACCAGGGTGCAATCGCTCAACAGATCAGCACCAGTGCAGTCGCTCAACAGACCAACACTCGTGCAGTCGTTCAACAAACCAGCACGTTATACATATACCAAGGTACAGTCGCTCAACAGACCAGTACCAGTGCAGACGCTCAACTGACCAGCACTTGTGCAATCGCTCAATAGATCAGCACGTTTCACGTATGTTAGCCTCTCACAGGCCAGAACATACAGAAGTTAAATCCTCGCATGAATAGAATGGATCATCTAATACACGCGGAACCACTCCGTAGCCCGAGTAGAATAGATCGTCTAATACACGCGGAACTACTCTGACCCCGGATAGAACAGACCGTCTAATACACGCGGAACTATTCTATAACCCATGGTTACTACTTAACTTCGCGGCCCATCACGGTCACCGCATCAACTCTGTGGCCCATCGCGGTCACCACCTGACTATGCAATGAATGAACATGCAATGTTTTCTCTTTACTGAAAACAGTATGCAACATCAGTAAAATTCATGCCTTTCCATCATTTCTCAAAACATCTCAACAAAACCAATTTCATTATCAACACATCATAATTAATTATTCAAGCAATCCCATCATTATTACTTTACATTATCTCAAAATTCCATTCTTAATTATCATAAGTCTTTCCAATGTTTCCCCAATTCTTAAAATCCATAAAACAGTGTTTAAAACTGGGATTTCTAGAAAACACGAATCTGTATTCGAATACAGCTTCTCTGTATTTGAATACAGAAGCCAAAACAGTGTAGAATTTGTTGAGAAAAAATCTCTTTTAATGATAACAAAATTATCTTAAGATTATGATTACACTAATCCGTGCATTTAAGTTTTGTACTAAGAAAGGAACAGGATCCAAAGATCGCAACCTCCTGTCCAAAGGATTGAATGAATGCTTGAAACAAAGCTGTTAAATCCATAAAGAAAATTTGAAGTTAAAACACCAGAAGCAAAACATCTGGAACAGAAAACCAGAAGCTGAAGCAGAAAACCTAAGAGTTGAAAACACCAGATAATGCATCCAGAAGATACCAGAGGATGCATCCTGAAATCACCAGAGGATATCTTTGCTGGCCCATATCAGAAGGAAACAAAGTCAGAAGGAGACATAGAAAGAAGCCTGCCAGAGGAAGACTGGATCCAAACCAGAAGATATCATAAGTCAGACTTATTCAACAAGTTCTTCTGACCAGAAGATGGCCTGACAGTGAAGTGAAAAAATAGTCCTGGATTAATCAGAAGGTAAGCTAAAAGGTCCATACTGAAATATCCTTTGTCCAGAACTAATCCAGACTCAGTACAGTGTTGGCCAAGATCAGAAAATCAGACTACGGCCCAGTGTTGGTCGAAATCAGAAGGTCAGAATAAATGGCCCAGTGTTGGTTGAAACCAGAAGGACAGAATAAATGGTCTAGATTGGCCGATATCAGAAGATGAAAATCATAAATGAATATCAGAAGATATACATCTGAAGATGAATTTCAGAAGAAACTTATCAGAGGATAAAAAGATGAACATCAAAGGATAAAACTCAGAAGACGAACTTCACATGAAATACACCAGAAAATGAATACCAGAAATTCAGAAGACAAACTTCACATGATAAACATCAGAAGATGAATTCCAGAAAATACACACCACAAGATAAATATCAGAAGATAAACTCAGGAAGGTAAAACATCAGAAGTTAGATACCATAAGGTGAACTTCAGACACCAAAAGGAAATTACCAGAGGATAATTTCTAGCTGCTCATTCATCCTCTCACATTAAGAACAACTAATAGTTCCAGAGTATCAAAAGCTGCATCTTCCACGACCAGAGAAGGGTCATGACTTGGAACCAGAAAAGAGCACGACCAGTTGTTAAAAACATATGGAATGATCTATCCTCCTGGAAAGCCAAGTAAAGAAGTAACCTCCCATGTGCCAGGCTGTAAAAGGATAGAATGGCAAGGCTGTAAATTTGCAACAACAGTGAGGTCCATTACATCTTGAAAAAACGGTCAGAAAGGAAAATTTTCTTGAAGAGAAAGTTTCCTTCTCCCTATAAAAGGAAGGCTGCTCTTCTTCAGCAAATACACATAACTACACGAGCAAAAAAACAGAAAAATATCAGAGGCTATCAAGAGCAATTATCAATCTCCTTTCAAGCTTTCTACAATCTTTCACTAGATCTGTGTTTCATCTTTATAGAAAGTAAATCCTATCAAACTACTTCATATCATTTTTAGACCTTCAAGTGAGTAACACTTGAAGAGAAATCAGAAGGAAAGAAGTGTAAGCTTGGTGAAGCTTAAGAATACACAGTTTGTAATCAACATCAATGTGCGGCTGATAGCTTTTGATACTTAGTAAAAACTCACAAGAGTGTGAGGACTGGACGTAGCCATCTTTGGGTGAACCAGTATAAAAATTCGTGTGTCATTACTCTCTCTCTCTCTCAACTTTCAACATCTGATAAATCATCCTCTGAAAGAGGACATCAGATTAAAAACAGTAACAGAATATTAAAAAACCTTGAATATCTCTATTCAACCCCCCTTCTAGTGATATTCTAGCCACTTCAATTGGCATCAGAGCAAGGTTCTCTAAAACTACACCTAACAGTGTAAGATAAAAAGATCCAAAAAGAAAATATGTCAAAAGCTAAATATATCCCAGAAGGAGGATCATCCAGCAGACCTTCCTACTTTGATGGAACTGACTACTATCACTGGAAAGGCAAGATGAGATTGTTTCTCATATCTCAAGATAACAACATGTGGCCAGTGGTAGAAAAAGGAAATCATGTCATCAGAATCAACAGTGTAGATCCAACCTCTGACGAAAAACCTCAAACACAATGGACAGCTGAAGAAAATGCCAAGGTACTTCTAAACTCTAAAGCTCATTTATTTCTAACGTGTGCTTTGAGCAGGGAAGAGTATGATAGAGTTGAAGAATGCCAAAGTGCTAAAGAACTATGGGACACCTTGAAGATCCATCGTGAAGGTTCAAGTCATGTTAAAGAAGCTAGAATTGACATAGGAGTAAGAGAGTTCGAGTTGTTTGAAATGAAGGAGGAAGAAACAATTGATGAAATGTTCTCAAGACTGACAATCATCCTCAACAACTTAAGGTCTCTGGGAAAAGAATACTCTGTCCAAGAGAGAATAAGAAAGATATTAAGGAGTTTACCAAAGGAATGGAGACCCATGGTGACTGCCATCACAGAAGCAAGAAATTTAGCCACTATGAGGTTAGAAGATCTGGTTGGAACTCTTAGAGCTCATGAACCTCTATTGCTTGCTGATAAACCAAGCAAAAAGGGAAAAATGATTGCATTGAAATCCAGTCAAACTGAAAGTCCATCCTCCAAAAACTCTGAAATTATCTCAAAAAGGGATAACTCAGAATATCCTCTCTTTAAAGAGGAGGATGAACTGGCTCTAATCTCCAGAAGAATCCAAAGAATAATCAACAGAAGAGGACAAGACAAAATATCCTCTCAGAAAGAAAAGATTGACAAAAGCTCTGATCTCTTCTAAACTCTGACACAGGTACATCCTCTGATCAACAAAAGAAAGCCCTAGTTCTTGGACAGTGGCTGCTTAAGACATATGACAGGAGATAAGCATTGCTTTATCTCTTTGGAATCAAAAGATGGAGGATCAGTCACATTTGGCAACAATGATAAAGCTCAAATCAAAGGAACAGGTATTATTGGTAAAAACAATTCTGCCAAAATTGAAAATGTTCAGTATGTTGATGGTTTAAAACATAACTTGCTACGCATTAGCCAACTTTGTGATAGTGGATTTGAAGTAATTTTTAAACCCACTATATGCGAGGTCAAGCATTCATCCTCGGGTAGAGTTTTATTCTCAGGCATAAGGAAAAAGAACTTATATGTCTTATATTTAGATGATTTACCTTCTGAATCTTGTTTTATGGCTATTGAAAAGGATAAATGGATTTGGCACAAACGGGCTGGTCATGCTAGCCTGAATACTATGTCTAAATTATCAAAATTAGAGTTAGTTAAAGGTCTTCCAAAAATAAATTTTGAAAAGGACAAAGTATGTGAGGCTTGTGCCAAAGGAAAACAAGTTAAAAGTAGCTTTCACTCCAAAAATATTGTTTCAACAAATCAACCACTTGAACTCCTTCATATTGACCTTTTTGGTCCTATCAAAACTCCAAGTCTTAGTGGAAAAAGATATGGATTTGTTATTGTTGATGACTTTTCATGATTTACTTGGGTCTTGTTTTTAAAACACAAAAATGAAGCCTCTGAGGCTTTTCAATATTTTTGTAAGAAGATTCAAAATGAAAAGGGATCAAAGATTATCTCAGTTAGAAGTGATCATGGGGGAGAATTTGAAAATGAGTCTTTTGAAACCTTTTTGATGAAAATGGTATTTCTCATAATTTTTCTTGTCCAAGAACTCCTCAACAAAATGGAGTTGTTGAAAGGAAAAATAGAACTTTACAAGAAATGGCTAGAACTATTCTAAATGAAGCCAACATTGAAAAATATTTTTGGGCTGAAGCTATCAACACAGCTTGCTATGTTTCAAACTGAGTTTCAATTAGAAAATTTTTAAACAAAACTCCATACGAACTTTGGAAAGGTAGAAAACCAAATGTTTCTTATTTTCATATATTTGGATGTTACTGCTACATCCTAAATAATAAAGAAAATTTGGGAAAGTTTGATCCAAAATCTGATAAAGGTATATTTTTGGGATACTCCACATCTTCAAAAGGTTATAGAATCTATAATCTTAGAACTCAAACTGTGGAGGAATCCATGCATGTTATTTTTGATGAATTTGATGACTTGTGTTTAGAAAACATGGATAAAAATGAAGAAGATGAAAATACATCCTCTAAAGTTCATAACCCAAATGAGGAGGACATTTCTGATCCAACCTCTCAGCAGCCTCCAAGAGGATGGAAGACTATAACATATCATCCTCCAGATCTGATCATAGGTGATACTGCTGACGGAGTTAGAACAAGGCAATCATTGAGAGAATATTCAATCAACATGGCCATGATATCTCAAGTTGAACCAAAGAACATTGATCAAGTCATAAGTGATCAATCATGGATGAATGCCATGATGGAGGAGCTGTCTCAGTTTGAAAGAAACAAAGTGTGGAATCTTGTGCCCCATCCTCTGGAAAAATCCATCATTGGAACCAAATGGATCTTCAGAAACAAACTGAATGAGGATGGAGAGGTCATACGGAATAAAGCAAGATTAGTGGCACAAGGTTATAACCAACAAGAAGGAATTGATTATGATGAAACATTTGCACCTGTTGCAAGACTCGAAGCAATCAGAATCCTCTTAGCTTATGCCACACATAAAGGAATAAAACTGTATCAAATGGATGTCAAAAGTGCCTTCTTGAATGGATTCTTAAATGAAGAAGTGTATGTTCACCAACCTCCTGGATTCAAGGATAAACAGAAACCAGATCATGTGTACAAGCTCTCAAAAGCTCTTTATGGATTAAAGCAAACTCCTAGAGCTTGGTATGAAAGGTTGAGTTGCTTTCTGAAATAGAATGGCTTTTCAAGAGGTCAGATTGATACTATTTTGTTTAAAAAGATTCATAATGAGGACATGTTAATTGTTCAAATTTATGTGGATGACATAATCTTTGGATCCACAAATGAGAAAATGTGCAAAGAATTCTCCAACCTCATGCAAAACGAGTTTGAAATGAGCATGATGGGAGAATTAAAATTCTTTCTTGGATTACAAATAAAACAATTAGAATCAGGAATCTTCATTTCTCAAGAAAAATATACCAAGGATCTCCTGAAAAAATACAACATGAATCTTGCAAAATCAATGAGCACTCCTATGCATCCATCCTCCTCACTACATCAAGATGATGAAGGAACCTCTATTTCTGAAAAGGAGTACAGAGGAATGATAGGATCCTTGCTGTACTTAACAGCCAACAGACCTGACATTGTGTTCTCAGTAGGTTTGTGTGCAAGGTTTCAATCATCCCCTAAAGAATCACACCTCACTGCAGTAAAAAGGATATTTAGGTATCTAGTTGGAACCACAGATCTGGGAATTTGGTACAAAAAGGATTCAAATCTTGATCTTCTGGCATATTGTGATGCTGATTATGCTGGTGACAAAATTGAGAGGAAAAGCACAAGTGGAGCATGTCAATTTCTGGGCTCATCTCTCATTAGTTGGGCATGTAAAAAACAGAATACCATAGCTTTCTCCACTACAGAAGCTGAATATGTTTCTGCTGCTCAATGTTGCTCTCAAATTCTCTGGGTAAAAAATCAATTGGAAGACTACTCCTTAAGGTACACAAAAATTCCTATCCTTTGTGACAACACTAGTGCTATTAATCTTTCCAAAAACCCTATTCAACACTCTAGATCTAAACATATTGAAATTAAACATCATTTCTTAAGAGATCATGTTCAAAAAGGAGATGTTGAATTAATTTTTATTGAAACTGAAAATCAGCTTGCTGACATTTTCACCAAACCTCTCCAGGAGGATCGTTTCAAAACTTTTTTAGAAAAACTTTCCATTTTAAATCTTTCAAAAATTGTCCTAAAATAGTTTTGCAAAATCTGAGGATCATAATGTTATTTTATTTTTAAGAAATAAAAATCTGAGGATGGACAACTCAGAAAAATCTCTATCCTCCTCCAAGATTTGAAAGTTGCAAAAGTCAGAGGCAGGCAAGTCACATCACTGCTGATTACACTCCTTTCTGCAAAAAGGTGCCTCGATTTCAGTTTCTTACTCACTGCCCAATGGATAAGTGACCTGTGAATCTCCCTAGATTGTCATGATTAACCTATGCCTCCTTACTTCTTCCCTCCAATCTGTTCAAATTTTTTCTCTATAAATTAACTCATTTACCCTTTGTAAATATTCAAAACCTCCAGTATTCAAAAATGGCTCGCACCAAATCTGCTGGAACAAGAAAAATTTCCTCAAACTCTTCTAAAATTCAAACTGAAAACTACTCAAATGACTTTAAGGCAACTCACTCTGATTCTTCAAAAACTCCTTCCTCCAAACCTACCTTTTTAGCTACTTCAAAAAGGAAAGTTATTCAAAATCAACCAGCTTCAAAATCACCCAAAATCCCTCTCTTCGAAAACTCTCTCCTATAAGCAAAATTTTTAGAAAAATGGCAGAACAAACTTGTTATAAATGGAAAAATTATTGACCTAAAAGGTCTAACTCTAGGAGGAGTTTATGTAGAAGATATCTTTGATCAACTTGGTTGGTCTCCTTTCCTTCTTATCAATGAACCTCAATATCCAAAACTTGTCAGAGCATTCTACGCTGCTGCAAATGTGTCCAAAGGGGACAACTGCATCAGTGTTATTTTAAAGGGGGCACATATTGAGCTCACCCCAACTTTGCTATGTCAAATCTTTGACATTCGTGATGAAGGCCCCTATCTTTTTTCTGAAGCGTTGTATTCCAGCTACATGATTACTCACTCAGCTGTCCTTGCCAACATTTTTATCAATCCTCCAAAGCCCCAGGTTGCATCCAATCTACTTCCAATATGTAGGGTGTTGCACAATATTTGTGTACACTCTGTTGTTCCCAGGGCTGGCAGTTATGAGAAAGTAACTGAGCTGGACATTCTGATTATTCATCACCTCATTTCTGGAACCCCTCTTCATCTTGGAAACATTATCTTTAGGTTCATGGTCAATGCTGTATATCTTGGGAGATCAGCTCCATATGGAATGATTCTCACCAAAATCTTCAAATTTTTTAATGTACCATTAGAGGATGAACAATCTATCACCTTCAACAACACATTCTCTGCAAGAAATGTTAACCAAATGAGGCTTGATCCCATTGAAAAGCCCTCTCACAAACAGCCATCCAAGAAAAAATCAAAACAGATCTCAACTTCCAATCCACCATCTCAACCTCCAGTCGCATCAAATTCTTCTTCTGGCAAAGAACCATATATCCCGTCCTCACCACCCTCCAAAAATGTCCACCCTCTTGAACTACTTCAAATTGTCCCTTTTGAAAATCAAAACCATTGTTCAGCAGAAGGTGAAGAGTTCAGTTCACCCTCTCAACTTGTGAAAAATTGTGCCAAACACTTTTTTGATCTCAAAGGCTCACCTCCAGAAACTACGCTTCCGTCTGACCCTCTGAACACATCTCAAAATCTACAAGAACCTTTTTTCTTTCCTTATCCTCCTACTAGTCCTTCACAACCAGCTCAACTCTCATGCACCATGGCTCAAATCTTCTCATCTCCTTCAAAAATGTACCCTACAAATTCTGTCCCTACTCCCTCTGCTCATCAAACCATTTTTGATCCGGCTCCTGCACCACTTCCTGAAGTTACAGGACGATTCAGCTCACTTGAATCCTTCCTGGCTAAATCTAGAGAAAACTCTTCACAAAACAAAGGAACCTGCTCCCAAATGAAAAGCACCAGCATCAATGCTGATCCTATTCCAGATGACTTCACTCCTCCCACCACTGATACCAAGCCTGAACAACGTCGCTCCCACAAAGAACTTCGAGCTCTGAAAAAGATCCGCAAGGATCAGAAAAAACTTTTTTCAACAATGACCACTTTTCATCAAACTCTGGCACAATTTAGCATTCTACTAGAATGGGTAACAGCGCACCTGGTCAAGCCTATTGCTCCAGAAGCACGGCCTCCAGTACCCTCTGTTCATCCTCCTTCACCACTGCCTCGTCCCTCTACCTCCTCCTCATCTGATGATTCCTCTCCTTCAAAGTAGTTCACCATCCTCTGGGCTCCCACTGACTTTTTGCTGTTAACAAATTTAGGGGAGAAAGATTAAAATTAAAATTGTCAAGGATTAGGAATTTAAAAAAGATGTTTTTTGAGAAATCCTCTATGTTTTTTTTTTCTTTTGAACCATTTTTTTGTATGATCTTATTATAATCAATATAAAGTATTCGGATTGGTTCAAAAAATCTTTAAATTCTTTTATGCACTTTCTGAGGGGGAGCCCCTATTCTTTACAGCTCATATTGAGGGGGAGCTTCATACTCAAAAACAGCACCTTTACAATTTTATTTTAAATAATCTAAAGAAATTTTGTCATCATCAAAAAGGGGGAGATTGTTGAGAAAAAAATCTCTTTTAATGATAACAAAATTATCTTAAGATTATGATTACACTAATGCGTGCATTTAAGTTTTGTACTAAGAAAGGAACATGATCCAAAGATCGCAACCTCCTGTCCAGAAGATTGAATGAATGCTTGAAACAAAGCTGTTAAATCCATAAAGAAAATCTGAAGTTAAAACACCAGAAGCAGAATATCTAGAAAACACCAGAAGTAGAACATCTGGAAAACACCAGAAGCAGAACATCTGGGAAACACCAGAAGCAGAACATTTGGAAAACACCAGAAGCAGAACATCTGGGAAACCAGAAGCAGAATATCTGGAAAACACCAGAAGCAGAACATTTGAGAAACTAGAAGCAAAACATCTGGAATAGAAAACCAGAAGCTGAAGCAGAAAACCTAAGAGTTGAAAACACCAGATAATGCATCCAGAAGATACCAGAGGATGCATCCTGAAATCACCAGAGGATATCTTTGCTGGCCCATATCAGAAGGAAACAAAGTCTGAAGGAGACATGGACCAGACCAGAAGGAAGCCTGCTAGAGGAAGACTGGATCCAGACCAGAAGATATCATAAGTCAGACTTATTCAACAAGTTCTTCTAACCAGAAGATGGCCTGACAGTGAAGTGAAAAAACAGTCCTGGATTAATCAGAAAATAAGCTAAAAGGTCCAGACTGAAATATCCTTTGTCCAGAACTAATCCAGACCCAATACAATGTTGGCCAAGATCAGAAGATCAGACTATGGCCCAGTGTTGGTCGAAATCAGAAGGTCAAAATAAATGGCCCAGTGTTGGTCGAAACCAGAAGGACAAAATAAATGGTCCAGTGTTGGCTGAGATCAGAGGATCTCAGCAGACCTGTTTGCTAGTCCAGATTGGCCGATATCAGAAGATGAAAATCATAAATGAATATCAGAAGATATACACCTGAAGATGAATTTCAGAAAAAACTTATCAGAGGATAAAAAGATGAACATCAAAGGATAAAACTCAGAAGACGAACTTCACATGAAATACACCAGAAAATGAATACCAGAAATTCAGAAGACAAACTTCACATGATAAACATCAGAAGATGAATTCCAGAAAATACACACCACAAGATAAATATCAGAAGATAAACTCTGGAAGGTAAAACATCAGAAGTTAGATACCATAAGGTGAACTTCAGACACCAAAAGGAAATTACCAGAGGATAATTTCTAGCTGCTCATTCATCCTCTCACATTAAGAACAACTAATAGTTCCAGAGTATCAAAAGCTGCATCTTCCACGACCAGAGAAGGGTCATGACTTGGAACCAGAAAAGAGCACGACCAGTTGTTAAAAACATATGGAATGATCTATCCTCCTGGAAAGCCAAGTAAAGAAGTAACCTCCCATGTGCCAGGCTGTAAAAGGACAGAATGGCAAGGCTGTAAATTTGCAACAACAGTGAGGTCCATTACATCTTGAAAAAACGGTCAGAAAGGAAAATTTTCTTGAAGAGAAAGTTTCCTTCTCCCTATAAAAGGAAGGCTGCTCTTCTTCAGCAAATACACACAACTACACGAGCAAAAAAACAAAAAAATATCAGAGGCTATCAAGAGCAATTATCAATCTCCTTTCAAGCTTTCTACAATCTTTCGCTAGATCTGTGTTTCATCTTTATAGAAAGTAAATCCTATCAAACTACTTCATATCATTTTTAGACCTCCAAGTGAGTAACACTTGAAGAGAAATCAGAAGGAAAGAAGTGTAAGCTTGGTGAAGCTTAAGAATACACAGTTTGTAATCAACCTCAGTGTGCGGCTGATAGCTTTTGATACTTAGTAAAAACTCACAAGAGTGTGAGGACTGGACGTAGCCATCTTTGGGTGAACCAGTATAAAAATTCGTGTGTCATTACTCTCTCTCTCTCTCTCAACTTTCAACATCTGATAAATCATCCTCTGAAAGAGGACATCAGATTAAAAACAGTAACAGAATATTAAAAAAACCTTGAATATCTCTATTCAACCCCCCTTCTAGTGATATTCTAGCCACTTCAATTGGCATCAGAGCAAGGTTCTCTAAAACTACACCTAACAGTGTAAGATAAAAAGATCCAAAAAGAAAATATGTCAAAAGCTAAATATATCCCAGAAGGAGGATCATCCAGCAGACCTTCCTACTTTGATGGAACTGACTACTATCACTGGAAAGGCAAGATGAGATTGTTTCTCATATCTCAAGATAACAACATGTGGCCAGTGGTAGAAAAAGGAAATCATGTCATCAGAATCAACAGTGCAGATCCAACCTCTGACGAAAAACCTCAAACACAATGGACAGCTGAAGAAAATGCCAAGGTACTTCTAAACTCTAAAGCTCATTTATTTCTAACGTGTGCTTTGAGCAGGGAAGAGTATGATAGAGTTGAAGAATGCCAAAGTGCTAAAGAACTATGGGACACCTTGAAGATCCATCGTGAAGGTTCAAGTCATGTTAAAGAAGCTAGAATTGACATAGGAGTAAGAGAGTTCGAGTTGTTTGAAATGAAGGAGGAAGAAACAATTGATGAAATGTTCTCAAGACTGACAATCATCCTCAACAACTTAAGGTCTCTGGGAAAAGAATACTCTGTCCAAGAGAGAATAAGAAAGATATTAAGGAGTTTACCAAAGGAATGGAGACCCATGGTGACTGCCATCACAGAAGCAAGAAATTTAGCCACTATGAGGTTAGAAGATCTGGTTGGAACTCTTAGAGCTCATGAACCTCTATTGCTTGCTGATAAACCAAGCAAAAAGGGAAAAATGATTGCATTGAAATCCAGTCAAACTGAAAGTCCATCCTCCAAAAACTCTGAAATTATCTCAAAAAGGGATAACTCAGAATATCCTCTCTCTGAAGAGGAGGATGAACTGGCTCTAATCTCCAGAAGAATCCAAAGAATAATCAACAGAAGAGGACAAGACAAAAGATCCTCTCAAAAAGAAAAGATTGACAAAAGCCAGATAACTTGTTATGGAAGCAATAAAATGGGACACTACAAAACTGAGTGTCCTCTAAACAAAAGGAACATAAAAAGATTTCACAACAAGAATAAATCTATGATGGCAACTTGGGATGACAGTGATGAATCATCCTCCGAGCAAGAAAAGGAAGAAGAAGCCAACCTTTGTCTCATGGCTAACTCATAAGCAGATGAGGTAAGCATCACTGATTTATGTCCTTCTTGTGAAAAGTTAGAAATAGAATTTGACAATCTCTTGAATGACTCAAACACTTTATCTCAAAAATGTGGTTTTCTTAAAAACCAAAATTATGAAATAAAGAAACTGAATAAGGAACTTCAAGCTAAAAATGAAGAATTTCAAAAAATCATTTTTGACTTGCAGCAATCAAATAAAAAATTGTCTGAGCAACAAAACACTTTAAACAAAGAGAATGTCAAAATCCATCCTCCTGAAGAGGACACAGAAAAGAAGGACTTGAAACTCAAAGTTGAAGAACTAAAAAATGACATTACCAACTTTGTCAAATCCACAGAAACATTTAAAAAAATTATGGGATCTCAATCTGGTATATTTGACAAAGCTGGGATTGGTTTTAAAAGGGTCTTACATTACTACCCCCCTTAAATTAGTTTCGTCCTCGAAACTACAGGTCGATAAACAACTGAGGATATTGTTCCATCATCTTACTCTCCAGTTCCCAAGTCGCGTCTCCCGTAGTCGGATTCCAAATCACTTTGACTAGTGGGACTTCCTTGTTCCTCAACTGTTTAATCTTCCTGTCTTCAATCCTTACAGGGAATACTTCAAATGACAGGTTATCCTTCAGTTGAATTGTGTCTGTGGTCTGTTCCACCATCTCAGGTCCAACAATCATACTTCTCCGTCCTTATACCAGCATAAAGGCGTCTGACACTTGCGTCCATATAAAGCCTCGTAGGGTGCTATCCAATACTTGCGTGAAAACTGTTGTTGTAAGTAAACTCAATCAACGGCAACACCTCATCCCAGTTTCCTTTATCATCCAACACACATGCTCTCAACAGATATTCCAATGACTGATTAGTTCTCTCGGTTTATCCATCTGTTTGCAGATGGTAAGCTGAACTCAATTTCAGTTCCGTTCCCAACACTTCATGCAGCGCTCCCCAAAAATGAGATGTGAACTTTGGGTCACGGTCTAATACTATACTTGATGGAACGTCGTGTAACCTCACAATCTCAGCGATGTAGATTTCCGTCAGCTTATCTACTTTGTAAGTGGTCCTTACCGGTAAGAAATGTGCGGACTTTGTCAATCGATCCACTATTACCCAAATTGAATCATTCTTTTTCCTTGTCTTGGGCAGTCCTGTTATAAAATCTATGGAAATGATGTCCCACTTCCATTCCGGTATATCCAGAGGCTGCAACATTCCAGTAGGTCGTTAATGTTCCACTTTCGCTTTCTGACAAGTCAAACATGCCGATACGTATTCCGCTACATCCCTCTTCATTCCTGGCCACCAGTAATTCTGTTTTAAGTCCTAATACATCTTGGTCGCTCTAGGATGAATACTCAACTTACTCTTATGAGCTTCTTCCAAAATCATTCTTCTCATATCAGCAACTTCCGGTACACAAACTTTTCCATTACATTTCAGAATATTATCTGGTCCGACCCTGAACTCAGTTGTCTGTCCTTGCGCTATCACACTCCTCTTTTCTTGGATTAATGAGTCATTTTGCAAGTTCGCAATCTCCTCAAGCAAACCACTCGAGATTGTTATCATTCCACACTTTAAAATTCCTGGTGCAAACTTTACGTCCAAGTGTAGATCTCTAAATGCTTCCCACAACTCTTGTTGTCTGGACATTATCATTGAAGACACTGATACGTTTTTCCTACTTAATGCATCAGCCACCACATTGGCTTTTCCAGGGTGGTACTGCAATGAAAAATCAAAATCCTTGAGAGTCTCCATCCATCTCCTCTGACGCATGTTCAATTCCTTCTGATCGAACAGATACTTCAAGCTTTTATGGTCACTGAACACCATGAACGTGCATCCATATAAGTAGTGCCTCCAGACCTTTAATGCAAACACTACTGCAGCAAGCTCTAAATCATGAGTAGGATAGTTTCGTTCGTGAGTTTTCAACTGCCTTGAGGCGTAGGCTACAGCTCTCTTGTGTTGCATCAAAACACATCCCACACCTTGGTGAGATGCATCACAGTAAACCTCATATGGTTCCTCTGGCTGTGGCAAGACCAACACTGGTGAGGTTGTCAACTTTTTCTTAAGCAACTGAAAACTTTCCTCACACTTCTCCGTCCATGCAAACGACTGATTCTTTCTGCTAAGTTGTGTCAAAGGAGCTACAATCTTAGCGAATCCTTCAATAAATCTCCTGTAGTATCCTGCTAGTCCGACAAAACTTCGTATGTTTGTGATAGTTTGGGGCTGTTTCCAGGCAAGAATTGTCTCAATCTTTGCCGGATCCACAGCGATTCCTTCTTTTGTTATCACGTGTCCCAAGAAGTTCACTTTCTTTAGCCAAAACTCGCACTTCGACAAATTGGCATACAATTGCTTCTCGCGTAAGACTTCAAGAACTTGGCGTAGGTGTTCTCCATGTTCTTCTTCATCCTTTGAATAAACCAATATATCATCGATGAACACCACCACGAATTTATCCAGGAATGGGCTGAAGATTCTATTCATATAGTCCATGAAAATCGCTGGTGCATTCGTAACTCCAAACGGCATAACGAGATATTCATAATGTCCATAACGGGTCCTGAAAGCAGTCTTTTGAATATCTCCTTCTCTTACCCGAATCTGATGGTATCCCGACTTCAAATCTATCTTTGAAAATACCGTGGCTCCCCTCAATTGATCCATCAAATCATCGATGCCTGGTAAAGGATAACGATTTTTGATAGTTACCTTGTTAAGTTGCCGATAATCCACGCATAAGCGCGAACTTCCATCCTTCTTCTTAACCAACAACACCGGAGCTCCCCACGGCGACACACTTGGTCTGATAAATCCTTTCTCCAATAAGCCTTCCATTTGACCCTTAAGCTCGCTTAATTCCAATGGCGACATCCGGTACGGCACAATTGAAATAGGTCCAGTTCCTGGGTGCAAATCAATGAAGAACTCCACCTCTCTCACCGGTGGTAATCCTAGAATTTCTACTGGAAATACGTCCGGATATTCTTTGACTAACACCACATCTTGTAGGTTCACATCCATCTTGGTCTCCACGTTAGCCATTGATAAAAATTTCTGAGTTCCTTCTCTCAGAGATACTTCGAGTTTGTTAGCAGCAAATACCGAACGACTCCAGGTTCGGGGAAAAGAACTAATTTTCGAGCGCAATCCAAGGCTACGTAATTATACGTCATCCAATCCATGCCAAGAATGATCTCGAGTGATTGTAGGGGTAGACAGGTTAAATTTACCAAGAAATCTCTATTCTGAATCGTTACAGTACAATGTAAACATGCAGAGTTTACGGTCAAAGTCTTAGCAGGTGTGGAAACAACCAAATCAAAAGGTAAAGCAGACACAGATAACTTCAAACAATGCACACAGTCCATAGCAATGAAAGAGTAGGTTGCCCCCGAATCAAAAAGTGCAGTTAGTGTGTTACCTGCAATCTCGCAATCTTGCTGGATTAAATTTGGAGCTTGATTCCCAGCTTCAGCACCCATGTGATAGACGTGGCCCCTAGCAGTAGGACGAGTAGCCCTAGTTGCGTTCACTGTTGGTTCCACCTTCGGAACCCGGCAATCCCTCGCCACGTGTCCTGGTTTCTGGCAATTGAAACACACAAGATCCCTTGTGGTACAAGCAGTAGCAATATGTCCTTCTTTCCCACATCGATAACACCGGACTCCTTGTCCCAATTGCCGTCCAAAATTATGATTTCCCAACCGATTCTGGCCTCTCTTGTTGTTTTGTGGCCAGTTATACGACTTAGCAACTTGCTTTCCTTTATTGTTCTGATTGTGCATCCGACTAGGCCCTCCTGAATTAAAGTTCCCTCCTCTGTTGGCCCTCCTGTTCTTCATCTCTTCAACCTCTCTACACTTCTCCACTAACACTTGGAAACGTTGAATTCCCAAGGGTAAAACGGAGTCTTGAATCTCATATTTCAGTCCATTTTGGAAACGATGACACATAAACTGTTCATCAACTTCTTCCCGGAAAAATCTGAAATGCCTTGATAGCGATTCAAACTTAGCTGCGTATTCTCCCACCGTCATGTTTCCTTGGTGCAATTTCAGAAAATCGTCACCCAACTTGGTTCTAGTGCTCATCGGGAAGTATTTGTCCAAAAACTTCTTTTTGAACGACTCCTAGTTCACCTCCTCTTGAGCTGACCCCATCAGTAGCCTTGTACTTTTCCACCAATACTCTGCATCTCCTATCAGCAGATACGTGGCATAGTTGACCCCGAGTTTAAAACACAGCGCGAGTGTATTTTTTTATTTTTTCTTTTTTTAAATAAATAAATAAAGAATTTTCATAATTAATTCAAAGGAATTAAAATAAAATTAAGTCATTTCTTAAAATAATTTGTCGTAATCCAAAACGATCAAATGTAATTAAATAAATACATCACAATTAATCAAGTAAAATATTTTTGGGAATTGAATTTTCAGAATATATCAAAATAAAGATACATCCAAAGGTTGTGTCCTGGACCCACCAAAATATTATCAGAGTGCGAAAAAGTTTAGCGGAAAAATATACAATAATCCCCAAAATAAATAGTTACAGCCCTCAACACTAGGCCATATACAAAAAGTCTAGTCTGATCATGCACTAAGCTACGGTAGCATGATCTCCGCCGCATCCTCTACAAGTCTCGTCTTCAGCCAGTTATCCGTCCCTCTGCGTTGTCCACAAATACTCCGTATGCGAATATCAAGGAAAACTAACGACGTCTCCGTCGTTAGTGTAACCGTCGGTGGGACGGGTTTGGGGTTCATCTGAGGGCAAAGCCCAATTTCCACAATAATAGTAAAGGGTCACCGACCGAAATTAACACATAACACATAGCATTTATATCACAGAAACAAATACTTCCATGGCATATCATATAACAATGATGAAAATTAAGGATGCTCATTTGAAATTTCATGACATATATGCTTTTTCAAACAACAACAATTAATATAGAAAACATATTGTAAGTATAACTACCACCTCAGCAATCACAAACATTCATCAGAAATTCAGATTTCATAACGTATTTACACACATCACTTTCCAATCATTATCATATAACCAAATCGTGACCCACCGGTCAACCACCCCTATGCAATATGTATATGCTCATATATTCAACTTCTTGGAATTACCAAGGTGCAGTCGCTCAACAGATCAGCACCAGTGCAGTCGCTCAACAGACCAGCATTCGTGCAGTCGCTCAACAGACCAGCACGTTATACATATACCAAGGTACAGTCGCTCAACAGACCAGTACCAGTGCAGTCGCTCAACAGACCAGCACTCGTGCAGTCGCTCAACAGATCAGCACGTTTCACGTATGTTAGCCTCTCACAGGCCAGAACATACAGAAGTTAA
The DNA here is from genome assembly GCA_037974295.1 of Cicer cuneatum. Lineage (NCBI taxonomy): Eukaryota > Viridiplantae > Streptophyta > Magnoliopsida > Fabales > Fabaceae > Cicer > Cicer cuneatum. The sequence goes on from JBBPBO010001985.1 coordinate 12,727,558, forward strand.
ATCCTCGCACGGATAGAATGGACTGTCTAATACACGCGGAACTGCTCTGTAGCCCGAGTAGAATAGACCATCTAATACACGCGGAACTACTCTGACCCTGGATAGAACAGACCGTCTAATACACGCGGAACTATTCTATAACCCATGGTTACTACTTAACTTCGCGGCCCATCACGGTCACCGCATCAACTCTGTTGCCCATCGCGGTCACCACCTGACTATGCAATGCATGAACATGCAATTTTTTCTCTTCACTGAAAACAGTATGCAACATCAGTAAAATTCATGTCTTCCCATCATTATCACTTTACATTATCTCAAAATTTCATTCTTAATTATCATAATTCTTTCTAATGTTTCCCCAATTCTTAAAATCCATAAAACAATGTTTAAAATTGAGATTTCTGGAAAACATGAATCTGTATTCGAGTACAGCTTCTCGGTATTCGAATACATAAGCCAAAACAGTGCAGAATTAACACTCTGTATTTGAATACAGCTCCCTGGTATTCGAATACAGAAGCAGTCCCAGTGCACAAAACAACATTTTTCACTACATCAGTAAAGTCTCAAAAGCTTCATCACCACCACTTCAAACTATCACAAAATTCGAGTTTTAATTTGTCACAAACCTTCCCAAATACTCCCCAACACTTAAAGTTTATAAAACAATGTTTAAAACCTTGATTTTCTGAAAAACACAAATCTGTATTCGAATACAGCTCCCTTGTATTCGAATACAGAAGCTAAATCTGCAAATTCAACACTCTGTATTCAAATACAGCATACTTGTATTCGAATATAGAAGACAAAAACAGTGTAAACTCAGCATTTTCTCCAACATCATTAAAGGTTTCCAGAACCTCATCATCTCCTCTTTAAAACTATTTCAAAAACTCCATTTTAATCATTTCAAACCTTCCAATTGTTTCCCAACACTTAGAGTTTATAAAACAATGTCTGAAACTTGATTTTCTGAAAAACACGAATCTGTATTCGAATATAGCTTCCTTGTATTCGAATACAGAAGCTAAAACTTGAGTTTTTGGAAAAACACGAATATGTATTCAAATACAGCTCCCTTGTATTCGAATACAGAAGCTAAAATAGTGAAAATCAGCATTCTGTATTCGAATACGAGGCTGTCGTAGTCGAATACAGATGCGAATAAAGTGTTAAAATTTCATTTATGTATTCGAATACGACAGGGTCGTAGTCGAATACAGATGCTAAGTCAGAAGCAAAAACCCTTCATTTGTATTCGAACTCAGAGGCCCGTATTCGAATACAAGTTCGAAAACTTGAGTAAAATAGAAGCTTGGCAGGTTGTATTCGAATACACTCAAACTGTATTCGAATACACCTTCGAATTCAGTGAAATTTTCCTGAAACTACAACCCATTTTCAAACTTTTTCCTTTGAAAACCAACACAACTCCAAAACAGTTTCTTCATTCTTCTGAACTACAAAACTCAGGCATTTTTCATCAATAACAACTTTTCTAGAAAACACTTTCATCATTTTAAATCCTTCTCTTTTGAAAACGTCAGCAACACCAGAATCACTCAAAAACAGAATGTCAACCACAACAGAACAGACATTTTTCAACGTTTACATTGTTGATCATTTCTCAAAACATTATGCAAGGTATTTCCAACATTCTTACACAACCAATCACAACATGCAAAGCATTTTCAGCTTTCTCACACAAGCAGAACAACATTAATGCATTCAGCCAAACAGCAAACATCACATAGCTGCAAAACACCAACAAAATGCATTTTCGCATTTTATAACAACATTCAAAGTAGTTTTATGAACATGCATTTTAATCATCTTCAAAATAACATGCAAGAAATTTTTCAACTTTCCCACATAAACAAAACAGCATTGAGATAACCACCCAAAACAGCACATCACAGATTTTTAAAACCTCAACATAATGCATTTTTTCATCTTTCAAAATGTCATGCAAAACAATTTCGTTTTTCAAAACAGAAACTCCAATATGATCACACCTCAAACATGCATTTACAGTCCTAAAATGCAACTAGAAAGTGGAAGGTGCCCTTACCTCCGTTTCGTTCACGTTTTCGCGACAAAAGTCGGTGAAACTCCCGCTTGCGTTCGGTGCTACAAAAAATGGGTTCTCTAGCTCCGGAATGATGAGGGGAACAACTTTTGTACTGGAAGTTTTCTGGTTTGGTGCTTGGATTTCCAAGTAATATCACTTTTGAGGAACTCCCTTTTTTTTGTTTTGAACGTGAACAGAAGTCAGAATGGGAAAGGAAGGGATACTGTTACATGCAGTATGGAGGAGGTATGGTTTCTGCTTGTGCTCTTCCTCTTCATTCATATTTATAGGCATTTGTAGATGCCACCTCACCCGACACTTGTCTGATCCTCCATCACTTAACCAATCTCGTCGCAAATAGTCGATAATCTCTTAATTAACTGCCCGATAATTTAATTACTCGTAATTAAATTAATTTACTCTTCATCCAATAATCTGAATTTATCTTCCAAAATAAATATTTATATATATATATATATATTTACTCAAAATATACATATATTAAATATTTTACAAATACCCCCAAAATACACTTAATATTAATTCCATAATTTTAATTTTAAATTTAAGGGTCTTACAAAAAACTTCCACTATAATAATTAATTGGTACGCCAGAGTCTTCCTAGTAACACTAGAGAGCATCAATCAACAATAGTTATCACTAAAAAGGTGGAAACCAAACAAATAACAAATAGTCTTTCACTAAAGTGAGTATTACAAAGTAACTCTTAGATAATGTAAAACTATTAAGGCTGTATATTAAAAGAATGAATTTAGTGATAGAAATAACATACTAAAATTGTAGACCAAATGGAGCGAGTTTGCTACAGATTTATTACCACTGGAATCCAATTTTCTTCTTCTCATTGGCCGTCACACTTTTTCTCCTGCTAGGCATGACGCTATTCCTTTTTTGTTTTGTTAGGAATTTCAAAATCTATTTTTTTTTCTTTCACATGGGCCAAACTCAATAAAATACATATTCTATTTTTTTTTTCTTTTTTTCATTAATAATAATAATAATAATAACAATAATAATAGTAAAATTGATAGGTTCTATTTGGAGAGTGGGCCACAATGTGTGATTGATTGTGATGCTAAACGATGTAATAAAGGATTGATCTTCAACATGTTCAACACGTATGAAGCTAGCCAGATCCTTAACAGTCCCATATTTGTGTGACTTCCAGAGGACAAACTTATTTGCACTCGAGAAGGATGGTCAATATTCAATCAAGTCTGGTCACCACTTCCTCTGCAAAGAACGTACAACAAGAGTCTATATCAGGATAGTCCAACACCACTGTGGTTAGCATTAGTAGAAATTCAAATGATTTTACTTAGAAGTAATTTTAAATCCTATATCAATTTAAGGCATCATGGTCATGTCATCTAATAGAATGTAACAAAAAAGAATAATCTGATAGAATAATGAAATGGTTATGTGTATATATTGTGTAGCTATTTAAAATTAGAACATTATTTTTAACATTTAAAAATAATATTAAAGAGGTCAAATATTTGATTTTATAAATATATAATTTATATTAATGACTAATGGGTTAGTGGCGGAGCTTCAAACAAATTTATGGGAGGGCTAAAACAAAATAAACAATCTATGAATTTAAAAAAAAATATTTATATATGAAATGTAATAAAATTAAAATTGGTTTTGTGACTAGTATCGCTTTTCACATAAAAATGCGGTTCAAAATTTTTATTTTACATTTTAAGTCTTTAATTTATAATAAATATTATAAAAGCAATTTTTGTCTTATAATAAATATTATAATAAATTTTATTTTACTAGATCCATTTTTGTCTTTGAAAAAAACTATGAAACTCCATTTGATCCTGAAAAAAATAAAAGCAATTTTATTTAAATACTTTTAGTCCTTCAAATAAGAAATCAAAACAACTTGATCTTTGCGTTAATCACAGTTATAAACGGTAAAATTATGTCATCTAACAACTATATATATATATATATATATATTGTATAGTATTATATACTCCATTTGGTGTTGAATAAAAGCAACAACAAGAAAAAAAAATCATATTTTATAATCTTAAATATTTCATCTTTATTTAATTATAATTCCTTGTCGAGAAAAAAATTATCTGAAAATATAAGTTATTTTTCAAATTTTTAAATGTATTATTTATTATTATTTTTTTAAACATAAACTTAATTAATACAACTAATTTGTCTAATATGAAAAGTCAATATTAAATATATGTATATACAAAGAACAATTTAATCATTTTTCTATACAAAATACAAACATTAATTACACTCTACTAATTTTCTTTAATAAAAGTGAAAATTACAAAATGTGCTTATATTTAAGAACTTACACAGACTATAAGTAAAATTTGATTAGTTCTACTATATTTAACGTAATATTTTTTATAATACTCTTTAATTAATATTACTTTCTACCGACTAATTTTATTCTTATGAACAAGTTATCGTAAAGAAACTACTTAGAGAATACAATTATTTTTTTGACGACATTAAAAGAACCTAATTACTTTTTTAAAAGACGTAAAATAATTTTTTTCATATATATGTTAAATGCAGGAGACTTAAGGCAGAACGCAATCCGGCTTAGTCCACATGATGCTATGCCTGAATGGAGATTAGTCTAGTAGAAGGAATTACATTCTCACAACATGAATTCAGATTCAAATTTCTAATGAGAGATATCAACCTTAATTTAATGTCTGACACGGCTAATCTCTGACAGATAAAATCTATGAGAAAAAAACATTAATAAAAATTATAGTAATAAAAAGTTTTCATATTGATGAATTTATTTATACTTAATTTTCATTTATTTTCTCTTTAAAATTTGAAGAGATTTATGTGTGAGATTTAATCCAACTGACAAATGTCTTAAGCTGAATATCATGTCTCGAGTTTGAACTCAAGATTTTGCAGCTGTGTAAATTTATTTACTATTTCATCTGCAGATGAAAAACAAAATAAATTAAAATTAAAAATATTATTATTATTTGTTATAATAATAATAATAGTAATGAATCTGATCTAAAATATAACAAATTAGATTTAAATTTAGTTACATGAGATTATTATGGATGAATGGACAAATTTAATATTATTATATATGATATTATACTTTTTAGCCATAATAGCTTCTGTAGTTCCTTAACTTAATTTCAGGTAATATTTTAATCTTTTATTTTTTTTTATTTCAGTATTTTATGTTCTTAAATAATTACAATTTTACCCTTCACGTGGATTTCCGTTAAAGCAACGTTAAAAAATTATCTGCTCATTTTTTTTCTTGTTTTTCTTCTCATTTACATTTTGAAAACTATTGTTTGGTTTTCTCCTCTCCCGCCCATGAAAAATCATATTCACGATTCTCAAAACTCGAAATCTATGATCGCCTTATGTTCAAATGAGTCAAATTCACAGTCCTACAACTATGATTCTTTTGTTTCTAATAGAATTCGTGAGATTCCAAATTGTGTTTGTGGTTTGAAATCTGCGCACAGTTACAAAATGAGATCTGAGTCCGAACAAAGGAAGAAAAATTTGGGGTTGTAGGAATTTTGTGGTAAGCATCAATACCTATGGTTTTCGATTATTTTATTTTTTGAGATTGTTAGATTGGATTTCAGGATTTTAGTTTTCAGATTGGTTTTCTCATATTAGGGTTATTAGATTTACGATTTTAGGTTCATATTAAAAATTTGTAATTTGATTTTTGTTGATTTGGAATATTGATTTGTTGAGTCCTTACCAATGGTTTTCATAGGTGGGAGAAGAAAACGAGAAGGAAACCAGAAGACTAAAAGTTTTCGAAATGTGAAATAGAAGAAAACGGAGCAGAAATTTTTTTAAAGTTGCCTTAAGGAAAATCCACTCAAACGGTAAAATTGTAATTATTTAAAAACATAAAACACTGAAATTGAAAAAAAAGAAGATAAATGTCTAAAGACTAAAACTTTACGTTATTTGAAATTAAGTTAAGAGACCACGAAAGTTATTATATCTATTGTATAATAACAAGCAAACAATTATACGTAATAGTTATTTTGATTTGTTTTAGGAGAAGAAAATTTTTATTTACAATTTTATAATTACACATAATTGATAAAACCACATATAACTGAATATATATATATTATATATATATATATATATATATATATATATATTATATATATATATTTGTTAATAGAAAGAAGTGAGATTGTTGAAGTAAATTATTAAGATAAAATGTTAGTTAAGATTATTTATTTATGAAATAATTTTTTTT
>JBBPBO010001985.1:12734120-12764652 GCA_037974295.1 Cicer cuneatum
ATAAATTAAAATGAAAAAAAAAATGATTTAAAAAAAGTAAACAAACCTCTAATTATATTTAAATAAGTATTTTTGTATTCAAGATTCATTGTATAGTTATAGAAAAAATAAGAAGTAGATTATTCGACATTAACCTTTGAATTGAAATAGGTTTTGATTTACAAACATTACAACTCAATTTATTATTATGAATGAAAATGTAGCAATATTTATCTATAAATCATTATATTTTTAGATTTTTTATTAAACGTAAAATAGTTAGATTGAATATGATGTATGAATTCTAACCTAAAATATTACAATTATATCTAAATTTTTAGTAGTATTTATTATATTTTGTATAGACAAAAAAAATAATTTTTTTTTTGTAAAAAAATTATAACAATGTTAAACAAACAATATTTTGAGTCAAATTAACACATGTCGTAATTCATTATAAAATAGAAAAACTGTAACAATTTTAATCAAAATAGCAGCTTTTAGTCAAAGTGTAATTTATGCAATTCAGTTTATATTTTTCTAACACTTCTCATTTTTTTTTTTTATCTTTAACACTTTTTTAGACTACACTAAAAAGGTGAACTATGAAAAAAAAAAAATTCAACAATTCTAATTCTAATTTTGAAAACTCAATATTAATACAATCTCTGAGAAATGGTCGTAGAATTGGAAGAAGGATTAATAGAGAAAGCGGAGCATTGTATCGAAAGAAGACAAGAACATGTTACTGTATCAAAAGAAGACAAGAAGATGTTACGTGTAGAAGTACGTAATCCGCGAATAAATATTGTATTATATGAAAACAACTCCATTACAACATATATCATCGGCGAGACGACCAATTAAAAAAATATATTATCAAGTACTTGAAGGAGTGTATAAAAGTTGATGATGGAGATTTAGTATATTCTGAAAACACTTTTGTATTTTAGTTTTTAAAAAATGATTTATAAATTTGATTTTAAATTTTTTTTAAAGAATAGATTTAAAGAAAAAACTTGTTTGAGATATTTATTTTTAAAAACAGTTTCAGAGATCAGAAAAAAAAAAACTTATTTCATATTCTAAATTTTTAAAACAATTTTTTACTAGATAATTAAAAAAACTGAATATTAAAAAGTAAAATACCATTTAAATATTTTTCTTTTTTAGTGTTAAAAAGTATAATATTAAAAATAGTTTTACAAAACAGTTTTTAAAAACAAGTAATCCAAATAAATTTTTTAGTTTTTAAATTTTAGAAAACTAAAATAGAATTTTTAAAAGAAGAATCAAACAAGCCCTTAGTGATGAACTATTTGACAGAGAGAAAAGTGGAGCAAGTGACATGATGAATAAGCAATGGAGCAATAATAATATGCAATTGTTGTGACAAAGAAGTTTCTGTTTGGAATTTCGAGTGGCATAATAAAAGTGATCGGAAACAACCCTACAAACACATTCAAGTTTTATGACTATGCAATAAGAAGTGGGAGTTTTATGACATTTTGGATTTGTTAAACTATTTTGTTTTTCATAAAATAATACCTGATGACGTGGCTGAAAATGTTGATTTGGTAGTTAATTGGGCGTACAGGACCGTAACTTTTGTGGGGGTAAGTTGCAAAGAGGTATGCGTTCACTTTTGTTTATCAAGAAATATGAAAATCAAATACTAGATTTATAACAACGTGCTTTAATTTGTTGAACGATATATGAGAAATTGGAGGGGTCACTTGGAATCCAAAATGATATCGATGAGAGCTATTCTTGGAGAGCTGTCCATAAAATGGATACGACCACTGTTGATAAGAATCTTCGTATGGAAATCAATGCAAAAGTTGCAGTTGCTTGGATGTTGATGAATGAATCTTTTGAGACAGTAATAGACCAACAAACAGGCATCAATGTTGTACAAAGTGTTGTTTATAGTTGTGGGTAAGCACTTTAAATATCATTCATTATAAATATTTTTATTTTAAATATCATGCACCTCTTTATTCAATCTTCTTTTATTTTTTAGATCAGAGGATTAATTTTAGCCGGTTTTATACATTTGTGATAGAGAAAGATGATCAAATGATTGCTGCTGCTTCTATCATGTATATCACCCTCTTTCAATTTCTTCATTATTTTTTCGTTATTGCTTTTGTGATAAAGATTTTTATGCAAATTGTTATTTCATGTGGCCTTATAGGTTCCATGGGAAAGAGATCGTAGAAATGCCTTTTATTGCAACGGATGAGGCATACAGGGGCAAAGGAATTTGTAGATTATTAATGGGGATAATTGAGTTGGTGAGTGGTTTGTCAGCTTTTAAGATATTGCATCAAATATAAAAAATAAAACAATAGAATATTTATTAAATGAATGAAATGTGTTATTTATACGTGATTTATTCTTTTTCATTCTAAGTGTCTTCTAAGTGGCTAATTAATTAATAAAATGATTAGTTAGTTAGTTATCACATACAACTAATGTCTTATTTGAATTACAAAAATTTCTCTAATAATAAGATTATTTTTGGTTTATCCAGATCATTTTAGTTTTCCAAGATCATTCTTGGTTTATTAAAAACTGCACTTTATTACTTTCCCTTAATTCAAGTATCTAAGTGATATTACACCTAGCATTTTCCTTACCTCCTCAAATATGACTGTCCTCAATCCATTGGTTATGATGTTAGCCACTTGCATTTTAGTTTGGCAATATATGAGTTTATGCTTGCATCTTCCAACTTGATCTCTTAGGAAATGAAACTTTGTTTCAATGTGTTTGCTTCTTCCATGAGACACATGATTCTTTGCTAGATTTATTGTCGAGATATTGTCAATCATCAATGGTATTGGCCTGCAAACTTCAATTTTCAATTTTGTTATCAATGATTCCAGCCATAGTGCTTGGCAGGCTGCATAGCTGCCAGCAATATATTCAACTTCACACGATGACAATGCTATGACTGGTTGTTTCTTTGAGCACCATGCTATTAGAGATTTCATGAAATTGAATACATAGTCTGATGTGCTTCTTCTATCACTCTTATCTTCACACCAATCTGAATCTGAATACCCCACCAAGTCTCCATTTTCTTGCTTTAATTCTGTTGCAAATAAGATTCCATGCTCCAATTTGCTTTGAACATATCTCATAATTCTCTTAGCTGCCAACCAGTGAGATTGCATGTGATTTTCCATGAATCTGCTAATAACTCCCACATTATAGCACATGTTAGGTCTTGTGTTGCACAAGTATCTTAGGAAGCCAACAACTTGCTTGAATAGTGTCAAATCAGCCAACTCTTCTTCAATTCATGTTCCCAACTTTGCATTGACATCAATTGGTATAACAGCAGGGTTCCAGCCAGCCATATTAAACCTTCTTAGGTTTTCTCCAACATATTTCTTATGATACATCAACAATCTTTCTTCTGTCTCAGTAAACTTCATGCCCAGGAAATAGCTTAGTTTGCCCAAATCTATCATTTCAAACTCGTCTTTCATGATTTCTTTGAATTCTGCAATTGCCTTGCTGTTGCTACCAATTACTAACAAGGCATCCACGTATAGCCACAGTAGAATCATTGTTGGTCCTCCATTCAGTGTGAAATGCTTCACATAAACTCCATATTCCACTGTGCACTTGATAAATCCAATGTTAATTACGAATGAGTCAATTCTTTTGTTCCAAGCTCTTGGGGCTTGCTTCAACCCATAGAGAGCTTTCCTTAATATGAACACTTTATCCTCCTTTCGCTTAATCACAAATACTGGTGGTTGAAAGCCATATACCTTTTCTTCCAACAATCCATTCATAAATGCAGGCTTAACATCGAGCTGGCACATCATTCAGCCTCCAGCACAAGTCAGTATTATTACAAATCTAATTGTCTCAATTCTAGCCACTAGAGCAAACATTTAATAATAGTTTATGACTTCCATTTGTAAAAATCCCTTAGCAACCAATCTAGCTTTGTACTTAGCAATTGTTCCATCTGGGTTCAGCTTCCGTTTGTAGACCCATTTTTACTCCAATCTGTTTCTGTTTTGGAGGCAAGTTAGTCAAGTACCAGGTCTGGCTCTTCTTAATTGCATTGATCTCTTGTATCATTGCTTTCCTCTAGGGTCCTTTCTTCAAGGCTTCTTCAACATTCAAGAGTTATGTATTTGCAAATAAAGCAAAGTGAACTAGATCTCCACTTTTGTCAATCTCACTGTTATTGTATACTTCAAATTCATTTAAATGTGTTGGTGGTTGCCTTGTTCTTTGAGGTTTGCTTGACTTCACCCTTTCTTCATCTCTATGTACTTAGGATTTTAAGTACTTCACCCAAGTTGGTTCTAAGTACTTAGGATTTTGATGCTTACAAATGTACTCTATGTAAACTTATTTTGTACCTTGAATTATTAAATTAAATGTAATCAGAATATGAACAAATCAGAAGTAGAAGATCAAAGGAAAATGAATTCTGGAATGACCAGAAGATACTCCAGGAATGTCAAAACATGACCAGAAGATATATTTGATGGCTCAGATCAGAAGGAATAAATTTCAGAATGAAACATGGATCATATCATTGGAAAGCATGCCAGAAGGAGAGTTGATCAAGACAAACAGGAATCAAATATCAATTTTATTCTAGAAGTTATTCTGACCAGAAGATGGCCTGGCAGTGAAAAATTACACAGCCCAGACTTGTTCCAGACTTGACCAGAAGGTATGTTTATGAGTCCAGAACAAGAGGATCAATCCAGATTTGGCCCAAACCATAAGATGGCATGATTCAGGGCATGGAACTAAGTCCAGAACAAAAGAAATGAGTTCCATAATCAACCCAGACCTGGTCCAAAATCAAAGGTAAAATGTCCAGACTGAAATATTTTTTGATCAAGTTTATTTCAGTTTGTTCCAGACCAAATTCCAGAATCTGTCCAGATCAGAGTAAAAATATCCAGATCAATGGTTCAGAAATAATTTTTTGAGTCTAGTGATGGTCCAAATCAGAAAATCAGACCATGGTCCAGTGTTGGCCGAAATCAGAGGGACAGAATGTGCAAGTCCAGAAATGGCCGAGTCCAGAAGAATTCAGCATATCAGGCGCGCATCCAGGTTGGCCGAAATCAGAAGATCAGAGGGTTAGGAAGTGTGGTCCAGGGATGGCCGAATTCAGAGGATCACAGCATATCATTTAGCTTGGACCAGATGTGGACTAGCGCTCAAAATTCTGATAGTCCAGAATTGATCAACGATGGAGATTGCAAGTTATTTTAATTAAAGTGTTAAAAAGATTGGTTATAAAAATAAAGTGGAGTAGCATGGAATTCAGGAGCATTGGCGGGAACAACCAACAGATTTGATTGGCCAATTATTTGGAAAGAAAATCTGAAGATATGTTTTTTTTATTTAAATGAAGCCCAATTGGTCAAGTTATTTTTGCAAGAGAATCCAGCAAGATTCAGCTCGAATTTAAGCAATGGAAGAGGCCCTAATCTGCATCTATAAAAGGAGGCTCAAGGCAGAATGCTCATCATCGAAAATCACAAAAGGGTCATACACTTCAAAAGCAAACACTCTCAAATTTTCATATAAGTCAATTGTTGAGTCTCAGTTTTTAAAGCAAGTACTCTTGTTGTTTTCTTTCCACTATGTCAAATCTAAGTTGTTGAAGTAGAGTCTACAAGCTGTGGGAGTCAGTAGAGGTAGCAAGTTACTTGGCAATTAGATTCATAGTGTTGTGATTTCTTCTACAATCTGGGGTGTCAGATTGGCTGAAGAACAGGAGTTGTTTTTCCTCAAAGAAGTCTAGGATTGTTAGACTATTTGAGAAGATTGACTTGGAGGGTTAGTAGCAAGGTTGTAATTCAAGATTGAATTAGTGAAATCCTTCAAGGCGAAGGGACTGGACGTAGCCTCGTTAACGGTGAACCAGTATAAAATCTGTGAGTTTTTATTTTTATTTTTATCCGCTGCTAACTCTGTTTTAATTATACATCAAGTTTTGTTTTGAAAGTATTAAAACAGGAAAAGATTCAAGTTAAGTCAAACACAATTCAAAACCCTCCTTCTCGTGTTTGCACCTTCAATTGGCATCAGAGCTCGGTCTCAAGGCTGAGCACTTAACAGTGTTTGAGGAAAGGTCCAAGGGGTTCAATATGTCAGAAGAATTGGGAAACAACATCAACAGACCACCACTATTTGATGGAGAAAGGTTTGAGTATTGGAAGGACAGAATGAGAAGCTTTGTCATATCTCAAGATCCTGAACTATGGAAGATGATAGTTAAAGGATACACTGCACCAACTGATCCAGAAGATCCAACTAAAGAATTAGACTTGGATGATATGACACGAGATCAGAGCAGATTACACAAACTTCATCACAAGTCCAGAACCATCATGGTCAGTGCAATCACATTCAAGGAATTTGATAGATGCACAAATAAAGAAACAACAAAGAGTATATTTGATAGTCTGGTTCTGACCTATGAAGGAACCAAGCAGGTTCAACAAACAAAGGCTAACATATTGGTCAGAAAGTATGAGCTGTTCAAGATGGAAGAGGATGAAGACATTGACACAATGTTCTGCAGGTTCCAGACTTTGGTATCAAGACTGAAAGTATTAAACAAAAGCTATACCACTGAAGATCATATTTGGAAAATTCTGAGAAGTCTTCCAAAAAGGTGGAGACCAAAGGTTACTGCAATTCAGGAAGCTAAGGATCTCAGTACCTTGAGGATGGAAGATCTAATCAGTACACTTAGGTCTCATGAAATAAAACTGGAAGAAGATGAACCTAAGAAGAAGAAGAATCTGGCTCTGAAATCGAAACAGAAGAAAGCCGCAAAGGCAGAATCAGAATCAGAGGATAGTGATAGTGACTGTGATGATATGGCTTACTTAACCAAAAACATGGTTAAGATCTGGGAAAACAGAAAGAGGAGAGGTTCTCAGAAGAAACATAACAACAAGGAAGAATCTGACAAGAAGAACATCATCCATTATGGATGCAATGAACCTGGACATATCAAGTCAGAATGTCTAAATCTGGAAAAAGGAAAACAGCACAAGAGTTCCAGATACAGAAAGAAAGGTCTGATGGCTGCCTGAGATGTATCAGAATCAGAGGAAGAATCTTCTGATGAAGAAGAGGCAGAAACAGCAAAGATAGCTCACATCAAGTCTGCTTCTGGACCTCATAAAGGCACGAATTCCAGAAGGAAAACAGGCAGAAGGAAGAATGATCGAAGCAATCATTCTGGAAAATCTGGAAGCACATCAGAGGAAACAATTCTGTCTCTGATGGCTCATACCAACTCAAGTTCTGAATATAGCTCAGGCTCTGCAACAGAATCAGAAGATGAAGACAATGAGGTATTTTCTGATCTGTCTAAATCTAAATTAATTGAGACTTTAAAAGACTTGTTAAATGCAAACAATAAAAGGTCTTTAAAACTGAAAACTCTTAGGGAAGATAAGGAAAATCTAACCAAAGAAGTCCAAGTTTTAAAGAATCGAAATTCTGAGTATGCAACTGCAAACAAAAATTTTAAAACTGATGTTGCAAGACTCAAATCTGAAAACCAAACTCTGAAAAGTAATAATTGTTCCACTTCTAAAACTGTTTGTAAATCTGATATGCATGAGCAAGTTTTTCAAAACTTTATTTCCAATGGAATGGAAAGAAGTAAAAATGCATCTATGATTTATGGAAACAGTAATTCTGGAAAAAGAAGTCTTGGTTTTACAAAAACAATTACTAAAAATAAAGTTGTTCATTCTGATGTTTTATGTAGTGTTTGTGCCAAGACAGGTCACTCTGAATTATCTTGTCCAATGGTAAAATCTGAACAAGATCAAAGAGCTGTTACAACTAACAAACCTGGACCCAATCAGTTCTGGGTACCAAAAGACCAAATTGTCTATGTTGCAGATATTCTGAGCAACTAGAAGGAGACACCAACAATGGTGCCTGGACAATGGATGTTGGCAACGCACAAGCAGAAGAAGGTTTATGTTCCAATATCTACCAAACATAAGCCAAGTGACTCTGGTACAAGAAGAACGGGTCAACACAATAACTATCAGAACCAGAACCAGAAGTATAGGAGGAAAAGGAAATACCATAGATATCACATGAATCAGAACAAGAACTGGAACCAGAATCAGAACTGGAACCAGTATCAGAGGAACAGGAACGGGAACCAGAACCAGAACTGGAACCAATACCAGAAGCACAGAAACTGGAACCAAAACCAGAACTGGAACCAGTATCAGAGGTACAGGAACTGGAACGAGAACCAACACTGGAACCAGAACCAGAATTGGAGGCACAGAAACTAGAACCAGAATCAACACTAGAACCAGAATCAGAATCAGAATCAGAACCAATACCAGAACCAGAACCTAAACAGGTATCAATATCAAAGGTTGAGGTATGATCATCAGAACTACTTTAATTATCAAAATAAGTATGATTTTCAGAATCACCATAAGTTCCAGAATCACCAGAGGAATATGGTGTATGAGCCAAAACAGAAATTAAAGAATCAGAATCAAGAGAGTTCTTCAAACTCTCCAGTGAGATTCATCAAGACTACAAACCTGGAAGGGAATTCAAATTCCCTCATCCAAACCATGTAATCTCAGAACATATAGATTAGGAATCTGAAAATCAGAAGCAAGAGGATTTTCAAAGTAAACCTGAGGCTACATCTTGCTGTAAATACTATTATTATTTAATATTTACTGTGATAACAAGAAGCTTGATCTTAACAAATCAAAGCTAGATAAGTATTCTGCAGGTTTTCAAAACATCAGAGGAACCAGGTGATTCACACGAATTGAACACTCAGAAGAAACAGCATTCCAGTGGTTTCAAAAACAAACAGAAACCACCAGAAGCAAAATTAACGGTTTGGCTGTACTAAGTTCATTTTTAAATTAATTGATTTATATTATGGTATATGACAAACTGCTTGACAAATCAAAGCAAGATAAAGATAGTACAGGTTCATCAGACCCAAAGGGAGCAGAAGCAGAACGAATGGTTTGGCTGTATTGAGTTAAATTTGAACTTATTTTATTTGCAAACTGCTTGATCTTAACAAATCAAAGCAAGATAAAAATAGTGCAGGGAGCAGAAGCACAAGAAACAGAAGTACCTGGAAAGGTAAATGATACAAGCAAGTCAGCAACACATGACAAATCTTCAAAAGATAAATCTGATCAAGTCAGAAACAGCCAAGATAAGTCATAAGAGAAATCTGGATATTTACCAGAATCTAAAGCTGTTACAGATTCACCAGAACCAGAAGCTGATTCATCAGAATCAGAAGCTGTTACAGAACTAGAAACTGATGCGAACCAAGCATTGTTGATGAAGTTTTGGCAGAGGAAGGTTGGATACTTGCAATGCAAGAAGAGCTGAATGAAATTCAAAGGAATGATGTTTGGGATTTGGTATCCAGACCAAACAGAAGCATTATTGGAACCAAGTAGGTATTCAGAAACAAATTCAATGAAAAGGGTGAAGTTGTAGCTCAAGGATACAGTCAACAGAAAGGTATGGATTACACTGAGACTTTTGTTCCAGTGGCCAGGTTAGAAGCATTTAGAATTCTCTTATCATTTGCTGCTAATCATGATATAATGTTGTATCAAATGGATGTCAAAAGTGCATTCTTAAATGGCTACATAAGTGAAGAAGTATATGTCAAACAGCCCCCTGGTTTTGAAAATTCTGATTTTCCAGACCATGTTTTCAAACTTAAAAAGTCTTTATATGGTTTAAAACTAGCACCAATGGCATAGTATGACAGACTTAGTAACTTTCTGCTTAAGAATGAATTTAATAGAGGTCAGATTGATAATACACTATTTAGGAAATCCATTAAACATGATATTCTGATTATTCAAGTCTATGTTGATGATATCATATTTGAATCAACTAATGGCACTTTGTGCAAAGAGTTTTCTGACCTAATGCAGAAGGAGTTCCAAATGAGCATGATGGGAGAACTTAAGTTCTTCTTGGGAATTCAGATTCATCAAGGCAAATTAGGTATACTCATTCACCAATCAAAATATACTAAGAACTTCTCAAAAAGTTCAAGATGAGTGACTGTAAGCCAATGGCCACCCCCATGCACCCAACCTGCTCACTTGAGAAAGATGAAACCAGCCAAAAGGCAGACCAGAAAACATACAGAGCTGGAAAGGAAAAGTATAAGTGGCAACTGCACTTTGTTATGTGATAACACTTCAGCCATAAACCTAACCAAGAACCCTATCTTACGCTCTAGAGCCAAACACATTGAAATAAAACATCATTTCATTAGGGACCATGTTCAAAAAGGGACTTTGAGCATCCAGTTTGTGGACACTGATCATCAATGGGCTGATATCTTCACCAAGGCTTTACCAGAAGATAGGTTCGAGTTCATTAAAAAGCATCTCAACATGACCTCCATATCTGACTAGCTCAAGTAGTCATCTTAGGAGTTTTTAAATTTCTGCAATTTTATTTTATGTATTTTATTTTCAGCTTTTACTTTCTGTAATTTGTAAAGAAAAAATCAAAAAATACAAAAATAGCAGGACCACTTTTTGGCTGATGACAAAAAGGGGGAGAAAGAGAGAGACAAAAAGGAGAAATACGTAGAAAAGGAGAGATAAAAAGAAAGAAGGAGAGAAAAAGAAAGAGAGAATAAAGAAGGAGTTGAAAGGGAGAAGAATCAGGGAGAGTGAAAAAGAAAGAGAGAATAAAGAATGAGTTGAAAAGGAGAGGAGAAGAGAAGAAAAGAAAGAGTGAAAAGAGAAGGAGTTGAAAAGGAGAAGAAAAAGCCAGCATCAGACTTAGGGGGAGAGATTGGTCTGAGGGGGAGTAATTCAAAGTCTTTGAGTCATAAGTTAGTAATTCAAAGGTTCATCAGACCCAAAGGGAGCAGAAGCAGAACGAATGGTTTGGCTGTATTGAGTTAAATTTGAACTTATTTTATTTGCAAACTGCTTGATCTTAACAAATCAAAGCAAGATAAAAATAGTGCAGGGAGCAGAAGCACAAGAAACAGAAGTACCTGGAAAGGTAAATGATACAAGCAAGTCAGCAACACATGACAAATCTTCAAAAGATAAATCTGATCAAGTCAGAAACAGCCAAGATAAGTCATAAGAGAAATCTGGATATTTACCAGAATCTAAAGCTGTTACAGATTCACCAGAACCAGAAGCTGATTCATCAGAATCAGAAGCTGTTACAGAACTAGAAACTGATGCGAACCAAGCATTGTTGATGAAGTTTTGGCAGAGGAAGGTTGGATACTTGCAATGCAAGAAGAGCTGAATGAAATTCAAAGGAATGATGTTTGGGATTTGGTATCCAGACCAAACAGAAGCATTATTGGAACCAAGTAGGTATTCAGAAACAAATTCAATGAAAAGGGTGAAGTTGTAGCTCAAGGATACAGTCAACAGAAAGGTATGGATTACACTGAGACTTTTGTTCCAGTGGCCAGGTTAGAAGCATTTAGAATTCTCTTATCATTTGCTGCTAATCATGATATAATGTTGTATCAAATGGATGTCAAAAGTGCATTCTTAAATGGCTACATAAGTGAAGAAGTATATGTCAAACAGCCCCCTGGTTTTGAAAATTCTGATTTTCCAGACCATGTTTTCAAACTTAAAAAGTCTTTATATGGTTTAAAACTAGCACCAATGGCATAGTATGACAGACTTAGTAACTTTCTGCTTAAGAATGAATTTAATAGAGGTCAGATTGATAATACACTATTTAGGAAATCCATTAAACATGATATTCTGATTATTCAAGTCTATGTTGATGATATCATATTTGAATCAACTAATGGCACTTTGTGCAAAGAGTTTTCTGACCTAATGCAGAAGGAGTTCCAAATGAGCATGATGGGAGAACTTAAGTTCTTCTTGGGAATTCAGATTCATCAAGGCAAATTAGGTATACTCATTCACCAATCAAAATATACTAAGAACTTCTCAAAAAGTTCAAGATGAGTGACTGTAAGCCAATGGCCACCCCCATGCACCCAACCTGCTCACTTGAGAAAGATGAAACCAGCCAAAAGGCAGACCAGAAAACATACAGAGCTGGAAAGGAAAAGTATAAGTGGCAACTGCACTTTGTTATGTGATAACACTTCAGCCATAAACCTAACCAAGAACCCTATCTTACGCTCTAGAGCCAAACACATTGAAATAAAACATCATTTCATTAGGGACCATGTTCAAAAAGGGACTTTGAGCATCCAGTTTGTGGACACTGATCATCAATGGGCTGATATCTTCACCAAGGCTTTACCAGAAGATAGGTTCGAGTTCATTAAAAAGCATCTCAACATGACCTCCATATCTGACTAGCTCAAGTAGTCATCTTAGGAGTTTTTAAATTTCTGCAATTTTATTTTATGTATTTTATTTTCAGCTTTTACTTTCTGTAATTTGTAAAGAAAAAATCAAAAAATACAAAAATAGCAGGACCACTTTTTGGCTGATGACAAAAAGGGGGAGAAAGAGAGAGACAAAAAGGAGAAATACGTAGAAAAGGAGAGATAAAAAGAAAGAAGGAGAGAAAAAGAAAGAGAGAATAAAGAAGGAGTTGAAAGGGAGAAGAATCAGGGAGAGTGAAAAAGAAAGAGAGAATAAAGAATGAGTTGAAAAGGAGAGGAGAAGAGAAGAAAAGAAAGAGTGAAAAGAGAAGGAGTTGAAAAGGAGAAGAAAAAGCCAGCATCAGACTTAGGGGGAGAGATTGGTCTGAGGGGGAGTAATTCAAAGTCTTTGAGTCATAAGTTAGCAAAATAAGTTTTATTAACTATTAAGTATTTTTTATTATCATAAATGTAAAGTGAAATTAACGCTTTAGAAGTGGTGAACATAAAATTAAGAGAATAATAATTTTAACAAATTATTTCATCTGTCTCATAAGAATTTAATTATTTAATCATTTCACACGTAATAAGAAAGTGTATAAATAAAAGAGAAAAAATATTACTTTTATCAAATTATCTTGGTTAGATATTAGTTAATTATAAATGTCATAAATATATAGTGGAAGATATTATATTGAAAGTGATGTAAATATATTAATTAAATAGTACAATTAAAAAAATGAATTTAAAATTTAAATAATAATTCATTTTACACACATATTTTTTACAAATGAATCAAGACCGAAGGAGTAGCTTTACTGACTATTAATGTGTTTTTTAGTATTATAAATGTAAAGTAAAATTAAATTTGAGAAGTAATGTACCTAATATTCATCGGAGGATACAACTGAAAAAAAAATTAAGTTATATTAAAAATTAAAAATTAACATTTATTTTAAAATAATTTTTTATTAAAGTGACATTGAGATAGCTAGAAACAGTATGGTTAATAAACTAATTAAGGGGAAGTTTTTAATTTTAAATACTCTTAAATAAAATATTAAATAATGGTTGTGCTTTTAAAGTAATAAAAAGTTTATTTATTATCACCTATATTCTTATATATATAATTCATATTTGGAAGAAAAATATTGTCTCTCTATATAAGCTTATTTCCGAATTATTACATAGTTGTATTATTTTTTAATAAAAGCGAACATGCATAGTCAAACTAATTTATACCAATGTCAAGTAAAAACAAGGTATTTTAATGCATCCATTGACATTTTATTTTAAAAATAAAAGTTTATAATTTTAAAGTCTTTCATTCTTAATTCAACTGACAAATACTAAAATTATTATATTGAATTATCGAGTTCGAATTCAAAATTTTTCAATTGTGTGAATTTCTAGTAAAATTTATTGTCTTTTTTATAGATAAAAAAAACTAAATTCTAAATATGTTAAAAAAATACTTTAATTAATGATTATTTCTTTATACAATATTCATGCATAATAATTTTAATGGTTTTATTTCATTTTTATTAAAATGTTTCTGGTTGTACTTTTTATAATAAACATTTTATTTATTACAAAATGTTTTTTAAGTTTTTTCTTAGACGTAATAGATTCCTTGAGAGTACTGCTAAATGACTTTTTTATGATTAACATGGTGTGACAGGTTACATGCATGAGTCTTTTAGCAATTTAGTAAAGGTGTTTGATTTGTGATTGAAATATATATATTAAAAGACGGCTATCTTTTTGGATATAACTTTTTTTATTTAAACAGCACAAGTTCTTTAACTTAATTTTACTTAATGTTTTAATTATTTTTTTTCTTTTTTGAATTGGTCATTTATTTTAATTTTAAGTGACAATTTGATTTTTTATATTTTAAAATGTCAACAATGTTATTATTTTTTTTTACAAAATTTTAAAAAATTCATCAAAATTTTCAACAAAAACTCATAAAATTAATTATATTATTCAATATAATACAAATTTCATCAAATTCGAAATTCAAATCTTCAAATAAACTCATATTTCTATCTCCAACAACATCAAATAAGTAATGAAAATATGAATTTATTTAAAGATTTGAGTTACGAATTTGATAAAATTTGTATTATATTAAAGAATATAATTAATTTTATGAATTTTGGTTAAAAATTTTGATCAATTTTTTGAATTTTTGTAAAAAAATGAAGGGACATGGGAAAAAAAAGATAAAAGACTAAAATGTTAACTGAAATTAAATTAAGGGACCGAATGTTATTTAACCATTTTTTATTCCTAATAAATGACCCTTCTTAGTTTTTTGTAACTTACAATTTTTTTCTTTTTAAAAAAGTTATTTTATCTTTCTTATAAAAAAACTACTTGATTTTTTTATACATCTTTCTTCATATTTGAGTATACCATAAATTTTATTATATTATTGTTAAATGTATTAAAACATATAATATATATAATTTCTAAATCACAATTGAAATTATTTAAGAAAACATTGTATAATATACACGCATGTAAGCGCAATAAAAAATAGAGAGATTGTTATGAGGATACCGTCTATATAGTAATTGTAAATAATTTTAATTTTTTTGGGTTTGTAATAATGTTTTAATTATTATTGAAGTATTTATTGATTTAAATTATCAAAAAAATTAGCAAGAGTAATAATTCTAAATAACGTGATTTTTTCATCATACATGAAAATTGGTATTAAATAATGTATTTTTTATGTCTCATAATGAGTATCATTTTTCATGATTTCACATATGTTAAAAATTGACAATACATAAATAAAAAAGAGATATTAATTTTAACAAATTATTCTAATTAACAATTAATGTCTCTTCCACTATCATAGATATAAATTAAAATATAATATTTTAAAAATAATATACATAATATTAATTAGATGGTAAATTAAAAAAAATTACTTTTACATTGAAATTGAAAATAATATTAAATTTAAGATAACCTTTTTTGCTAAAGTAATAGTCATCGAGAAAGAGATAGAATATATCATTTTAATATAATAAATAAATATTGTATTTATCTATTTATAATTAAATTACTTTTTACCTTAAATTATGTATTATTTAAATATTTTAATCAATATCTTAAATTCAGTCAATTACATTATCTTACATATTTTATTAATTAAAATGGCATTAATGACATTTTTACAATTCTATTTGAAAAAATTTAAATGTTTTCTTTGGAAGTTATAATAGTAAACTCTTACGATTGAAGTGATATTTAATGGACCATAAACAACTTTATTTTTATTTATGCTAAATAGCACTCGGATTTCCTTCACTTAATTTCAGTTAACGTTTTAGTCATTTATTTTTTTTTTCCCGATTTGGTCATTTATTTTAATTTTAAGTGACAATTTGATCTTTTATGTTTTAAAATGTCAACAATATTATCCTTTTTTTTTACAATAAATTAAAAAATTCATCAAAATTTTCAATCAAAACCCATAAAATTAATTATATTCTTTAATATAATACAAATTTTATCAAATTCGTAACTCAAATCTTCAAATAAACTCATATTTCATTTTTTATTTAATGTTGTTAGAGATTAAATTTTAAAAATCAAATAAAGAATAAAAATATGAGTTTATTTGAATATTTGAGTTACGAATTTGATGAAATTTGTATTATATTAAAGAATCTAATTAATTTTATGGGTTTTGGTTGAAAATTTTGATGAATTTTTGTAAAAAAAAAGGATTATATTGTTAATATTTTAAAACATAAAAGATTAAATTGTCACTTAAAATTAAAATAAAGGACCAAATCGGAAAAAAAAAAGATAAATGACTAAAATGTTAACTGAAATTAAGTTAAGGGACCACGAGTGCTATTTAGCCTTTTATTTATTTGTCATTTTCAAAGTTGAATATAGAATTAATTATTGATTTAGAAATATTTCTCTTAATTATTCATTGTTCAAAGAGAAATAAGAAAATGAATAATAATAATTATATCAAAAGTAACAAAATTGATTAGTGATAAGAGTTTGATATTATAATCTTATAAGATATGGTTCAAATATCGAATAAGATAGTTATAAAATAGTCATTAATGTCACTATTATTAATAATAATAAATTTCTCTTTCAATTTTTTTTAAATAAAAAGTAATTTAAAAAAATTAATTGTCTTAATATGCATAAATAACAACTAAATGATTAAATTTAAATGGTTAATGAGTTTTAATTAAAGATGAATTATTCGGAAGAATCAAAATTCGAGTTCTAGTAAAATAATTTTTAACTAGACTTTATTGATCTCCTAATGAAATTCGAGATTATTGAAGTTCATTTCCTTCAAAACCAAATGATTAAAACCAAAAAAAGTATAAAGAAATAATCGTAAATACAAAAAAAAATTCATAATAACTATAAATTTTTTTTTTCAAGTCCATAGTAAATATAATTTTTATTTTATAACTTTAAGACATAATTTCTCTTCCCAATTTATTTATTTATTTTAAATATTACTTTTTTCGAGAACAAATGATTTTACCGAAAAGTAATTTTAAATCCTAAATCAATTCAAGGCATCATGGTCATGTCATCTAATAAAATGTAACAAAAAAGAATAATATGATAGAATGATGAAATGGTTGTGTGTATATATTGTGTAGCTATTTAAAATTAGAACATTATTTTTAAAATTTAAAAATAATATTAAAGATGTCAAATATTTGATTTTATAAATACATAATTTATAGTAATGACTAATGGGGTAGTGGCGGATCTTCAAACAAATTTATGGGAGGGCTAAAATAAAATAAACAATCTATGAATTTAAAAAAAAAATATTTATATATGAAATATAATAAAATTAAAATTGGTTTGGTGACCAGTAACGTTTTTCACAAAAAAAATGCGGTTCAAAATTTTTATTTTGCATTTTAAGACTTTAATCTATATTTTACTTAAAATAATATAAATGAGTTGTAAAAATATCACTTTCAAATGTATAACTCACAGTGTAATTTTAGTCATATTTCAGTTACTAGAATCGTAAACCGTAAACTCTTCGTGTATATATACATTGCATAGTATTATATACTCCATTTGGTGTTGAATAAAAGCAACAAAAAAAAAATTATATTTTATAATCTTAAATACTCCATCCATCTTTAATTATAATCCCTTTTCGAGAAAAAAATTATCTGAAAATATAAGTTATCTTTCAAATTTTTAAATGCATTATTTATTATTATTTTTTTAAACATAATCTAAATTAATACAACTAATTTGTCTAATATAAAAAGTCAATATTGAATATATTTATATACAAAGAACAATTTAATCATTTTTCTATACAAAATAGAAACATTAATTACACTCTACTAATTTTCTTTAATAAAAGTGAAAAATACAATATGTACTTATATTTAAGAACCTACAGAGTATAAATAAAATTTGATTAGTTATACTATATTTAATGTAATATTTCTTATAATACTCTTTAACTAATATAAATTTTACTTTTCACTGACTAATTTTATTCTTATGAACAAGTTATCGTGAAGAAACAATTTAGAGAATACAATAATTTTTTGACGACATTGAAAAAATTAAACGAATTTAATTACTTTTTTTAAAAGACGTAAAATATTTTTTTTTTAATATATATGTTAAATGCCGGAGACTTAAGGCAGAACGCAATTCGCCGTAGTCCACACGATGCTATGCCCGAATGGAGATTAGTCTAATAGAAGGAATTACATTCTCACAACATGAATTCAGATTCAAATTTCCAATGAGATATATCAACCTTAATTTATGTCTGACACGGCTCGTCTCTGACAGATAAAATCTATGAGAAAAAAACATTAATAAAAATTATAGTAATAAAAAGTTTTCATGTTGATGAATTTATTTATACTTAATTTTCATTTATTTTCTCTTAAAAATTTGAAGAGATTTATGTGTGAGATTTAATCCAACTGACAAATTTCTTAGGCTGAATATCATGTCTCTGAGTTTGAACTCAACATTTCGTAGTTGTGTAAATTTATTTACTATTTCATCTGCAAATAAAAAACAAAATAAATTAACATTAAAAATATTATTATTATTTGTTAATAATAATAATAATAATAATAATAATGAATACACCATCTGATCTAAAATATAACAAATTAGATTCAAATTTAGTTACGAAAGATTATTATGGATGAAGGGACAAGTTTAATAGTATTATATATGATATTATACTTTTTAAGTATAATAGTTTCCGTAGTTCCTTAATTTAATTTCAGATAATATTTTAATCTTTTATTTTTTTCTTTTTATTTCAGTATTTTATATTTTTAAATCATTACAATTTTACTCTTTACATGGGTTTTCGTTAAGGCAACGTTAAAAAATTCGCTGATCAGTTTTCTTCTCTTTCATATTTCGAAAACTATTGTTTGGTCTTCTCCTCTCCTGTCCATGAAAAATCATATTCATGATTCTCAAAACTCGAAATCTATGACCGCCACATGTTCAAATGGGCCAAATTCACAGTCTTACAACTACGATTCTTTTGTTTCCAATAGAATTCGTAAGATTCCAAATTGTGTTTGTGGTCTGAAACATGCACAGAGTGAC
The DNA here is from genome assembly GCA_037974295.1 of Cicer cuneatum. Lineage (NCBI taxonomy): Eukaryota > Viridiplantae > Streptophyta > Magnoliopsida > Fabales > Fabaceae > Cicer > Cicer cuneatum. Next base: position 12,753,130 of record JBBPBO010001985.1, read on the forward strand.
AAAATGGGATCCGAGTCCGAACAAAGGAAGAAAAATTTGGGGTTGTAGGAATTTTGTAATAAGCATCAATACCTTTATGGTTTTTGATTATTTTATTTGAGATTGTTAGATTGGATTTCAAGATTTTAGTTTTCAGATTGGTTTTCTCATATTAGGGTTATTAAATTTACGATTTTTGGTTCAGATTACAAATTTGTTATTTGATTTTTGTTGATTTGGAATATTGATTTGTTGAGTCCTTATCAATGGTTTTCATAGGTGGGAGAAGAAAACGAGAAGACAAAAAGTTTTCGAAATGTGAAATAGAATAAAACGGACCAGAAATTTTTTTAACTTTGCCGTAAGGGAAACCCAATCAAACAGTAAAATTGTAATTATTTAAAAACATTAAACACTGAAATGAAAAAAAAAAAAAGATAAATGACTAAAGACTATAACGTTATTTCAAATTAAGTTAAGGGACCACGGAAGCTATTATATATACTTTTTATTTGTATAATAACAAGCAAACAATTATATGTAAATAGTTATTTTTTTATTTTGATTTGTTTTAAGAGAAGAAAATTTTTATTTGCAATTTTATAATTACACATAATTGATAAAACCACATATAACTGAATATATATATATATATGTATGTACTTGTTAATAGAAAGAAGTGAGATTGTTGAAGTAAATTATTAAGATAAAATGTTAGTTAAGATTATTTATTTATGAAAATATTTTTTTTATATATTTTTATTGTTTTCGAAAATATTTCACTTTAAGAATCTTTTATTTTCTTATTAACAAGTAAATTTAACACATATTTTAATAAAATGAAAAAAGAAAATGATTTAAAAAAAAGTAAACAAACCTCTAATTATATTTAAATAAGTATTTTTGTATTCAAGACTCATTTTATAGTTATAGACAAAATACGAAGTAGATTATTCGACATTGAACTTTGAATTGAAATAGGTTTTGATTTACAAACACTACAACCCAATTTATTATTATGAATGAAAATGTAGCAATATTTATCCATAAATCATTATATTTTTATATTTTTTATTAGACGTAAACTAATTAGATTGAATATCATGTATCGATTCTAATCTAAAACATTATAATTATATTCGAATTTTTAATAGTATTTATCATATTTTGTATAGAAAAAAAAATCATTATTTTTGTAAAAATTATAACAATCTTAAACAAAGAACATTCTTGAGTGAAATCAACTTATACCGTAATTCATCATAAGATAAGAAAATTGTAGCAATTTTAATCAAATACCACCTTTTAGTCAAACTGTAATTTGTGCAACTCAATTTACATTTTATCATAGGAAGTGCTAAATTTATCCAATAGATTTAAAATACTTATAAAAAGTTACATACACAATTGTATTGTTGTATTGTCATATAGTGGACCATAAGAAACTAATTTTCACAATTTGAGTTTGGAATGAAGCAAAACAAATTACTTTTTTACATAGTATAATAAGTAAAACAAATTGCATAAGTTTCTTGTATCTTATTATTGTATTTAAGACTGATTGTTAAAAATGCTTAATAACATATTTACACGATGAAGGAAGCTTACAATTACCAATCAATTAAATAATAAATAAGTGACACACTTTTACAATAGTTGACTCGCTGACAACAATTATTCAATTGTCGTAGTTTTTTTGTTTGACTGATTAATAGTTTTTCGATAAATTATAATATTATTTGTTTTTCTAGGGATTTTTCAAGTAAAATTAGGTGTTTTATGCTAGTTTAATTGCTATTATTTTAAGAGAAATTCTATTCAGCTTGAATAAAAGGTAATTCTCTTGGATATAAATACACTAGCCCTACCATTAAAAAATACGAATCCAATTGGAGAAGATTGTAGTTTAAATGTGTTGTCTGACGACTTGTTCTTGTTCAACGTCGCGACATATCTCTTTCATTTTATCGAATTAGTGAAAACGGTGACTTGTTCTTGCTCAACGTCGCGACATATCTCTTTCATTTTGTCAAATTAGTGAAAACAACGACTTGTTCTTGCTCGACGTCTCGACATATCTCTTTCACTTTGTCGAATTAGTGAAAACGGAAAAATCCCTTTTTCATACATTTTAGTCGGCAGGTACGGCCTCAATTCATTCATTGCATTGTTCATGAATTTTTTTTTTTTAATTTCCATGTATACATGTTTCATTGATTTATTGATCATTTTATTTTTAGGGATCACTAGTCATACTTCAAGGTAGTAAAAAAAAATCTGAAATGAGAAACGAAAAGCGAAGATCTAGTTCTAAAATTGATGGTATGTTCGCTCCTTTTCATAAATTTATGCAATGGTTAAGATTTTATTATTCTGTATATAATTACCACTTCTTTGGGGAAGTGTGAATCTCACAATTTTATTTATTTATTTGGAAGCTTAATTATTTTTTATTGATTAATGTACATTTTTAAAATTCATTGATCCTATCATAAAACAAAAATTCATTGCAATATTAATATTGTTGGAGTTCTTTTGGAGTTTCTTGTGAGTTTCTTGTGGTTGTTTTCCTTGGAGGGATTTAGAATTTTTTATTAGAATATCCTTTTTATTAACCAAAATGTCTCACTTTCAAAAATAAATACCAAGATACCCTACTTTTTGGGCCCTTCTTGAGGTCACAACCCCAAGGTGCAACTTATTGAAGCAAAAGATTTTCACCTACTGATATATGAGAAAAAAAATTTCACCTACGATATAAAAGGTCGCATCCCCAAGATGCGACCATGTACTAGAATTAATTTTTTTTATATTAAAAAAAATAAAATACATTAAATTGAAGAAAATAATTTAAAATTAATAAAAATATATTAAATAAAAATTAATAAAAAATAATTAAATATATTAAATTAAAACTAAAATAATTATAATTAAAAAAAAGTAAATTATATTAATAACATTAAACAAAATATCTGCGTGATTCCCGTTTGCAACCGTCATCATATTTTCATATGCAGTCAATCACTCAATCAACCCCTATAGAAGTTCCATGTATGGGTCTATCACCACCACCACCACCACATGTACATGTATCTGCAAAAATGTTGACTCAGTATTACGTTTTGTTTATGCCAGACATACCAACCCCCCGCTCATCCGACACACCACCACATGTACATGTATCGGCAGAAACGCCGACTCAGTATTACGTTCTGTCGATGCCAAACATACCAACCCCCGCTCATCCGACATAACGTGGAATTTTCTATAATTTGTTTAAAACTCAATACACAATTCCTGAGTCGGCTTATGTTGTTTTTATTCCATATATAACATACAAACTCAAAATTATATGGAGTTACGTGGTAGTGGTTCTACTCCACCTATAAATTACAACGAAGACAACGATCAAGTTGAGGATGAATCAAAACAACATCAACTCGTTCAAAGAGCTAGACGAGTTCGACGACGTCCTAAATGTGAAACTGGAGGTCAATTAGGTGGAGATCATTAATATAAATTTGATGTATTTTTTTCTTCAAATTTGATGTATTTTTTTTTCTTCAAATTTGATGTTTTCTGGAACATCACATTTTTTTGTTTGAAAAAAAAAATTATTTTTAAGTTTCCGGAAAATTTGGGATTTCAAATTTTCCGGTACAAGATGTCTACCGAAAAACTTTAAAAATGTTTTTCAGAGTATAACATGAAAAAAACTGAAAAAATTCCAGAAAAAAATAAAATTTTGACACTTATTTGTATACTAAAAAACTAAAATAGTATTGTGAGTGAAAATGAAAACTTTTAATATTTATATAAAGATAAAAACTTTTTCATGATATTTACGAGGGTAGAAGTATAATATAAGGGTTCAGGGTAAAATTTTCTTTTCGGTTTGTTTAGTGCTTTGTTTTTCTTCTTGTTTGGATTTGGGTTATGTCCTCCCAAAGTTTTATTTTCTTCTTATCTTTAAGTAATATTTTATGCTTGTTTGTCAGTTTGAGATAGCAGTACCAATAATTGGGATGACTAACATTGTCTGACTTAGCCAATGCAATTTAACAAAAAAATTGTGGATTGCTAATGTGTGTATTTGGTACTTAATTGCTTCAAATTTCTTCATTTTTGATAATTGTGTCATCAATTCATAGAATTTGCTCTCTTCAAAATAAATTATTTTAGTCACTTGAAGAAAGAAAATGTTTATTGGTATTTGTTGATTGCTGCAACCAATTTTTGTGAAGAATCTTATTGGTGTAAGCTTTTGTAGCATAAAGACTATTTTTTGTATTGTCTTGTACCCTACCAATGATAAATCAATTGTGTTGATCACAATGGACATTCCAATAGGGGAAAAATTGTTAGAAAAGTCTAACTAGATTGGAAATGCATGATAAAACATGACCTTATAGGTTTAGTTCAATATTTGGCTATGTGTTCCATGACTCCAAAATTTCCTATTGGCTTAGCATTTTGAAATGAAAAGGAAAACCTTTTAATAAGTCCAAAATCTATGAAGAAGCATATCATATGCTCATGCGGCTGTTTGTCAATTTGTTATGCAGAGAACAAAATATTCAATGTTTTCTCACATGCTAAAATATGATAGAAAACCATTCCGATCTATCTATTAGTGTCCAATTTTCAATCTGTTTGAATCCGACAAATCGACATTATTTTAGATAGGGTGAGTTGAGAATTTGAACTCTACTACTCAAGTTGGTCTGTCACAATAAGGTGGGGTGGCGGGTTGGTCTATCATCTCAATTTTAAAAATAACTAGTTTTTCAATTATTTTTTATTGGCTTAGGTTATTGTTTTTCTGCAACTCATTTTGTCACTATAGCCCAACCTTATTGCTGAATTTAAATTTATTTCTTTGTTGGACACATTATGTTCTGAGTTTATGTTACTTTTAACTTATTTTGCTAGTGGGTTTGTTTTGTTTGCTGGAGCAACCTAAACTATTTTTAGGTTATCCTTGATTCAATTCAAATGGACGATTTTGAGGTTATGCTTGAATCAATGTTTCATTTGTTTTTTATTGTGTTTTTTAAGGGTCAATCTGCCAACCCATTGAGGGGCGAGGCGGAGTAGAAGTTTCAACCCACCAAACTAAGTTGATCTCCCCTGCTTCATTTTAAATGGCTTGATATCAAGTAGTGTTGGTCCATTTTGCCAAACCTATTAGTGGCATTAGACTTCTTATATACTTGCATAGAAAATGAGCAAAAATCAAGTAAATGTTGAACATTTAAAAAACTTCAGCAAAGGCAACTCCATGCTTCTTAGTAACTACACCAAAGTGAGTAACAAAGTAAGTAGCTACCAAGAAGAAATTGTTGTATTTTGCTTGTAATTTATAAGCCTCAATAAACTAATATATCAAAAAATTCAAATTCATTGTAACAATATTACAGTTACACAATAAAAATCTCAGTCATTAATTTGATATCAAATGGTTTAGATTACACATTCAATGAACCAATTATAAATAATCTTTGTTACTGATTTAGATCTGATTATCAAGATTGGTAACTGCGTCAGTTACTGCAAGGAACCCGATTCCAATTTCAAAATGCCAATGAACTGAGCAAATGTTTCTTATATTTTAGCACATTAAGTTGACATTTTTTTTACCAAAACTTTCAGAGATTACACCAAAGAAGGCCTACAATCTTAGGGATCGCAGTCAGAGGCCTTGCTATAAGGATCCGAGCGAATCTGAATTTGAGTTGCAAGGTTTTGTTTTGACTGCTAAAAACAGAACTGTAGGCAATAAAAGAGAAAAAATGAAAGAAGTGGCAGACTTAGAGAATTTTCCAGAGCCAAAAGAGGATGCAACTGCTGAAAACACAGCAGCAGGAGCTCAAAAAGCAATGGAGACAGGAGTAGGAGCGAGTAACATACCAAGTGGAAACTCAGCAGTACGTGCAGCAGCAGCTGCGAACAATAACTCAGGTGAGGATAATGTTGCAGGGGGGAGTGGTGCTCAAAATGACATTCAGAATGGCCAGGAACCACCAATGAGATTCCTTGTGGACCTGAATGTGGTGCCGGATCCGGAAGATGAGTAGAAATGCAAGGGATCATTGGTACAGATGGTGAGTGTGTGGCTCTGAGTTGGTACTATGCAGAGTTTGTGGCTTAAGTGTTTCTACATGTTTTTCTCTTTTTTCTAGACATTTGAAGTGTTCAACTTCTCTGGTTGTTACATTAAACTTTGTTTGAGACTCGTGTTTGTTTTGTTGAATGTAATAACAATCGACTGTTTGAATTATTTATCAGTAGCATTTTTATTTTCTATTAAAATCTTATTTAAATAATTACAATCAAGTCTGAATGGAGTCAGTTTTGGCTATGAAAATTTGGCTTCTTATTATTTATGAGAATAGTAAGTTGATTTTGTTCATACTCTTGTTTGGCATCATCAATTTTGAACTGTTATTCCGTTGAACTGTGTGTTTGTTTCAGGCATTTTCAAAATTTGTTCATGAAAGGAGGACAAAACATTTACAGATAACATATATCTCATCTTAGGAATATCTTAGGAGTTGCTTTTTCACTTATCGGAAAGAGGATGAAACTCATGACAAATCCTTCCTTCAAGTAATGACACAACACAATAGAAAACCAAATAATCAATTATGAACTGTCATTACATCGAACTTTGTGTTTGTTTAAGACATCTTCAACATTTGTTTATGAAAAAAGCACAAAAACATTTACTGATCTTAGAAAGATCTTAGGAGTTGTTTTTTCGCTTATCCAAGAGAGGATGAAAATCGTGGTGAATCCTTCTCACAGATAATGACACCACACAACAGCAAGCTAAACAATAATGCCACCAAAAACTTAGATTGATTGCTAAAGAAAAATTACTAATTTTCAAAGGTGAATGCTGCTGCGAAGAGCATCAATATGATGACTTGCAGGCGATACACTCAAGTTACCTACTATAGCAGATATTTATATCAATCCTTCTTATACATCAAAATAGGGGTAAAGTCAACAAGTACAAGATGAAGAACTTGGTTGTTGTATTTTTTACCTTGTTAGATATATATTGTTCTTCATTTGAGTTAGGGTACACCTTCACTTGCAAAGAAGGCAAAGATATCAATGTTCTCTTGTGTTGAATATCTATTGGTGGCAAGGATCATTTATATTATGGTTTTAAAGAGTCTAGCAATGAACGATACTCGCACACTAAATATGGAGAAGCGGGGTATTGCAGTTTCGAACCTGCACCCCAACATATCAAATGTTTGTCACAGCTTTAACCATGAGTTGTATTTACAGGACGCCAAGGATGATCCTTTAACTACTTAAAATCAAATTAACAAAACAAGCATAGACGTGTCCTATAATGGTTTTTGAAAAAGACCATATTGCCAAATTTGATGGCATTTCTCATACATTTCAGAAAATTTTAGTGAAGAAATATATATATCTAACACAATTATCACTAAGTGCATGGATAAATTTGACCAGTGCAAAACAAACCTAGATCATAATCTAATTAAAAACATAAAAATAATAATAAATCAGACCCATTCATGATACAATAATGAAATCAAGCAAATTGCACCGCACAAACAAATCAAACTTCAAGGCAAGAGTTCTATAGTTTCCTCAATTTTGATATCCTAAAGTCTATGTTACTCATAGAAACCAAAATTTAGGTATAGCATTGCTAAACAATAATACCTTTGTTAAATTGAAGTCCACGAGCTTGATTGCTGCCAAAGTGCCCCAAAACCTGCACATTGTATACAAATTTATCGTAAACTTAGTAGTATTCAACTATTCATCTATGGGAAACTAAATTCAGATCTAAAGTATCAATTATATGCATATGACCCCAATACACATTATCAAACAGAGAGGAACCCAATCAATAAAATGGCACATAATCATAACCAAGAAAGTAAATGGAAATGCCTAATTGAAAAATTTGTCATAAAATGATATGTTACATACGTAGAGTAAATCAATTGTTTCCTCAAATGGTTCTTATTTCTGTGGTAATTAAAATTTAAAGTAGTTAAATTTGAAACCCTAAACAAGAGAAAAGTGAGAATTGAGAAGGAACCATAAACATTGGATTAAGATTAAGAGGACGAAATTCGTGATTGATGATGTGAATATATAGGGTTTGATGTTTTTTGCATTAATACGAGGAAGCAAGATTAGGAATATCGTTGGAGTCCACACCGACGGTAGGTACTGTTGGAGTTCTAGCAACAACGTCTATCATATAACCTTAAAAATAATATAGAAGATTCTATCAATATAAAATGTTTCAATTATTTAATCATTTGTATTTGCTACTACTAATGGTTAGTTAATTGCGTCTCTCATGCTTGTAAAATGTAAATCCTTGCCTTTTTTTTTTTAACCCTTCTATTTGGACTCAGTAAAATAAAGTTTAATATAAAAGTTCAATCAATTCATTTTTTTAGTGAAGTTCATAGACAACTTGAAATCAATTACTTGATTTATCTTCTTCTTTATATAAATCTTGATGTGGTAGATTTTTTCCATAATTTTGTGTGGCTCTGTATGTTTGATTTTAACTCTCACAATGATATACACTCGGCTTGCATCAAATATCTCATATGTTTTAAATTGTGATGATGTTAAACTTTATATCCGTGTATCATGTCTCAATATGTTGAAATATAATTACGTAAGTTGATATTGTTTTTGAGTTTTGAAAAACTAATTTTTAATTATCAAATATATTATTGGGTTGAGGTGCAAATTAAGTCACTCTTTTTAAGATGTTTCACGACACAGTCTAAAATTGTGCAAGACAGACTATCAAATGTCCATGAACAAAACAGTTTGGTTACACTATCGGTTTTGCTACTGCACCGTAGAAAACTGTTATAGAATTATACTTTCTAAATATGGAAGTTAAAGACACTCGTAATATGGTATTATGACCACTCAAATATCTGAAAGGGGCATAAAGAAAATTTGGGAGGAAGCATAAAAGGGAGAAAATATTTTTTGGAGTTTTGATGTATCTACGATCCATTTGACCGAATATGCGAAAACTGACGCGCAAAAAATGGGAGGAGTGATCAGGCAGAAACATGTGTAAAACATGTCAAATAATTTCAGTGGTCGGTTTGAATGTGTTCTCTACTAGTGTGTAATATATCTCCTATGTGGAACTTCATTTTTTTCCAATTCACAGTACACTAGCTCTATTGTTTCAACATCATTTCCAAAAGTTGATAAAGTAAGTGAATCAATGGTTAATATTATAATCACTCATGATTGGTCATGTATGTGAATATAATATCAACAATTCATTTAATCATCAATAATTTATATTACTCACTTTATTCTCTAATAAAGTGAGTTGCTCATGTCCTTAAGTCATAGTTCAACTAACAAATGTCGATATTGTTAGGTTAGACGTCATGTCTTGGGTTCGAACTTGGGACTTGTAGTTGTGTGAGTTAATTATGGTAGTATTTATCATCTCATCTAAGACAAAAAAATGAGTTGTTCATTGTTCTTAAGTCCTAACTCAATTAACAGATGTCGATATTATTAGGTTAAGCGTCGTGTCCCGGTTCGAACTCACCTCGTAGTTGTGTGAGTTAATTATGATGACGTCAGACTTTGTGTTTGTCTCAAGTGTCACGTCTATTTTAAATTGTGATGCGTCAAATTGTGTCTGTGTCAAGTGTTTAATCTATTTTGAACTCTGACTACATCAAATTTTGTGTTTGTGTCAAATGTTTCATATGTTTTGTATTGCGATAGTGTCAAACTTTGTGTTTGTGTCAAATATCTCATATGTTTTGAATATGGTGGTGCCAAATTTTATGTTTGCGCCAAACCTCTCACCTGTTAAAAACTGCGACGGTGTCAAATTTTGTATTTGTGTCCAATGTTTGTGTTTGTGTCAAGCATCCATATATTTGTCAATGTAAAAAAGAGAGCAAAACATTTTTTGATGTTTTATCTTGAGAGTTGCTTTCTCGCTTACCCAAAATAGGATGAATATCATATTAAATCATTTCTTCTATCGGTGACATCATACAATAACAGACATATCATTAGTGCCACTAAAATCTTAGTTTTACCAACAAAACAACATAACTAAATTTTATAGTGTGAATGGGGTTGTGTGATAGTTCAAAATTACCTTTTGTAGCATGTTTTTAGTTGACAATATCTCACATTTTTCTATTTCATTTCATACGTCGGAATACAATACACACCTCTAAATAACATCTACATCAGAAAATGTATAAAAAATAATACAAAAAATTTACACACGTCTTATCTTTAGAGTTGTTTTTTCAATTATCTCTGATTTTCCATCTATAGCTCCTCCATTCATATAAGTAAATTTAAATGAAAAGAAGATGAAAAACTAAATTTTTGTATTTCTAACCTATTGGCTATGTTATTCCTCAAAGTGGAATAGGCAACCTTCAATTGTGAAGATTCAAAGGCATCATTGCTTTATGTGAATGAATGTCTTAAAGACACAAACTAGCCAATTGTTTGATATTAGGAAAGACTTGTCTGCTCTCACTTTTCCAACTATGAGTACATAGTGTTTACCATAAGCTAGAACATAATGATAGACAATAAGTAAGTTCTCAACATTCAACTCTAGGCAAATAATCGAGTTTTGCATCTCCCAATTCTGGTTTAGTTGAAGTCTTACAATTAATTTGGTTTTCTACTTCATTTACAATTCTGAATCAGAATATTAGCTTATCCAGACACACAATCCTGGACAGCGTGATCAATTGTAGTGTGTTTGCATTAGTTAACAGAGGAAGTGGAAATTCACAAAACCTGCGCTTATCATCAGCATACTTTTTTGAAAATATTTGTGAAGAAACAATAGAATTAATTGAGAATGTTTAAATGCAGTTTTATTTCCTCTATTTCAATTGATTCATAATTTTAGTCTTTTTATTTTTAATTTTGTAATTTTGGTCTCTATATTTTAACTGATTCATAATTTTGATCGCTCTATTTCTAATTTCGCAATTTTGGTCATATATTTTAACTGATTCGTAATTTTTGTCCATCTTTTTTTAATTTCTCAATTTTATTCCTTCTATTTCTTAAAATTGAGACATTTTGTAAATTTAATGGATCACATATATTATTTAATAAAATCTAATGGATTACATTTAAAAATATATATAATATTAAAAAATATTAGATATTTATTTAAGAAAATATTTTTATTACAAAAATAATTTTTAATTATTTTAAAATTAATTAATTCTAAAAATAGTTTTATTTATTATTTTTAAAAACTGATTTCAAAATTTATTTTAAAAACTGTTTTTAAAAGAATTTTAATTACTATTTTTATTAATTCAAATATATTTTTAAAATAAAACAAAATTTTATTATATTTTTAATATATTTAATATATTAAAAACAGGATTACGTGTATTTTAATATATTTTTGTCATATTTAAAAGAAAACAGAATTTGAATAAAAATTTATTTTTATCGTAAAACAGAATTTTACTAAAATAAGATATT
>JBBPBO010001985.1:12764705-13077932 GCA_037974295.1 Cicer cuneatum
ACTTAATTTTTTTTATTATTTTAAAAAAATAATAATTTATTAATTATTAATCATTATTTTAAAAACATATTTGAATTAATAAAAATAATAATTAAAATTTCTTCTAAAAACAGTTTTTAAAATAATAAATTTTGAAATCAGTTTTTAAAAAATAATAAATAAAACTATTTTTAGAATTAATTAGTTTTAAAATAATTAAAAACTATTTTTTAAATAGTTTTTATAGTAAAAAATAATTTTTTAAATAAATATATAATATTTTCTTAATATTATATGTATTTTTAAATGTAATCCATTAGATTTACAAAATATCTAAATTTTAAGAAATAGAGATACCAAAATTGAGCAATAAAAAATAAAGGGACCAAAATTACGAATTAGTTAAAATAGGGGACCAAAATTACGAATTAGTTAAAATAGAGGGACCAAAATTGAGAAATTAGAAATAGAAGACCAAAATTACGAATCAGTTAAAATATAATGACCAAAATTACAAAATTAAAAATAGAGAGACTAAAATTATAAATCAGTTAAAATATGAGGTTAAAACTGCATTTAAGTCAATTGATAATAAACATTTTTTCTATATTTTGAAAAAAAAGACAATATGTCAACAATGAGAATAATGTTTAAATAAATTGATGAAATTCAGTTATGATAGTAACAAAGCAAGCTCAATGTAGTAGTAACTATCACCTCCAATTTGTACCCAAAAAAAAAACTAATTAGCTTATGTCATGTTACAATCGCGTTAAAAATAGAGAGAATTCACAAAGGAAATTGAAGACAACTGTTTACTTTAATGCCATCCTGGTTATATATGACTGTATATGAAGTCCACATTAATGACATTTCAATAAAATACAAATGCACTAGAAAAATTTAACAAATTTTTTTTCTAGTGAAAGGCCTAAGCATCAGTTTGCATTTGAGGCGTTTATCATCTTTCAAATGCACGAGAAAGGCCTAACAAATTTTTTTCCCGGTGAAAGGCCTAAACATATATATCATATGTCGCATTTCCATTCAAGAATATATGTTCCATCCAAAAAAAAAAATTACCATATGATGCATTTAAGTTCAAGTATATGTTTTGAAAGATGAAAAAGGCCTTAAATGCTAACGATGCTCAGGCCTTATTAAATATTACTTGATTTTTGTTGGTGTCAAATGTGAGTTAGAAATATTAAGAAGGATGAAAAAATAGATATTGAGCATTATATAAGTGAAATGATTTATAAATTTATTGTCTTAAAATTTTGGGCAAAAATATAGTGTCCAATTCATTTGTATGGTTGGTCTTAACTCAATGTGATGAACTTTTGTAACCCTCATAATCCAACAATGATATCAGACGGCGTGTCCCAAAATAACGGCGGTGCAGCGGAAGCATAATACTCATGTAGTGCAATTGTATAAAACACTTATTTTTATTTTTAAATGGAGGGAGTATCAGAAACTATTTGAAATCAATCTTTCTTGATTGGCCAAAAAAAAAAACAAAAAGAAGAAAAAATTACATATATGAACTTATAAATGTGTTTTTGATGAATATTAAAAAGAGCATAAATGGAATATAAAGAAAAGGACTACATCTAATTGCAATTCAACATAATATAAATTCTATTGTAAATCTTTAATGGTGATTTCTTTGACTTTACATATAGTGTGTCTTCTTTAATATAACTTTTTTGTTATAAATTAAAAAAAGAAGTAAAAGGACTGCATATTTTAATTTGACTACAAATTAAGATAGAATTAAAAAAATACGTCAAACGATACTTCAAAATCAACTACACTATAGACTTGATTATGAAATGATTCAAAAAAATTTGACTATGAGATAATGTTATTTTATAAATTTAAGAATTAAATATATTTTTAGTTCTTACAAAATTATGACCTTTTAAGTTTAGTTTATAAAAAAAAAATTATTTACTTTTAGTCTATATTTTGATTTTATAAAATCTTTTTTTAGAGACTAAAAATATTAAGTTTTTATAATAAAAAATTAAATATGAACTAAAAATGGATAGTTTCTTTATATGAACTAAAATGTTGAGAATTTTTTTTATGAAGACTAAAATTAAAAATTTGAAATTTAATAAGAATTAAAAATTTATTTAATCCTAAATTTAATAATATTAATGCATAAATTAGACCATCATGTATTGTTTTTATTTTATCATTTTTTTAACATGTAAAGCTTTCCAAGCTTAGCAAATCCCCATTTATGCAAATTAACAAAGAATTTTAAATGCATGATAATTCAAAAATTCAATATTGACCGGTTAGTAAATAATACTTTAATGGGAGTTGAACGAATCTATGATGCATTGTGAATCGATCAAAGTCCAAAGTTGGCCATTTACACCAAAAAACACTACTAATTCAAGCAAGATACACGACTCTCCAACGACAAAGAAAATAATACAAATATCATACAATGTCAGATTATATATCTTTGTATCCCTGTTATGTCTGAAACAATACTTCGTTCTCTTTGGAATATTAATATTATAATAATATATATTCTAAATATATAGAAATATAATGTTTTGATGGAAGTATTAATGTAATACTCCTTTATAACAAGACATTTCTATCTCCAATCTCTAAGTAATAGAAATTTTATTTTGAAGATATATATCCAAACCAAAGACACACACAAACATGTTGACACAAATTAGTTAATGTGCCATGCTCACTACCTTTGTCAACATCGGATAAGAAAAAACAATTTCTTGTAATTTGTCAATGAGACTAGCTAGGAACGAGTAATAAGTTGTTGGGCAGTACTCCACATTTACCATATGGGTCTCTGTCTCCAATTAATAGTCCAATACTCCAATATATATAAAAGTAACTCTAAGTCTTTTAAAAATAACATAATTTTATATACACTGAATTTAACACAAACAGATACTTATGGTACACGAAATAATATTCATGCAACACATTCTTGACTATAACGTTTGGAGTAGTTTCCTTGCTAGTTATATTCTTGAGTCGTTCAGTAGGGCAATGACAAGGTCTCCGGGCGGATCTATTCATTACCTCATAGGACTCTTGTTCCACAAGTTTTTTTTCTTTCAATCAATAGAAAGTTTATTTCTTAGTTTAATATATTTTTTAAATATTTTATTTCGATAATAAAAAATAGATGTTGCCCCCATTAATCTTTCTCTATTTTTTTTTATATCTACTCTTATTATCTATTTCTTATATTTTTACGCACTTCATCTTTTTAAATATTATAGATTATTTTCACCTACTTCGTTATAAAAACTTATAATATTATAAATTATTACTTTTTTAATTTTCTAGGACCAATTAAATCTTCATATTTTTTTAATTAATAACGGTTTGAACATTTATTCTATATTTTCTTTTGTTAAAAAATATTATTCTTGTTTTTTTTTTTTGCCTCTAATAAATAATATTTTTAGATCCGTTACTGATAGGGTCCACTCAAAGGTCAAATAGTCCAAATTAAGGTTTTAAACTTTAAAAATTTGAGTTAAAATATTTCTTTCAACGAATTCAATTTAGTTATAAATATATAATATCATAAATTAATTTTAGATGTTCATCTAATTCATATGGTCAAGATGAGGGTCGTATTCATTTGAATTTGGATACCTAAAATTTTAATTCTTTTTTATTTTTATAAGGCTTGCGTTATTTTTTTAAAAAGAAATTACCTCACTATAAAATTTACTTTAAACTTCTAAAAATATTGTGCTAGTGCGCAATGATAACAAAAACTAGCTTAACTTAGACATACTGAAACATTTACTCCGACCAAAATTGCTTTGAACATTAAGAATTAAGAGATAATGATTCAATTTTAATTTTAAGGCTATGAAGGCCGATTAATCAGACAAATTCTACGGTACAATAAAAAAAAGTGTGTATTTGTATTATGAATATTTTGATCAATGTTTTTCTCTAATTTGTTCATGCGGCGGGCATTACGATAATGGGTCTGTTTGTTTAATATTTTTAAAAAATGATTTTTATAGTATTTTATCTTTTTATTATAACATTTTTTAAAATGAATTTTAAAAATAAAGCTTCAAATGAAAAATTGGTTTAAATAGTTTATCTTAAAATATGATTTTAAATATTTCATCTATTTTCTTCAATTTTTTTGAATAATTAAATTTTAAAAAATGATTAAAATGAAAAGCTATTTTGAGAAGCTCTTAATAAAAATCATTTTTGTAAGATACCTTTTTTAAAATAAAAAAATTGATTTTTATCATGTTAAAATCTTTAATAATGAATATATAAGTTATTGAATGTTAAAATTAATTTTTTTTTAATTGGTAACAAATGAATCTCAAAAACTTCTACTATTTTAAAGTAAATTTTAATAAAAATCATTTTTAAAAATATAAAATAAAACTCACTTTTTAAAAATTTTAAACAATTGGACTTAATATATATTAAAGTTAACTAAATTAATAATTTTGATATATTTTTCTATTCAATTTGATTCTAGTAATTAAATAAATTGTTTACGTAATTAAAATTTTAATTTTAATTAAAATTATAACAAAAAAATTTATGTCAAAATAGACCCAAAAGATAAAACTTAAAAATTTGGTGGTATTAAATTTAAAATATAGTCAAACTCATTCATATATAACATGTAATTCAACTATTAACGATTTAATTTGATAGTACCAAAACCTGTTAATTTTTCAATTGTACCATAGAAATCCCCGATTAATAAATAATAAGCTTACATATATTTTTGGTGATTTATTTTTCTACCAAATATTCGTTTTGGTCCTTTTATCTTTTTTAATTCATTTTTCATCACTTTCTTTTATAAATAATAGATGTTAGTCTTTTTCATTGTAACATTTTCAAACTATTGTATGATTTATGCCGTAAACTATTGAGGTTTAATCTTTGACCAATTATAAAGTTAAGTGTATAAACTTAACAAGCACGAAATTAAAATACAGATAACTCTAATAAATATCTTTGATTTAAAAAAGTTCATATCTATTTCAAAGCATATAAGAAGAGTTTGTTAAGTGCAAACATTTTTGATTTTTTTAAAGAATATTATAGCACACAAATTGACAATTATTAAAAACAATTTCAATAATCAAATGGTACTATAATTTTTATTGTGATTACAAAAAAAATTAAAATATATTATCCTTAAAAAATAAATGACCAAAACTAATAAAAAAAATATAAAAAACCATAACGGATATTATTAAAAAATACCGACTAAAATTATATTTAAACCAAAATAATAAAAATGATGCGGGTATGCAACTCAAATTCATATTGTGAGCAAGTAAAGTCCTAAACTAAAAGACTTTGTAGCTTTATATATTAAAAAACAAAAAAAAACTTTGTAGCAGCAAGCGAGGTTGTCCATTTTACTACAATAATATGTTTGAAATTTTCACAGTAAACTCAGCTTGCCTACGCTAACATTTGAAGTATTCAAAAAAACAAGGTTGGTAACTATGTCAAGTCAAATATGTGTTAAATAATCCCTCTTTTTAAAGAGAATCTGAAAGAGAGGATCCAAATTTGTATCACTATTGTAGATTTTAAAACATCCGCAAGTAATTTAAAACCGCACCGGTCACGTTTTCCTACGAGGTAAATACAGCCTAAAGCGCAACCGTACAACCCAAAAAGCAATTGACCATTATTATACTAGTATGTATCAACTATTAACCTAACACTATTGGTGCTTATAGATCTTTGAGAATAGTCCACTGCAATTAGACAATTACTAATCATAATAACATCTAAATAATTCCACAATTTTCAGATTGAAGAATACAAAAACTAATAGCTTAAGTGTACGTAAAAGTTCTACAGAAGCTAAAATCCAATACTCAAAATTGAAACGATCAGACGAAGTTAAAATTTGTAGAGTTCATCTATGTATACAGATATAAACAAAGAACCATCAAATAAGTCACTAGATAGTATCATGTGATGCTCCTTTGCAATACATTGCATTCACCAACAAAACATTCCGACAATTAATCAAAATAAGAGGAGAATAAATTATTTTTTAGATAAAATATGAATTACAAATTGGTATATATTGATTTCATTAATATTAAAATTAAAAAGTTTGAAATTCTAAAGCATTAAAACGCGAGACTTCTGCTGCACATTTGCACATTGATATTTTTTTATAGGCTAAATAACACCCGTGGTCCCTTAACTTAATTTCAATTAACGTTTTAGTCTTTTATCTTTTTTTTCCTTCCCGATTTGGTCCTTTATTTTAATTTTAAGTGACAATTTGATCTTTTATGTTTTAAAATGTCAACAATATTATCCTTTTTTTTTACAATAAATTAAAAAATTCATCAAATTTTTTAAACAAAACCCATAAAATTAATTATATTCTTTAATATAATACAAATTTTATCAAATTCGTAACTCAAATCTTCAAATAAACTCATATTTTCATTTTTTATTTGATGTTGTTAGAGATGAAATTTTAAAAATCAAATAAAGAATAAAAATATGAGTTTATTTGAATATTTGGGTTACGAATTTGATAAAATTTGTATTATATTAAAGAATATAATTAATTTTATGGGTTTTGGTTGAAAATTTTGATGAATTTTTTGAATTTCGTAAAAAAAAAGGATAATACGGTTAATATTTTAAAACATAAAAGATTAAATTGTCACTTAAAATTAAAATAAATGACCAAATCGAAAAAAAAATTAAAAGACTAAAACGTTAACGGAAATTAAGTTAAGGGACCACGAGTGCTATTTATCCTTTTTTATACTATAAATTAATTGATCAATAATTGACGTAACTTTTATGAATTAATGTGAGTATATTATAAATTTTATACCACCAATTTTTAAGCTGTATACTTTTGATTTATTATAACTTTTAATTATAAAAATAATTTATATAATTATTTAGAATTAAAATGACAAATATATCGATACTATTTATTTAATCAAACTTATAATATACAATATATATATATATATATATATATATATATATATATATATATATATATATATTTACTTATATGAGCTACACTTTTATTCTTTCTAGTACTCTAACTATTGAGGTTTTCTTAAAAACATGTTTTAACCATAAAAACAATATAAAAATCGTGGGTTCAACCTTTTTGCTACTGTCGCTTTCACTTTCGCTTTACACGTTTACGAAATGGCCGGTGGTCTCTCTTTCTCCACTTTTGTTGATTGATAAGAATATGAACATATAAAAGGATGCGTGTTGTTACATTTCTTTACTCTCCACTCGTGTAACGTGATTCATATGGATGCTATGTTTTTCCTAAAATATTCTATAATATAGTATATGTTTGGTCACTCGTTTGTGATGGAATTTTTATTGTTATTTGTATTTATAGATGTGAAATTATATATGATAAATTTTGAATATATAATTTTTTTTTTGTGAAATTTTAAATTCTAAATTTTTATATTTCGCTTTATATACCGTGCTAATTTGCAATTCATAACATATTTTTATACTATATTTTAACAACATATTTCTAAATCATATTTTTAAAATAAGGAATAAATTCTAAATATATTATAATCAGAAATATAAATTATATATCCTAATAATATATTATTCTAAATCTAAATAAAATCTTCTAAATATATTAAAACATACTATTGTCAACAATTTGGAGTAGTCGGAATCAATTCTAAAAGTGTAAAAATTGGTTTTGGAGTGGTTAAAATCAATTTTAAAAGTGTAAAATTGATTTTAACGTGTTTGATTATTCTTGAATAAAATCGATTCTGACTTAATAATTGATTCTAATTTGAAACTACAATTTTATCGCTTTTGAGTCTAAACATAATTTTTACAATGAAATTTATTGTTCAATTCACTTTTATGTGAATGTATTCAAATATAAATCATTTTACATTCAACTCATTTTTAAATATAATCAATTTTACAAAATCAATTCATATAATATTAATTCTATCAAACCAAATATGCATGTAGTGTGATTCATATGAGATACTATATTCTAAGCAAATTTAGTACTATATTCTAGAGATCAAGTTGTACATGAGTATAGACCAGATTATACCCACTTTGTTTAAATAAGTCAGACGTACTTAAAAAATTAAAACTTCATTCTCATCTTTTACTTGACAAATGTTTTATTTAAAGTCTTTGTCTTTGTCTTGCCTATTAGCATATTTGCCTAAAGAACTTATTTTGTGTTCAGATTTATAAAAAACACATTTCACCTATCTCTAAAAAGGCTAATAAATCAATAAAAAATATTTAATTTTGTTGGGTTTGTACAATCATAACATTAATTTTTTTTCTTCCATTTTTCATAACGAACTTGATATATATATGAAAACAAAATTATAAGCAAAATAAAATAATAAAATACAAATGTTTGAATTTGTAGCACAGTAGTTTTGAGATAGAAGAACATGTATGGATGTTGAGAAGTGAGAACAAATAATTATATTTAAAATTTCTAATAATAAATATTTTATTACAAAAATATAAAATATTTTTTTAAAGATATAAAATAAAGAGTTTTTATTAAAAAATACAATGGATATTTTATTTTATTATTAATATATATATATATATATATATATATATATTATAGTTATATATACACAATCGAATTATTAAACCTAATAGATTTTTAGAAAGTCTAACTCTGATATATTTAAATAAATAAATTTTAAACAAAAATTGAATTTAATATTTTTACTAAGTAAAGTAGACCGAACTAAACTTTTTGATAGGTTATGACGACCACTATCGAATCGTCCCATCTATTCTCAACGTATTATATAAATTTCCTTAATTTCTTGTTTGTTATTTTCCAAAGATAAAAAAAAATTATTTTATAATTAAATTTAAAAACATTTTAGCTAAGATGTGTACGGTGCGTGTGTCTATGACAAAAATAAAACGAAATGAAAAAATAGCTATAAATAAAAAAAAACATATAAGGTACATAATCAACTTATAATCTATAGAAGTTCATTTACTATACAATACTCTAAAATATTTGTTATATACGTTATAAATTATCAAATGATTTATAATTATTTCATCAGAAAATACAATATTTTCGTACAAATAATCTAAATTATTTAAGAGAAGACATGTGTGGGTTGATATGTGAGTATAAAAAAAAACACGAAATTTGATAAACTAACTCAGAAAATTAAGAAAAAACAAAAGAAGCAATAAAACAATATTAAAATAGGCACTAGTACTATAGTATCTAATCTAATATATTGACTAGGATTCAATATTCTGCAATTGGCGGCCATTTTGTGAAGGTCAAAGCCTCGTTCGTGTACACACTGCATTAGACAAAAATAAATTTTACAGACAAAATAATATCATATCCATCAAATCACCATATTATATTCTTTTATAGACAAAGCAAAAAATTATTCTATAGACAAAGATGATACCCATGTTTTTAAATTCGAAATATGTACTAGTAGTTTATTATAGATCTGATCGTACGCGTAAGGCTCGTTATAATTAACCTGTGAATGTTTACTAGAGATAATTTGGATTATAAATAGCTTATAGTTCAGTGCAACTTATAGCGGAAGTAAGATATATAGCGTCAGAAATCTGTAATATATACGTAATTTGGACCTCATCGAGTTCGACACCACAATATCAATGTTAATTAAAATGTCTAAACTAAGGAATTTTTTTTCAGTATATAAGGTGCAATTTGACTTGAACGTTTCTTTATTATCATTAATTCAATGTTCAAAGTACTATTTTAATTAAAACAAATACTTTCGAATCAAGCATTTTGGACCATTGAAACTTGAAGTGATCAACATACCTTTTACTTTAGCTCTTAAAAATATCAATTAAAGATATATATATACTATTTAGTATAATTTGGAACAAATGTATGTCAATTTCAAATAGTTTTCTAAATCTATAATTTGAGGGAAAACTTTTAACTAAAAAAAGTCGATTTTTCTCTTATCCACACATGTATACACATTTATATTAGGTATATACATATATATTCAACATAACTACATTGAATTTCTAATTATATTAACCATATCAATTTTACTACCAAAAACTTTTCTGTTATCGTGTCTACCAACACATAAAAATAATCCAAAATGAATCCAATTATGACTAATATTGGTATTTAAATTAAGTTGAAGATTATCGTGCATTTCTATACTTCTAAGTTGGGGGTGTATATGGGTTAGGTTAAGTCGTTTTTTTGTCAAATTTGATATCTGAATTGATCAATTTTATTTAAGTTGAATTGATTTCTCAACTATGATTTTTCCATTAAACTGGAACCAAACCAATCGGATTATGAATGGGTTAAGTTGGATTCATGGGTAATAAAAAAATATTTTTACTTTATTTTAAAAAAATGTAATTAAACTTAAATACTTGAACATCTAAAAAATAATAAAATTATATCGCAACATATCATTTAATATTTAAAATATATCAATATACACAACAAAACACTTAAATTAATTAAATTAGTAACCAATTATCAATCACAGACCAACAACTAAATATTAATTATACACCAATAGTAAATAAATAAATAAAAATATGGATATCACGTCAATGAGTTAGGCTCGTAGGTTCAAAAAATTAAATCTGATACTCAAACTGAACATAATTGAATTTGGTTCAGATTAGATCCGAACTTAAATTGATTATATCAAAATGCGAGTTATATTGAATTGTATGGCCGAATTCCCTAGCATACTCGGACTTGTATATACTCCTCCTTTTAACTATACAACATTTATTAAAATGTTGTTTTAAAATGCATACATTTATTAAAATGCATGTTTTATTTATGAAAACGACATACATGTTTTCAAGTTTTGCGCTAATGGATACATTTATTAAAATGGTCCATCATATAACTGGCGTAAAATATATCAACTGTAATTTTTAATAACCGCCATGAAATATATCAACTCTAATTTGAAAGAAATACTTTTGCATAATCTCATGTCCATTTCAACAACCGTAACGAGTGAGAAAATTGTAATACATTCCGATAAACAAATTCCATTATGCCATGACCTCAACATGACTATTTAGATTTTCCAAATAAAATAAAATGCCAGACCGTACACGATGTTGACAAAAACAAATTTTCCCATCGGCAAAAGTAGTTGGGCAATATTACAAAATTAATTAATTAATTAATGTCAAACACTACATATTTCCAAACTCAAATACAATCAATATTTTATAACATTTCGTTCCTTTGGAATAAAAACCAGTCAATTCAGGCTAAAACTGAATGGTACCGTTTCGTATTGGTTACAAACCTTTGTGGAACATGACTCATGGGTTTCACATCCATTTCATGCTTTTTCTTATTTCACAAAAAAATTAGTATAAATAAGTTCTTTCTCAAACAAATAATAAGATATTATGTCAACAAAAAAACTAATAGCAATACATATCTTAATATATTCATAATTATTTATGTGATTGAATGTATGTATTAATTTTTAATACACTAATTTTACATGTCAATTAAAACAATATTCATAATAAAAATTCGTTAAAAAGTAGATAAATTTTAGTATGCATGAAGAAAAATTGGATCCTATTACCTTTGCAAAATCAATCCAAATTTAAATATTTTTAAAAAAATAGTTAAATATAAATTTTTTTATACAACTTTAAATAATTGATCTTAGATATCATATTCAACTAAACTTATAAAACATAAGTGTGTTCACCAAAAATATTCTTCTACATGCAAAACAATCAAAACTAAAATTATTAATTTGTTTTTTTAAATAGCTTAACCACAAAACTCAAACACATCAAATGCATAACAAAAAAATGGTAGTGTTGATTGAAACATGTAATTCAACATATTAATTAGGGGTGTACAAGATTGTGTTCTTCCCGCTAACTCATTTTAGTCCATAAATAATAGGATAAGTCTGTTCTGGTCTTAAAACAATAAAGACAAAAAAATAAAGATAACACAAAGGCGAGATAGAAAAAGGGCTAAATTTGTATTATTTATGTCTCAAGTTACTTTAAAGATAAATAATTATTTTTTGTTATTATTGATTTTCTCTCTAAATAATTTACCAAAAATCACTAACTAAACATTATTATTATACGGTCTTGTCTTTATTTCATCTCGTTTCGTTTTTTAATGAACTCGCGACACAGAAAACCAACATGTAATTTATACATCATAATATTAAGAATGCATTTAATCTTTTACCCATCTTACTCTTTTTTTTAAGTACAATACCCATCTCACATATTTATGGGATAAAATTAAAGTTATGGTTTAATATTGCAACAAAAGAAATATACAGAAATAGCAATAAATTTAGTCTCAGAGAAAATCAGAAAATAAATGAACTAAAGAACCCGTTACCTTACACGGTTCTGTATTTGCACGATTCCGTATCCCTGTGTTGTCTCTAGTATAAAAAAAAAATCACATCGACTATATTTTATTCTTTCCGCAAAATATGACGAAAAAAATAGCAAAAATAATTAAAATTGCAACAACCAAAAACTCCTCTCTTTAAATACACACCTCAATCCATTTCCTTTTAGATTAGTCGGTTAGTTTCAAGTTGCTAAGCTAACGGGACACGACAGCACAACACATTCACATTCACATAAACCATTGACGCTGTCTGTCTCTCTCTATCTCTTTAATTTCACCACCATGATGCAGATCAGTTCCACTTTACCACCACACATTTTCCAGACTACTACACGCGCCACTTTTACTTGTCGTGCCTCACCTTTTAACCCTTCTACTATTAACACCACCCGTTTACACCTCTCCAACCTCGATAAACTCCTACGTAAACAATCACCACCACTACCACCAATAATTCAAAACACCGACCAACCAATTGAAAAGAAACCAAAGAACATTCTAGAAGGTCTCGACTTATCAAAGATATGGTCGGATATGAAAACGACGGAGGAAATGTCGCCGCGCCACCTCAATAACCTCCAGCGCCTCCTCTCCAAGACGGCGGAGTATTCTCCCCGGAACACGCTCGGAAGCCGATGGAGAGAATACCATGGCTGCAATAATTGGAATGGAATGTTGGACCCTCTCGACGAGAATCTCCGGCGAGAGGTAGTTCGTTACGGTGAATTTGTGCAAGCCGCGTATCATTGTTTTCACTCCAACCCTTCCATGTCACCGCAAGATCCACCACTACCACGACACGTGTCACTTCCTGATAAATCCTATAGAGTAACTAAAAGCCTATATGCCACATCATCAATCGGGTTGCCTAAGTGGGTCGATGAAATCGCTCCGGATCTCGGGTGGATGACCCAACGATCCAGTTGGATCGGATATATCGCGGTTTGTGACGACAAAAGAGAGATCTCGCGTTTGGGAAGGAGAGATATTGTCATCTCTCTTCGCGGAACTTCCACGTGTCTTGAATGGGCCGAAAATATGAGGGCCCAATTAATAGAAATCGAAGCCCAACACGGAAAGCCTAAAGTTGAGTGTGGGTTTCTTAGCTTATATAAAACCAAAGGGACTCAGGTTCCGAGCTTAGCTGAGTCGGTGATCGAAGAAGTGAAGCGGCTCATGGAAGTTTACAAAGGTGAGACGCTTAGCATAACGGTAACAGGTCATAGCCTCGGCGCAGCGCTGGCTTTATTGGTAGCTGATGACGTTAGTACTTGTATCCCAAACGTGCCACCCGTGGCCGTTTTTTCCTTTGGTGGACCCAAAGTTGGTAACAAGGCCTATGGAAACAAAATCACATCACAAAATGTGAAAGTTTTGAGAATTGTTAACTCACAAGACGTGATCACTAGAGTTCCTGGCATGTTTGTGAGCGAAGAGTTTGAACAAAAATTAAGAAGTTCAAATGTTGGTGGTGTCATTGACATGTTGGATGAGAAAACCCCGTTGGCTTATTCGCACGTGGGAGTTGAGCTACGTGTGGATACCAAGATGTCTCCGTTTTTGAAGCCGGATGCTGACATGGCATGTTGTCATGACTTGGAAGCTTACCTACATTTGGTGGATGGCTTTTTGGCTTCTAATTGTCCTTTTAGAGCTAATGCCAAAAGAAGCTTGGCTAGGTTAATGCAAGATCAAAGTTCTAATGTAAAGAAATTGTATACTAGTAAGGCTAAATCAATGACTGTCAATATTGAAAGACAACGATCTTTCTCGATCTCTGGTTGTTTGCCTAGTCCATCATAAATATTCAATTTGAACATGGACAAAGTTTTGTATAGAGTAAATAACTAATTTTGTCACTCACTTTATCACTTGTATTAATTTAATCTCTCATTTTATCGATATTTCATAATAGTCGTTAACTTGTCAAAATATTTAAAACTTTATTTATACTTAATTATAACCTACAAAGTGGTGATGTGTTAAGTTAAATGATATATTGACACACAAATGTTAGTATACATAAACAAAAGCCATGGATTAAATTAATGCAAAGTTTTATTTTTAACATGAAAATCTCCAATATATATCTGTATTATTTGTCTTTTTCCTCTTTTTTTTCCTATGCAATCTTTAGAATTTTTCATCTCTCAAATTGAAAGTTCATGTTGTTGAGAAAAACAAACATAAAGAAATTAAAGAAACACAATGATATAATGAAGAAACTGTATCCCTTCAAGCAAACTAAACATACGCAAAGGGCTATATACTTTCAAACTTCACAGTTTCTCATTCTTATACATTCTTTGGTTTTGATTCCTCTTTAGACAAGAAGAGAGGAAGAAGACAACCTAAAATAGATAATGAAAATTAATTTTTCAAATAAAAATATAGCTTCCTATCAAGATTTGTGTGTCACTTAATTAATGTGTCACACCACCACTTAACAGTTTGAAATTAACGAAATGAGGCCATGTGTTGAAAATATAGCAGATTTGTTTTGAAAGTATTTACTCGTGATCTATAGGCCATGTGTTGTGCATGTCTTTTCTCTTTATAGTTTTCTGCTAACTTTGTCGTGCAAATCGTATCTCATTGTCTCGAGTCTCGACAACATATTGGCACATGACATATAGTATATTGTTCAAAAAGTAGCTTAAACAAAAATGAAATAATTGTGCTTTGCGTGGCCTTGAGTTATTTCCATATTTTACAAACAATTACGCGTTTGTGTAATTATTATTACGCATCATCTTCATGCACAAAATATACTAGCAACAAATCGATATTTAAAAATTAAAATATGAACGCGTCTGGATATGAATGAATTCTAAAAATTAATGCGCATCATCTTCAGTCATGAACGAAGAAGTAAGAGCCAACAAAGATGTTAAAAAATTAAATGAACTTTTGACTCTAGAATAAAATTAAAAAATAGTTTTATTGAAAGATTATTCAAACTACATTTATATTTATATTCGTCATTTGGAGAATAAGTTTTGTTAAATGGGAACCGAGAGACGCATAGATTTTCTATATGCTTGTTATAATTTCAGAATATTAGAGAAACATTCAAGCCTCGTATATAATAAAAATAAAATCAGAAATGAGTTTATAAAGAATTAGATCTGTTATCTTACAAATCGGTTTTTAAAGTCTATATTGATTGGACCATCCACCTCAAGGATGAAGCCAAGATTAATTGGTAGTAGAAGCCAAAAAATTAAAGTAAAAAGAAATGTATGAAAGATAGAGGGAATTGGAGACCTCCCTTTTGTTTATCTTCTAATATTTTTTTCTCCCCATATTTTATTTGATTAATATGAAAAATCAATTTTCAAATATGATAACACTTGAAATTGTTTAAATAAATATTTTCTTCGTCTAATAATGAGTGTCATTTAATTATAAAAAATTATCTCAAAATGTATGTCATTTATAATTTTTAATACAATTTTAATTAATTTTTTTTATACTATCCTTAAATGATTACTATATACATAACTTACAAAATATTATTATACTTTATATTGATAATAATGAAAAATCCACCAATAATTTAGATAAATAGTTTAGTAAAATAACTGAAATAGAAATGTCGTTTTACAAGGAAGAGGGTTTGAATTGTAAAGTCGTTTTTTAAAAATTTCCTTGTTAAAACTTAAAAATTCTAGAGAACGTTATTGGTTTTTTCAGAAAATGTCGTTCTTAGTTCTTGGCAGTTTATTTTTAGCTTATTCTTTAAACTGATTTTGCTTGTTTTTACTTAGTACACTAGATCTAGTACTAGATCTTGAATTAATACACTTAAATACACATGTTAAATAACACATAATTTAGAATTATAATTAGAGTGTTTAATTAATCTTTGTTTGTTTTCATCAAAACAATTAATTGAAATTTTGTCTTAACAATAACTTCACGTTTTCTTCTAATCATTGTGTGTAAAAACTTTAAATGACATTCATTGTGAGACGGATGAAATAAAATATATCACTGAATTCTAGCTATATTATATATTATTTAAATTAATTTTTTAACAAAAATTTATTTGAATTATTAAATAACACTTGATTTGTTTGTGAACTAGCACACTAGATCTAGTACTGCACAACAACACAAAAGTGATGAAGCTCCTTATTTATCCAGCTTATATAAACACATCTACAACTACTGCTCTGTATTTGAACGGTTGGGTAGTGGGTACTTAGACCCCTGGAAGCATGTAGATACTTTCGTCTCTATCAACCATTCATATTTACGCATGTTCAATAGACAATATGATGGGCGTTAGAGTTGTATGTATTGAAAAAAACTAAAGGATCTTATGTTTTGTAAGAATAAATGAAGTCTAATATTAAAAATGGTAATACACAAATAATTACTTGATATGAAAATTTGAAATTTGATCAAAATGAAAATATAACGTTGTAAAAAAAAAATTCACAACGTCGTAAACATGCATAGTTCCACCGGGATGGATTAGGATCTACTACAATAAAGAAGACATAGTTACAAGTGGTTAATGATCTCGACTATTAGTTTGAGAATGAACAAATCAAAATACACAATTATAGTAACAGTTGAAAACAATCTTGACTGTTCATTTGAGATTAGATGATTTAGATTGAAAACTATATAATAGTGTCTTGTTTATAATAGTATATCATTATGATACACGGTTAACGATCTCAATCTTTTACTTAATTTTGAACGTTCAAAATATACAATTACATAATAAATTTAGAATTATTTCAACCATTAATATTATATCATACAATTGAAATAGAAAACAAGGTAACACATTTACCGCACCAAATTTTTTGCTAATACAATACATGTTCTTTTATTGGAGTGAGGGAATCTTTTTTGAGTAGCACTAGTCAGGTCCGAGCCCAATAGTACAGAGTTTTCAATTGACGAGGAGTCTAATTTTTATTTTATTTTTTATAATATAATAAAATGCAGGTAATTTTGAGTTAAATATATTTTTAATTTTTATAAAATTATGATATTTTAAGTTTATTTTTTAAATTTTTTTTATTCATTTCTAGAAAAAAAAATATTGCACAAGTTTCTTGTATCTTATTATTATATAATATATAAGTGACACATTTTTTTATAACAATTGATGCAAGGACAACAACCGTCAAATCGTCGTAAATTTTTGTTTGACTGATTCATACGATTTTTGAATAAAGTATAATATTAGTTTTTGAGCAATTTTTCAAATATAATTAGGTATTTTATGCTTGGTTAATTGTTATTATTTTAAGAGAAATTGTAATTCCACTTGAAAAAAAGCTAATTCTCTTGGATATAAATAGACTAGCCCTACCATTGCCTTACACAATTGACTTAGGGTTTGCAATTTCAAACTAATTTCAAACTGACGCACCACTAGAAATATGAATGTAGTTGGAAAAGATTGTTCTCAATTTAAATGTGTTGTCTGACAACTTGTTTTTGTTTGACATCGCAACATATATCTTTCGTTTTATCGAATTACCGAAAGCGAAAAAATCTCTTTTTGAATTTGAGAAGTACTGACTTTCACATTCTGATTAGAAGATACAACATCAATTCATTCATTGTATTGTTCACAAAATATTTTTTTCAAAAAATATTTTCCATGTGTACCTCTGTCATTTCATTTATTTATTGATCATTTTATTTTTCAATTGGTGAGGACTCCAAAATTTTTTATTTTTTATAATACAATAAAATTAAAGTGATTTTTGGTTAAATATATTTTTAATTCTTAAAAAATTACTACATTTTAAGTTTAGTTCCTAAATTTTTTTTATTCATTTTTAGACTCTATTATGATTTTATAGAGACTAAAAATGTCAATTTTAAAATTTAAAAAAAAAATTCAAAATAGAGACTAAAAGTGAATAAAAAAATTTATGAACTAAAAAGTTGAGATTTTTTTTACAAAAACTAAAATAAAACTTTGAAATTTAATAGTGACTAAATTTTTTTTTTAATTATTAAAATTATAATTTTTTTTTATTATGAATCCAATTTTTAACATCAGAACGTATCCTCCCCAAAATATTTACGATACTGTACTAATATGTAGCAGGTACCAACAAACGAACTTGGATGGGATGAATTTTATTTGCAACTTGAAATAATCGTTTTCCATCACTAATTTATTTTTCTTTTCTGTTGCATTTTTTTGTCGAACATTCCTTCTTCTTTTCATATATAGTAGTAATTGATGCTTGATTAAATCTTTTTGTGATTGATTATGATAACATTGGATATTGAATATATTACCGAAACAACAGAAGGCCAACCTGTTGCTTGAAACAACCCATCAATCATTTGCATTGTTAAATAAAACCAAAACCCGTGAACATTCCAGAAGAAATATTAATACATGTATTGTTTGCGATTATTGCGGAAGAAGAAATTAAACTATTTATCAACTTTGTGCTTTTTTACAGCAACAAAACACCAAAGCCACCGTCATTCTTTTTATTCCAATCATCACGACCATAACAATGTCATTGCTTCCAACAAGATCATCGCCAATTATGTTCGATCCGGTGACGTGGATTCTGCTCTCCGTGTGTTTGAGAAAATGACAGTTAAATCCACTATTACCTGGAACTCTATGCTCGCTGCATTTGCAAAGAAACATGGAAATTTTGAACATGCTCGCCAACTGTTTGATAAAATTCCTGAACCAAATTCTGTTTCATATAACATCATGTTGGCGTGTCATTGGCATCATTTTGGCATCCATAATGCCCGTGGTTTCTTTGACCGTATGCCTGTTAAGGATATAGCGTCGTGGAACACTATGATTTCGGGTTATGCTCAAGTTGGGATGATGGATGAGGCCCGAAGGTTGTTTGTGGAAATGCCACAGAAAAACTGTGTCACGTGGAGTGCGTTGGTGTCTGGGTATGTGGCTTGTGGGAATTTAGATGCTGCCGTGGAGTGTTTTTATGCTGCTCCTATGAGAAGTGTGATTACATGGACTGCCATGATCACTGGGTACATGAAGTTCGGAAGGGTTGAATCGGCGGAAAGATTGTTTTGGGAAATGTGTTTGAAGACTTTGGTGACATGGAATGCTATGATTGCTGGGTATGTTGATAATGGTAGAGCAGAGGATGGATTAAAGCTTTTCAAGATAATGTTGGAAATTGGGGTTAAGCCTAATGCTTTGAGCTTGACTAGTGTGTTGTTGGGTTGTAGTGATTTATCAGCTTTGCAGTTGGGTAAACAAATTCATCAATTAGTTTATAAATGTCCATTGAGTAGAGATACAACTGCAGTAACTTCGTTGATTAGCATGTATTCTAAGTGCGGGGATCTTGAGGATGCATGGAAATTATTTGTTCAGATTCCACGGAAAGATGTTGTAACCTGGAATGCAATGATTTCTGGTTATGCTCAACATGGAGCTGGTGAAAATGCTCTTCATTTGTTTGATGAGATGAAAAATGAAGACATGAAACCA
Organism: Cicer cuneatum; assembly: GCA_037974295.1. Taxonomy (NCBI): domain Eukaryota; kingdom Viridiplantae; phylum Streptophyta; class Magnoliopsida; order Fabales; family Fabaceae; genus Cicer; species Cicer cuneatum. Next base: position 12,784,640 of record JBBPBO010001985.1, read on the forward strand.
GATTGGATTACTTTTGTTGCAGTATTATTAGCTTGTAACCATGCAGGACTTGTAGATCTTGGGGTTCAATATTTTAACTCAATGGTAAAGGATTTTGCTATTAAAACTAGACCAGAGCACTATGCATGCATGGTTGATCTTCTTGGTCGAGCTGGTAGGTTATCTGAGGCTGTAGATATGATCAGAAGTATGCCTTTTAAGCCTCATCCTGCTATATTTGGGACACTTCTGGGTGCTTGTAGGATCCATAAAAACTTGCAGTTGGCTGAGTTTGCTGCCAAGAATCTGCTTGTGCTTGATCCAACTAGTGCTACTGGTTATGTTCAATTGGCTAATGTTTATGCAGCACAAAGCAAATGGGAACATGTTGCTAGAATCCGAAGATCGATGAAAGAAAATAACGTTGTGAAGTCCCCTGGATATAGTTGGATTGAAATCAACAATGTTGTGCATGAGTTTAGGTCAAGTGACAGATTACATCCTGAATTGACTTCTATACATGAAAAACTAAATACATTGGAGAAGAAAATGAAGTTGGCAGGCTATGTTCCAGATCTTGAATTTGCATTGCATGATGTGGAAGAGGAGTTGAAAGAACAGCTTCTTTTATGGCATAGTGAGAAACTGGCAATTGCTTTTGGACTTTTGAAGGTACCATTAGGTGTTCCAATTCGGGTGTTTAAAAATTTGAGGGTTTGTGGAGATTGCCACTCTGCAATCAAGTACATCTCAGCTATAGAAGAAAGAGAAATAATTGTTAGGGACACCACAAGGTTTCATCATTTCAAGAATGGGTTATGCTCCTGCAGCGATTACTGGTAAGCCTGACGGTCTGCAGCCATTACAATGGTATTGAATTTTAAGGGTATGCTTTATTGCAAGATGAATGCTGTCATGCTCTTCACCTTGAAGTCGATTTGGTATCAGTTATTCACAACAAGAACACCACAATCTTCATTGCTCTAGCATCACGTTAATTTTCCTGTTGTGTTAATTGGCTGTGATGCTGAAAATTAACTCTTAAAGTAGTTAGCTGCCTTTTAGAGAGTTTGAGGTTCGCCTTCTCTGGACAGACCAAGAACAAGAAAACGCAATTGATTGCTGCTCATTGGCACCCCATGAAAAAATGCTTGCCCGTATGCAGCATCAAGAAAAGTAAAACGATTAATTTATCCTCCAAAATCAACAGGCTACATGGGTTGTGGTGGATTTCAACAATGGCCACCTGAAAACTGACTCTCGGAGGAAAGTTGCGGATTTAAATTATGGAGTTGGGAGCATCAATTGCTCACTGTATGTTTTGCAGTCACTTGAGCAACTTGAATTGGGAATTCATTGTTAACCGGGAAATTCCTATGCCCGAATTTATTTTATTTAAATAAATTATTTAATTTTTTGAAACTAGTTATATTTCAATACAAGACTATTCATAGAATATAAGACTATTCATAGATTGCTACCAGTACCAATACACCAGATTTGGGAATTGCTTAACCCCGTGAAATTGAAGTTTGCAACACAATGAAATTCTACAATAATGATTAAAAAACTATGAATCAGAACGCAGGCATGTATGCCATCTTGCAGCAAGACCTTGCTCAGGGAAAGCTCTTAAGTTTTCTAGGGCAAAAAATATGGTCATCAAAGAAAGCAAACGAAACTGAAATAATAAATGAAACTTCTCAGAAATAAAAATTCAGTTTTCTATATATTTTATTTCATAAACTTACAAGAGTGGACGCAATTACATTCAACTCCTACAGAGAAAATGATCGATTCCGGGAACAGGCTATTCCGTAAGGTAAAATGTGCTTGGGGACAGAACAAAGGCAAATACTGCTTTTCAACAATATTCCTAATTTTGTACATATTGTTTTTAATCAAATACATTGAAAAGAATTGAAGTTTTAGCAACGTGATGAACAATAAAGAGTAAATCATGACGAACAATCTTCATATGAAAGCATTATGTGAAAACTAGTTTAGATGCCACAGACACATATGAACGTCTAAGACCATGAATACTTAGTCTCTAAGTCGAGCAGCAACCAGACTTTTGGTTCATTGGCTGTCCTCGAATTTGGACTGTTGGAGGCCTGGCATTGTTCGCTGGTTGACTTGCCATTCTGTGGAAAAATTTGCCAGGGACAAGAAAATGAGGTCAATCATCAAGGTAGATTTGTTAATCAGTACCCATTGACTTAACAAAGTTCTTTGATCTTCACAAACTAAAAAAATAAAAGCTCTACAATTGTCCCATCCTAAAAAATTTAATGACATTACACAGATATTGCATACCTGTTCTTTATTTCAGCAGCCATGGCCATGAAAGCCTGTTCCACGTTGGTGGCATTTTTAGCACTAGTTTCCATGAAAGGAATTCCAATTTCATCTGCAAATGCCTGGAAAACACAAAGCACAAACATCAAAACAATAGATAAAAGGAAGGATTCAAAAAATGTTGGTGGGAGTGGGACATGTATATGAAACAAAAATCAACAAATTGAGAATTTGAGAATCACCTTTGCTGTTTCAGAGGACACAACTTTATTTGCCGTGAGATCACACTTGTTTCCAACTAGAAGCTTGTTTACATTTTCACTTGCATATCGGTCAATTTCATTCAGCCACTGTTTAACATTGTTAAAGCTCTCTTGGTCAGTGACATCATAAACAACCTGCAAAGAAGAAAATAAAAAAGATTACGCCATTGTTTCCCAAGATAGCATAGAAAGGAAATTACTAATGAAGGGCCAGTTTAAAAAGACTCACAATTATGCCATGAGCCCCACGATAGTAGCTGCTAGTGATAGTCCGGAAACGTTCTTGACCAGCAGTGTCCCACTATACAGTAAAAAGATGCACAAAAATCTGTCAACAATGGTGGAATACAGTAAAGCAACAAATCCAAATAACACTGCTAAAATGAACCAAGGAAACAATTGGTAACTGGAAAGACTTGGAATGAGCCACTTGGCAAGTGAACATATAATAGTTACCAATAAAAGAAACGGAAAGATATCCTTGGATACATGGGAAATTAACTTCTTATGGATTGATTTTTCAAAGGCAAGTTCAAATTGATTTTTGTACATCTAATTGAGACAATTTATAAAATGTTTTTTAGGTGCAGATAACAAAAACAACTGCGTGTGACAAATAGCCCTCTCACAGTCTCACTGTGCATGTAATACTTCGTTCAAAACCAAAAACAACTTGTTCAATATTCAAATAATATTAACTTTTTCAGTGACTTACAATTTGAAGTTTAATGGTCTTCCCGTCCTGCTCAACAGTGCGAATTTTCTATAAAAGGAAGCATGATAAGTAATTAGTCACATATTTGTGTTGAAAATAACATGGAAGTAAGGTTAAGTGGTGGGTATGGAATGCTTACAAAGTCCACTCCAATTGTACTGATATAGCTGTCAAGGTATGAATCATCCTGTTTCACAGAAAAATAAATAGTAAGAAGTGTAACCTCCATTTCTTAAAATATAATTAAGGTAAAAACTATTTGTTTGATATTGCATCCTTCACCAACGAGTGAGAGTCGTTTTATGTGATAAGGAGGAGTAAATCTTGCCATTGGATCTAACAATGAATTGATATGAATAAAGCTGTGTGACTATGTGAAATGATGATGTGACTAATAAAACCTTTTAATCTTGAGCATATATAGATATGGTCAAGATTTACTCTTTTCATTCTCATGCAAATAGCCCTCTCACAGTCTCACTGTGTGTGATACCTCACACACACACAAACATATTTTCAATGCCTAAAATATATCCAAAGTTCTGAATTTTCAACTTCGTATGGAAATTGAATTGTGGGAATATTCAACTTCATTTTTCATTAATTGGAAAAATGTGACCAATGACCACAAAGCATTTATCTCAAGAATTAAAAAAATAAAAGGACAGAGGCTCAGAACTTACAGCAAACCTCAGGAGGAGACATGACTTGCCCACACCAGAATCTCCAATCAACAAAAGCTTGAACAAATAGTCACTGAAAATAACATATGGATGCTCCAATCAAAGATATGATAATATCAATGAATGTATATCTTTTTTCAAAAGATAATGGCCAGAGCAAAGCAGGTGAGTATGATATGGTCCAAATGAGGTTTAGTCTACAATGGACTAACTTCTAATAACCATTGATATATTATAATATAATCAAGACATATAATTATTTATAGGCAAATGTTAACAAGTGCCTAAGGGCACTTGCTAAAGAAATAAATGTATAAATATTGTATTGGAAGTAGTGTACTCAATTTCTTAAAAGTTTAAAAATTGTTATTTCCAATACAAAACTTTTTACTTTTTTAATTTATTGAAAAGTACAAAGTGCCCAAAGGGCACATGTTAGCAAGATAACATGTGCCCTTAGGGTATTTATTAAGAAATCAATAATAGAAATTGTGTTTAAAATAACAATTTTTAAACATTTAAAAAGTGAATACACAACTTCCAAAACTATTTCTACAGTTGATTCCTTAGCATGTGCCCTTAGAGAACTTGTTAGCATTTGCCTTAATTATAATATACATTGGAGATGAGAAGTTGATTCACGTAGACCAAAAACATAGTGCATGTTTGGCATCACAGTGAGTTTGTCATAATCACAGTGAGCCATTGTGATACCAAACATATACTTAATTGGATCATGCTATGCAAACCAAGTTATGTCTGAGCTAAGCAGCAAAAATCAAGCTCATGAGTGCCCCAGTAGACAGCAAAACATGACTGTCTAAAAGGCACCATGTAGGCTGCCACCTATATATAACATAACTCATAATTAATTAATCCAAGATTAAAATCATGCACCGACAACCCATTCTACTTATTAAATTGTTTCGTGATCTGTACACTACACAGACCCACAAGAACTTCATTAGCTTTCCACAAAATAGTTTGTCCATTTTGGAATTCCCTAGTACAAGAGACATTTATTGATCCCACAAAAATTCAACAGCTAAAAAAATACCTCTAATAAAAAATTTAACCTATTAATTTTTAGGGAGGACCACATTTTGCTTATTTACATCATATTCGTAGATCTATCTATAGAATAGAACTTCAAACTTCAAAGATCCCCTTATTCACATCGGTAAATAAAGCAACACACGGAATAAAGAAACTATAACAACCGTTAGATACAATAGAATACAGTATCACTAACCACGCACAAATCACAATCACCGAATAGGGGGAAAAAACCTTGCGGCCCTTCCTCCAAATAAAGAATACAAACATAGCCATCAATTTTGGTGTTCTTTCAAGATATTAATTTTAAGAAATTCACATGTCACAGCCATCACGGAGTCCGTAGAACTCACATTTGAGTTTATTTACTTAATGAACAACTCCACATCTCTTGCTAGATACTAACCCAACCCAATTTCTGCAGTTATATCATCACTATAAAAAAAATTAATTAAAATTACAGCCGAAAATTGGATCATAGAATCAAAGATTTAAAAGATAGCATAAACATAAGTGAACATGATGAGCAAACGGATCTATCATCTAAAGAAACGGATCTAAATCAGCGATGAAGTTTCTAGAAACACAATCCAGCATAACGTTTGGAACAAATTCACAAGCCATGCATCGGAGAAAAAGTAGAACAAAGACGAAGCAATACTTCACAAAGCACTAAAATTCACAACCGTGGAACGACGAATACGATAGATCTAAACCGGCTCGATTCAGATAAAGTAAAATAAATATTGGTGGAGAACTGAAGCAGAAATGGAAAGAGCGAGGAGAGTTGGCACATACTATTCGGGATTCATGACGGGGAGAGGTTGGAAGCGATTTGAATCGGAAAGGGATCGGAGGAAAACAAGAGAGCAAGGGTTTGGCGGCGAAGGGAGTTACTGGTATGAGAGATCGTCGCCGGAGGAAGAGAATGAGAAGTTGAGAGAAGAGAGGAGATGAAAGAAGAAATCGAGGAAACGTGTGAGGGAGTGGCGTTTTAAAATGACCCGCAGGTGTCGGAGGTATATGCGATTGGGGTGACGTATACCAACAACATCGGTGACTGCCACGTGTTCTGCACCCTCTTTCCATTTACCGAATTGGATAGTTTCCTTTGCAGTCTATGTTTAAATAAAAATAAAAAAACACTCCTCCCAAAACGAACTTATTTTTATAAATTTAACTAATTGAATGATATCAATTAGATTGTTGTGTTTAGTAAAGACATGCAAAATTTTGCTGTTAGTCGTGGTCTGAATTTGAAACACTAGTTTGCAAAATATCAAATTCACCTTCAAATGTATATTTCTTCTCAATTCTTATTGATATAGAGCTTCTGTAGATTTACATAGACATAAATAGAAATGCAAATAACTTTTTTTTTTAATATTTATTCTTTTATTAAATAAAATGAATATGGAAAATAAATTATTTTTACCACTCTTTAAATACTTTTAAACCATTCAAAATAGAAAATCTAATTTTTAAAGAATCAAACGTGTAAACATCACTTATTTATAAATTTTTAATTATAATATTTAATAAACAATCAATCACTCTAATTCCGCACTCCAAAATAATTATTAAATACTTTTCATTAATAATTTTATATTATTACATTTAATATTAAAATTGTGTGGAATCCGTTAAAAGAGAGTGTTTAATAAAATATTTATATATATCATTAATTTATTTTATCTCCAACGGAAGCACTTATTTCATAGTTGTTCCAAACAATAGCCTACTAAATAATTTTTTTTTAACCTTAACTCAATTCACCAAACACGTTGAAATACGCGCAATGGAGAATGCCGAACGTAAACTTAAATATCAAATTCGTCCTCAGTCAATTATAATATTTATCGATAATTAAATTGTAATCTAACATAGAAAAATAGATTACCGTCTACTTTAAAGAAAAATATTCTATAAGTTATTTACAAACGTTTAATTCATTTTCATAAGTTGTTTAGATAGTTTATCAAATCAGCTGACTTATAAAATAAATAAAAAATATGCTTTATTTTATCTTTTATAATAATCACATTTGTTATAAGTTGTTGATTAAATTGTCTATACAAATCGTGATTGTAATAGTCGTATTTTTTGTTATGTAAAAATAAATATCCAAAAAACTTACTCAAAGCACATCTTTTTAAAATAATATCTGAATTTTATAAAATTTTCATTAATTTTGTTTTCCTATTAGTCATGTCACTTAATCGAAGTGGTGATATGTCGTGTTTTCCTGCCACTCATAAAATAGATTTGTTTCATCTCACCAATGTTATCATATATGCAAATGTCATGGACTAAATTTTATCGGGAGTCAAATATATACAAATAAATTATATTTAGTGGTCTGAAATTAAGCAAAATCTAACTAATTTCACCCTACTTAATAATTTTGTTCTCAAATTAGGCTTTTTAAGACCACTAAATTTCAGACCAATAAATTATAATTTCATTCCCTGTCTTTCTTATGATGTTGTCCATTCGTTTGGGTGAAAAACAGTTCAGGTGGATGTCACTCTCATTTGGATGGCACTGGAGAAGGTTGTGTCACTCACTCAATTTTCTTTTTCCCACTCTTCATTTAATTTGTCAATATAAAGAGGAAAAGAAAAATCAATTTAATCATGTTCCACCTTCAAGTTATGTGCCAATCCACTTTGTTTTTCCCTATTCTAAATCTAAACTTTAGACCATTATCTCCATAGGGCCCCATCTATGACCATTTCTTCAGCAACAAGAAAACGGATATGCACCGAAGCAAAATTTAGATTAAATCCATTATGACTTCATGAATAAAATTAACAACAATTTACACAAACATATAGATTTGGTTTAAGAATCCATTAGATCTCAATAAATAGTACTCTTATGCCACCTAAGAGCATGCTAACACATACAATCCAAGGTGACAATGACATTCACATGCAAATAACTCTACAAGTAGAGCTCACACTTCGAAATGGTAAACATAATTTATTGAGAAAAAATTAGTACCAAATATGAAGACAATAAAAATGACTGTTAGTGTCTATTCACTACTCAAACATTAAGCAGAATTAGCCAAAAAAAACAAAAGTACAACATACGTATCATAGGCTCATAGCTATAGCATGTACCAAAAATTATCTAGTTACTTCATCTTTGCATATACAAGTCTATTTGAGGAACATTTTTCTTCTAAATATCAACAAGGTTTGAGATGGGTGGAGAGGATATGGATTATGATCAAGATAGAAAGTTAGTTGTAAATCCTAATAACCTGCTGCAGACAAAATTGAAAACAAAGGCTCTTTCAATGTGAATGTGACACAAGAAGAAAGCTGTCTCAACATGCAATTCATGAATCCACATGTTTTCCTGGGGAAGTCGAATAACCATGGAAGAAAGGAATACAGTTCCATCCCCAACCAATGGTGAGCCGTGAATCCCTCTGGAACTCTCTAGAGTATAGACAAAGACAACTAAATGGATGCAATCTACTTGTTGACTTACTTATCAGCTGAGACATATATCATCATCATTGAAAATATGAACAATGAAATGGCGCAGCAAGCTAAAGTCAGCGAATATTAACAAAATCTTACAAATTTCTCATATATAATATACAAGACACTATTTTGATGACTCATGATGTCCCGATCAGTGTCACCTTTCTTCATCCAGAAGCGGTTGAGATGCAGCATCTGAAAAAAAACATCCGAGTATGTCAAAAAGATTACTAGGGATGATAAGATGGATATACAAATTACAAAGTTCAAAATTCAATGCTAGTTACTATCTATAACCCAGACACCCCTGATTATAGTTTGAGAAAATGAATTAGTCGAATGTAATCACATGTGTTGGTTTGGTACTAGATTCACAGAAGAAACTAGAAAGGCAAAGCAACAATGTAATTGCTTACAGAAGTTCTTAAAAGTTAAAAAGAAACCATATTTTTGACATTTGATACTTACCTCCATCATTTTGCTGCCCATTGGGCATAGTTTTACCGGTTTTCTCTGCGATTTCGGCTAAGATCAAAGGCGACAGAAGAAGACCAGCAATAAAAGCCCCCGAGACTAGCATCATGAAAACTTCATCCCATCCCCTTGTTGACAGGAACCCTGTAAGAAGAGGGCCAATGGCCGCACCAATTGATCCGGTACCGTCTATAATAGCAGTCACCGTAGCTAGAGCACGAGAATCTCCTTTGAGAGAACTATGTGTACCCAAGTCAGCAGAGACAGCTGTAGTGATAAGTGAATAGGGTCCATTTACAAATAATCCAGTTACGATCATAAGTCCAACGTTGGTGTGCATAGAAACATTTCCATATGATCGGTACAAAAGCATAGCAGGAATTGCTGCATACATGAAGGTGGCTGCGGTTATAGCACGGGCACTGAGTTTATCAGACATGTAGCCAGCAAGTATTCCCCCAAAAATACCCCCAACGTCGAACAAGGTTGATAGGTTCCCAGCAGATTTAACAGACATGTACTTCCCGCCGATTTCTGCAACATGAAAATTAAAAGAATTTATGGCAGAGAAAGGTTTATGTTCGATGGAGTTTACAAAATTAGTACAGTTTGAACAGAAAATGATGCAGCAGATATTTTGATTGGTTTTTTAACCGATGAAATGAACCAAACTGAACATGTTTTAGAGACGCATGGTTATCAATTTGACTGTGACTGTAACATACTAACATGTAACTATAAATATTGAAAACCATTAGCTCCTCAAGTTGGATCACATATATCAACTTTTCATTTAAATTGTGATTATATAGAAAGCTAAAACATTAGTAAATCAACGTGCTTCTGTAAGTTACTGATGTGTGTAACAATTTAGCACTCAGATTTTGGTTTCCACAAAACAAATAAGCAGTGACTAAATGCTTGGGTGATCTATAACTCCCCTAAGTTGAAGCAGAACTAGAAATGGAAAGAGCTTGCTTGAATACGACGTATTTAACCATCCCTGAAAAAATTAGTACATCGCAGCTTCCAAAATTATTCCACAACCCAAAAACTGGTCAATTATGCATTTTCAATTAACTGTCTAATAAATACAGAGTAAATCATCAACTTGGTCTCTAAAATTATAGAGTTTAACAACCTGATCCTTGAAATTATCGAAGTTTCAAAATGATGTATGGTATTGAAAATCTTTGATCATACTTAGACCTGTTTGGATCGGCTGATTTGAGCTTATTTAGTGGCATAAGCACTTGTAAACCTATTTAGAAGAGCTTATGACATATATCTGCAACTTGTTTCCTGAAGCTCTTCAGGTTAGCTTATAAAAACAACTTATAAGTTACATGAAAGGTATTTGACTTTATTTTATCTTACCTTTTGATATAAAAATAAGATATACATGAACACTTACTAGTATATGATAAACACTAAATGAAGTTGTTTATTCAAACACGAGTTTATTCTCCTCCTACAATGTTGGATAACATCCTACAATTTTAGGAAGACGATTAGGAGGTAGAATGTAATAATATAGGTGACAGATGATTTACCTGTCTGAGTCAAGTAAAACGGCAACCAATAGAGAAAAGTATAAGCGACAAGCTTAGCAAAGAAAAGGCAAAAAGCAAAAGTAATAACACCCGGTATCATACAAGCTTCAAGTAACCCAATACTCTTCCCTCTTCCAGCACTCATTTCACCGTTATTCTCCCCCCCTCCTTCAACCACAACAACACCAACACTCTTAACCACTTGAGCCTCTTCATCCCCATTGACAAAACAAAAGCCAACATCCTCAGGATAAGCAACCAAGAAAAAATAAACAACAAAACCACCCACCACAATCAAACCACCAAGAAGAACAAAAGACCAACCCCAACCATAATCCAAAACACTAGCAGCAAGAAGGGAGCCAGTTATATTACCAACAGAAGTATGAGCATTCCAAACACCCATTATAAGTCCTCTTTTTCTTTTCCCAAACCAATTCCCAATAACCGCAACAACAGAAGGCCAACCTGTTGCTTGAAACAACCCAGCAATCATTTGCATTGTTAAATAAAACCAAAAGCCGTGAACATTCCAGAAATAACCCATTCCGAAAAGACCAACGAAGATTCCACTAAAAACCATTCCCATTGTTAGGAACATACGAAGGTCGAGGGAATCACCTAAGTGACCTGCTACGTACATTCCGAGAGAGTAACAAGCTAAGAAAGCTACGTCGATTTCGCCTAATTTGGAAGTTCCTTCGGGTCCGTTGAATGGGGACCAGCCTTTGGTTTTGGTTCTTGTTGGATCGGGACAGAGGACGCTTTTGACTATTCCGGTTGGTTTTCGTGAAGCGTGGTAACAAACGTAGGCGAGGAATGTTATTAATAGAACCGTGTAACGGTATGTTTGAAGGTTCCATTCTTTGTTTCTTAGTAGAAGAATACCGGGTGGGGTTCTTCTTGTTGTTGTTGTTGTAGAAGAAGAAGAAGAAGAAGAAGGCATTGGTTATTGGTAATTGTTAATGTTAATGTTGATTAATTAGTTAATTAATTGTGGAGGTGTGATTAATGAATTAAGCAATCATGAGATTGCACAAGAATTGTAGAGTTGAAAGCTTTTTTGGGGAGAAACAAATTTGATAGATACAGAGAGAGGGAACGCGAAAATGGCGGGGGAGAGAGAGGACGAAAACGTGGCAAAAACTGGTTAAATAATGGACTCACACGTGGAATTTTTGACGGGTGGTGTGGAATTACTCGGCCGTCGCTCACCGTACACTACGCCGGTGACACCTGGATATTTTACATTTTTCATTCTTTCAAATATTTTTACATTTTTCCATCTTTTTCCTCAACGTATCATAGGATCGCAGACTAAATATTTTGAAATCACAATTCTACTCTCTATCCCGAAAATACTTAAATAAAAATATAGGTTAATTTCATCCATAATCAAGAATGGAAATTCAAATCACAATTTCACCTTTTATCTTGAAAATTAATATCAATTTAAGAAAATTAAATATTAAATTACACATTTAATATTATTAAGGGACAATGCTATGCACAATATCAAACATCCTTATTTATCAAATTTAGAATCATATATAACTAAATGCAAAGTTTCGCATCAATGGTCATTGAGGCAACCATCATCCCACTTTATCAAATTTAGTAGCATCTACACTCGGATATTGTACTTGCATCTAAGGTCGACGGGACACAATATAATCGTATCATCATGGGCATGGGCTAACAACCTCTGATTGATCTTATGCTTTAAGGTGGGTTGACAAGGAAGAATCAAAATCAAAGATGGGTGATTTGCCCCAATTGATGAGCCAGAAGTGGGTGAACCGTAGTTTAACTCGGATTTCGATATCATAGAAGTACTAAATACGAGGGGATCCTAAAACTATGATAAGAAAAGTGTGTCATTTTTTGCAAGGTGAATTAGACCATAAGATAGGTACCAGAGATGTGGAAACGGGACATAGTTTTTTTACTGATGAAATGTGTATGAAATGGTGATGATACATACAATATTCTTGAAGGATAGTCTAAGACTTAAGAATTTTGTTCCACCTGAACCGAGCCTTTCCATAAATGGGCCCTAGGGATCGATATCATGATTGGTTTAGGTAGAGCGATCGACCTACTACAGGCACATATAGGGATTAGTGCGTGAGACCGCGATCCACAAATTGATGCATAGGACTCACCATTTACATGAGAATGAAAAGGGAAAACATAGCACGTCACAAGAGCGAGGCGAGATTAATTTGGAACCCTATTGTGAGAGGGACGCCTAGCTAGTCATACTTCTATAGATAAGGCATTTTCGCGAAGCCAAGTCAATTTTGGGCCACCAAACCCTACAACTGACGAGAAGGGCTATGGAGTAAAGGGAAATGTGTTAAATAAGGCACTCTAAACCAGTTGTCCATCATATTAGATGTATTTTCCAATCCATCTTTGTACTTTAGCTTTAATTATCTCAATTAGAGGCAAACAATTACTAAATGAGAGCTTTGAATGACTGCTCCAGATACTTTATTGGCACTTTACCTTCATTGAATTGAAACTAGATAGATTTGAAATATTTCACTTTGCAGTGTGAGAAATATCTCTATAGTCAATTTAACTCTTAGTAACATCATAAACATTTGCAAATTCTTTTAAGCGTTGATTGACCACACCTATGGAATTTTCAGCGCTCGAGTAGAAAATTAGTAAATCATCAGCAAAACAAATATTATTAATCTTATTTTTTTTGCAATTTTTATGATAACTAAAGTTTTGATTAGTTATGACTTCCTGCTTGAGCTTCCTTAAAAGATACTCCATTCCAATTACAAAAAAAAAAAAAAAAAGATAAGCCGCAAAAAACCATTGTCTTATTTCTCTATCAATTCTAGTAGCAAATCATTCTCACAAAACTAAAAATTTATCAATCAACTGAGTGACTTTTGCTCCTCGGTCTATTGTCTATCAAGAAAAAGGCTCAGGAAGCTATAGAAAAGCCTCTAAAACTTTTTTCTTATTAGATAAAGGAAAAAGAGAAGACAAATAAGTCATAGTAGGCTCTAAGCTTAAATGAAAGGGTATTGTATTTAAATGCAGAGAAAGAGAAACATAAAATTAGAATTACTATATTATAATGTTATTCATATTTTTAAACCGAAGACATTCAATAGGTAATGAAATATATGTTTCTCTTTTTTCCTTTTTTTTTTTGTATGAAGATGAAATGGTAAAGAAACTCAAAATATGTTTCTTTTTAGCACAACAGTTAATGAAATATCATATTTTAACTAATTGACCAATAAAAAATATTTGTATTGTGTATGGTTTATACAGTAAATTGTGATAATATTATATTATAATTAATTTATAAAATATCATTTTTTAATCACATGCAATGAAAACAACTATAATAAATATTATTTTTATAATTATTGTATCATAATATTCTTCAAATTGTTCATAAAAAGATATTCTTCAAAAAGGAAAAAAAATCACATCATCGTATGAATTAAATTTCTAGAATGAAATGCAATATGTTTTAAGAAATGAACGTAAGATAATTGTATAGAAGAAAAAATATATATAAAGGAGCATAAATAAATATATATAACATACATTTCAAATTTTGAAGCACTTCTTTGTAATACACGGACAAGTCTAATCAATTTTTCTACAGTTTCTCTCATTAATTAAAGTAATATCGGAAGCCATTTTTTGAATTGGAGTAACGAGAACGAGAAAGGAAAAGGTAAAGGTGACTTTATGTTGATGGAAAACAATTATTTGAGCAGTTATTAAATAAGTAACTTACTCTCTATTTTTCTTATAAAAAAATTGTGATAGTACCCTTAAAATAATATATAAATAAGTAACTTACTCTCTATTTTTCTTATAAAAAAATTGTGATAGTGCCCTTAAAATAATATATAAAATATATTATTTGAAGATGTTTTGTGTAAGTGTACTTCCAAAAAAGAAATTTTGTATTTGTGAGTAGTTCACTAAAATTTTTTTACATTATTAAACTAGACAAAAAAATTATGTATTAGGTAAAAAGTTCATTCTTCAACAGAATTGTCAAATTGTTTGATATCATTTGTTTTAATAGAAATTTGTAAGTTTAACAACTAAAATAAACAAATGTTTTTGTGAGATATCGTTTGTAAAGAATAATTAGCTTTAAATATCAATTTCAAATATACGTAGCAAAGAAAACTTTGAGACACTCTTAATTTTCCAATTTTCTTAAAACAAGTGCTCAACTTATTTAACAACAAATTAAATAAAGAAATTATATATTTTTATATAGTCCAACGAAGATCGTCTCTTTTAAATCGTTGTATTTATGAATTTTTCAACGATTAATTACACGGACATATATTGTCCAATCAATATTTTTTTTGCAAAAAAAAATTGTGATAGAGGCCATAACTATGGGAATTGCATTCCCTGTTTTCTTTTTATAAAAAAAAATTGTGATAGCCATTCTTATAGCAATTTCGTTTGGTCATAATAATACAAAATTCGTGGCCATAATTATAGCAATTTATTAGTTATCCTCAAACTGACAATTACTTGAATAGTCACTAAATATTTGGCGGGAAAGAATTACTTAAGCAGTCACTAAACAATTTTAAGATAAAGTTGTAAAAGTAATAGCATGTAAGAGGTAAAAGTGGAATTAAGTTAAAAAAATAATGCTAAGCTGCTCTTGTGCCTTATTTCATTTAATTGACTAAAATTCCTTTTGCCTTTTGAAAAAAAATGCTATTCCTTATATAAAAAAATAATGCTATTATTTTTTTAATTTTTTATTGCTGCCTCATTCCCGGTATTGCACTTCTGAACCGGACGCCAAAGTTAACTCCTTTGGACACGTGTAGCGTTTCTCTCTCTTTTCCCCATCAGAGCGGTTTGGAAGCCCAACACAACTCATCGCCAAACTTAATTAACCCTGTTTGTGTTTCCACCCTAACCAGAAACAGAGGCCACACAACATAAAAACATAATAAACATTGGTACTTACAAATTTATATTTTATTTTTCTGTGTTGTGAATTGCAGGCTCATCACGTGGTAATTGTTTTATTGTGCATGTTGATACCAATTCATTATTGATTCTAGAAACTTCGATCTCTTCGCCATGACTACTGATTCTATTTCAAATTCCTTCATATGTATCAATCCTCAGGAGCTTCGATTCCAATGTATGTTATCTAATCTCTACTTTCCCTCTTTTTTTTTTCTTATGCAAATACCATTTTTAACATCAAAGGCTTGGCAATCGAATTGCCTGCAAAACTTTTGTCTGGGATCGGTGTGGTTTTTTATGAATCCAATTTGGGGGAACTTAAATTTTCGCTGATATATCTTATCTGTGAGGGGATTTCTGCGTGGAAATTATCCAATGCGGTTTTTTTATTGCAAAAGCTACCATTTGAAACTTCAGCAAAATCAGAGTCTCCTCGTGATTTCGCCAAAATCACCGTCAATCCATAGATGTATGTATGTATAGCTTGATAGCTATGAAAAACGTTTTTTTATCAACAACTTGTCCGAGTTGACAGATAGGTGTCTTACGAATATGGCGACACGCCTAATCTCAGAGGTATCCGCGCTTTAGAGCTTGATATTATACTTATATTGAATGAATGTTTTCATAATTCGATATATCATGATATAGATATGCTTGTCCTCAAATCAAATGGAACAAAAACAATTATTTTGAAACCATTAGATAGTTACAACTGTAGTCATGGTTACATATGGCAGAAATTCTAGCAGTAAAACTATTGTTGATAAAGATATCTGCCTTCTTTTTTATTAGTTTGTAGGCTATTCCTTTACCACTTGAGAATTGGTTTAGTTTTTTGCAGTTACGAGTTATTGGTAGTAACATCTCGAAAAAGGAGAACGTATACCTCATTATTTTTAACTGTGCATTTTGGTTTGTACCTTTATATAAAAATCAAATTGGAAAGCATAATACTCTTACTATATAATGAAATATTTTTGAGGTTTGAACTTTGAAGGCAATGCTTATAAAACTTCATAAGTGTTTGAAAGTGGTGTGATCCTAATTCCCTCCCCTATGTTTTCCTCATTAATCTTGAGTTCTTATGTTGTTATACTCCTAATGTTCATGTTACCAGTTGAACTGGAGAAGCAAACATTTTGTGATCTTAAAGTTTCGAATAAGACAGAGCATTTTGTTGCTTTTAAGGTACTTTTTTAACTCTCCTTATTGGGACAGAGCGACAAACTTAGGGTTTATTTACTTTGTAAAAATATTTTATGTTTTCATTTAATAAAATTTATGTTAAACTTACTTGTTAGTTCACAAGGAGATAAGAAACTCTCTTGAAGTGAACAATTATCTACATTTGTGAAAACAATGAAAATGCTAAACGAGTTGTTTTATTATTTTCGGAAATGCATAATCTCTAACTAGCATTTCATCTCCTCTCCATTACAATGGTTCACTTTAAGAGTCTCACATTTTCTTAATAGCAAGTTAAAATGAACACATATTTTAAAAAATAAAATCAAAAAATATTTTCACAAAGTAAACAGGCTCTTGTTGTTTCTGATTATGCTTTTCTACTAGTTTTTTTAGTGCATGGCTGCATGCTGATTCGACTGTTGTGTTAATTTTCTTTTGCTAGGTGAAGACCACTTCACCTAAGAAGTACTTTGTTCGACCTAACACTGGCATTATACATCCATGGGACTCATGCATCATCAGAGGTGCTTCTTGTCACTATTTTTTGCAGAAACATTTATAAGTTGTGTTTCTTTATATATATTTATTTTGAAAAAGGAGTTTTTTAAAGCTTGCATTGAGATCTTCGATAAAAATACAACACTAAGTTGCAAACTAACTATATGTATTATCTGCTTGTTTGTGATCTTTGAGCTCCTACCATTATGAAGTATTAGCATCTATCATATTCTCCACTTTTTGTGATGCACAGTCACCCTCCAAGCCCAACAAGAATATCCTCCTGACATGCAATGCAAAGATAAGTTTCTCATACAAAGTACAACAGTGGATCCAAACACTGATGTTGATGAGCTTCCGCCAGATACTGTAAGAGAGTCAATAAACTTGTTTTATGTAATCTTTTCTAAAAACTTTTGATAAGAAAAATTGATCAAGGTCAGTTTATTTTGGCTTGCAGTTTAGCAAGGATGGTGAAAAGTTAACAGAAGAATTGAAACTAAGAGTTGTATATATCTCTCCTAACTCATCTCAAGGAAGCAGTAGAGATGATACATTGAAGAACTCCGCACAAAAACTTGATACTTATTCAGTCAGTTTCTCTTGTTCACCTCCCCTTGGGGAAATCTGTTCCAAGTTTTGTTATTATGCTCCCTCTCAGACTTGCTAATATTATGTATCAAGCTAGAATCCTCATCTTCACGTCTGGATTTCAAAATGCAAACTAACTTCACATATTTGTGATGGTTCAAACCTAAGGAATGAGATAAAACATCTCACTCAACTTTACTCTAGGTTATGTCCTGTGGGATGGTAATATAATTCCTGGGTTTTATGACAGCTAGTACCTTGGAGTCCACTTTTTTTATGCACAGTCCATTCGTGTGTATGGTGCAAGATGGATTTGGAGGGAAAAGCTTGGGATATAGTAGATGTGGAAAGTATAGGTGTTTTCAGCTGCAGATGTAGAAAATAACAGTTTGTTCAAATTCTGCTACACTATAGAGCTATAGTGTCGCTATTTGGCAACACCGGAAAGTATAGATATTTATTATCTAATGCATTCCAGGTGCAGATTCACCTTGACAAATTCGGACATGTTTGGTCTCAAATTGGTTTAGCTTGTTAAGGATTCAAGTGAAATTTTACCCTTCATGAAACTGGCCATAGATTATATACTGATTGAGGTGTTCGACTTCTGGTGTGACACTAGTCTTCATAATATTTTTATTGCCTTGGCAGCTGGCCGACATATTATATTCACATTCACAAACATTGTAAAAGTAAATCGGTAGTTGCTTGATGAGCTTTGTTGCTGTGTTTTAGTGATCATCTCTAATAGTACATTACTTAGTATTGTATATGTTTCTTGCTTCACTATGAACCATTTCCTTGTTTACAGCATTTAATAGCCCTTTGTCAAACTTTTTTACATATTCATTACTTAATTTAGATTGAACTTAATGAAAATTATCTTTGTTTGAAGAGTCAAGCCTTGCAACAATTGAAGGATGAAAGAGATGCCTCTGTCAGAGAAACACGGCAACTGCAACAGGAACTGGTAATTATGCTACATGCTGTCCTACATTACTCTATGATCATATGATTTGATCTGGAGTTTTACTTCCAAGTATTGAAGGACTAAACTTGTAGTTGATTGAAAAAATTACTAAAATTTTGATCCACTCTATTTCATTACAAAATTTCAAAAATAAGAAGGGAAAATAAGTTGACTTATATACAATACAAGATAATCTGAATTATGACCTATTTACTTGATTATAATATATAATTGTATTTTTTTTTTCATTTGCTGTATCTAGATAGAAATATAATGATGCCAGTATTTTTATTCTATGGTGACTAATGTAGACCCCTATGGAGGGAGTTAGTTACTTTTCTGAAATCAAGGAGACATTGGATGGCTAATAATCTGAGTATGATCTAAGGAGACATTTCCTGAAAATAATTGCATATATAAATTGAGTGATTAGAAACAGTTTTTTTACTGTTTTATGAGAGACCTTAACTGGTGTTTGAGACCTGTTAAAAATAGAAAAAATTTATGTGTATTTCCTCAAGTGTTATTCGTATGGTTCTTAACATAACACATTTTTTGCAGTTATAACAAATTTTGAGAAAATTATGAATTTGATAAAATCATGGTTGGTTAAGTTAAAAACTATAGAAAAAGTATCTAAAGAAATCGACCTAAAGTTTTTTCCTTATAAATATCACTAATCCAAATCCTTGTGTTTTGTTGATATGCAGGACATGCTGAAAAGGCGAAGAAATCGTAGAAGTGATCCGGGCTTTTCCTTCACCTTTGCTATGTTTGTGGGCCTTATTGGAATCTTGTTTGGTTTGCTTTTGAAACTTTCATTGTCTACACCACCTACACAATGATTTCATACTCTTCATAACCTTTGCATTCCGACCCTTGGGTTTTATTATTTATTTATTACTGTAAAGTTCTTTTTACTGATGAAATGAATTATTCTTTTACATTTTTTTATATATTAAATCATCTTGGAATTTCCTTATATTAAAATTTACTATGCTATTATCTTATTAGTTAAGATATCATTATGGGTTAGATAATATAAAAAAGCCTAAATAGTACTCGTGGTCCCTTAACTTAATTTCAGTTAACGTTTTAGTCATTTATCTTTTTTTTTTTTTTCGATTTGGTCCTTTATTTTAATTTTAAGTAACAATTTGATCCTTTATGTTTTAAAATGTCAACAATGTTATCTTTTTTTTTTTACAAAAATTCAAAAAAATTATCAAAATTTTCAACTAAAACCCATAAAATTATTTGTATTCTTTAATATAATATAAATTTTATCAAATTCGAAACTCAAATCTTCAAATAAACTCATATTTCTATTTTTAACAATATCAAATAAAAAATGAAATTTGATAAAATTTTTGTATGGGTTTATTTGAAGATTTGAGTTACGAATTTGATGAAATTTGTATTATATTAAATAATATAATTAATTTTATGGGTTTTGGTTGAAAATTTCGATGAATTTTTTGAATTTTTGTAAAAGAAAAAGATAATATTGTTGACATTTTAAAACATAAAGAATCAAATTGTTACTTAAATTAAGTTAAAGGACCTTTATTTAACCTATAAAAAAATAAGGCATCAAACCAATGGATTGTTTCTATAAAAACATTATTATTATTGGGTGAAAAATCGTCTATTCATTTGTTATTTTTATTGTTTACATATATATATATATATATATATATATCACCATCTAGCATATCTTACGTGTATTTTTGGATGAAACGAAACGGATATTTAACATACGGTAGCTGACATGTCAAGTTGTTATTGGCTAGTTTACGTGGATGGATGGTGGCTCAATCAGTCAATTGTAAGGCCAGGCAAGTCGACAAATTTCTCGACCAAGTCCATAGTCATAACTCAGACTATTTCTCGACCTTTCTTTTTATTTTTTAAAATAAAATTGAAGATCAACGTTTGCATAAGAGAATAGTGAGAAAAATGAATTTTAGTAATTAATTAAATCATAAATATGTTAAAATAAAATGTAGTGATTTTTTAAAGTAATTTTGTAATATTTAAATATTTTTTAATTACGACAATTTATGTTTAGTTGTATGGTTTAAGAATAGAAAAAAGATATTTGTTATTTTTTTTAATAGATAAATAGCTAAAATTAATAATTAATTATTATATTAGTATTTTTTATATTTAAATTTGAATTCGATTGTTTAAATTCTTAATTTTTTTTATTTTGTTAATGGGAAAAAATTTAAAGGGGGAGAAGAATGCTTATATGATTGTTTCTTTTTTGTTTTAAGAGTATTATGAAAAGAAAAGAATAATTTGAAGAATTTTAACATTCTCCTTCAATGTATTATTTTAAATTCCTCCAAGTAAGAGATTTTTAGTTTTTATTTTTACGGAGAAAAGTAAAACCTACAAGCTATGATGCTAGTGAAGAGCTACCATTCTTTTCAATTCCCTTTCTTCTTTCCTTTTTTTCAAAGCCTCCCATTCCTTTTTTTCATACCTACCAAACAAATTCTAAGCATTAGACAATAAAACAATGTTAACATTATGAAAGCAGATTATGGACAATTGACTTTTCATCTTATTTCTAGTTAATTGTCGTATTATATAATATAATTGTTACCACTCTAAGCCTCATATGCTAGTGAAGAGCTACCATTCCTTTCAAAGCCTCCCATTCCTTTAAATTAACTTACACCCCTCTAAGAAAAAAAAATACCTTGCATACCGACGTCTATTTTATCTAAGCAATTTAAATATAATAGTAATTATTATTTTTTAAAGTTTAACTAAGAAATTTCCACATTAAATGCAAAAAAACAAATACTATGGATTTAAATATGAGCTCCAAGATATCAAATATTATCACATTAATTTATTATTTAAATTGCACTTATCAATAATCACTAATCTAATAAATGTATAATTGTTTGCATAATTTATCCGAGTCTTAAATATTGAGAGTGATATTATTTTTACAAAGTACAAACACATTTTCCTTATTTAAGGACATACATGTCTTTTAAATTTGTATATTAGATTGAATTAATTTTGTTACTCTTTAATTTTGTCAAAATATATCATGTGATTCTTTAAATTACATGGATATAACTTATAAGTTCTTTTTTTTTTCCAACAAGTCACTCATTTATGTTTCTTTTGGTATACGTTTGTCCTTTATGTTTGAAATTTTACATCCAAGGTTCTAATTTTAAATAAGTAAAATTGAAATTCGAAATTCTCCCAATTTTTTCAATAAACTCATGGAATTTTTAAGGGATTTTGATTGCAATAATTATAAGAACATAAACTTTCAATCAACTTAAAAAAAATATTTAAGCAATAGAAAATTCAAATGAGATACATTTTAGAGTTCTGAGATTAAACGCGAATTTTCTTTAATCTATATCATGAAATCACACGAAAATTTATTATGTTATTGTTGAGAAAAAAATCTCTTTTAATGATAACAAAATTATCTTAAGATTATGATTACACTAATGTGTGCATTTAAGTTTTGTACTAAGAAAGGAACAAGATCCAAAGATCGCAACCTCCTGTCCAGAAGATTGAATGCATGCAGGAAACAAAGCTGTTTAATCCATAAAGAAAATCTGAAGTTAAAACACCAGAAGCAGAACATCTGGAAAACACCAGAAGCAAAACATCTGGGAAACCAGAAGCAAAACATCTGGAACAGAAAACTAGAAGCTGAAGCAGAAAACCTGAGAGTTGAAAACACCGGATAATGCATCAAGAAGATACCAGAGGATGCATCCTGAAATCACCAGAGGATATCTTTGTTGGCCCATATCAAAAGGAAACAAAGTCAGAAGGAGACATGGACCAGACCAGAAGGAAAACTGGATCCAGACCAGAAGATATCATAAGTCAGACTTATTCAACAAGTTCTTCTGACTAGAAGATGGCCTGACAGTGAAGTGAAAAAACAGTCCTGGATTAATCAAAAGATAAGCTAAAAGGTCCAGACTGAAATATCCTTTGTCCAGAACTAATCCAGACCCAGTACAGTGTTGGCCAAGATCAGAAGATCAGACTATGGCCCAGTGTTGGTCGAAATTAGAAGGTCAGAATAAATGTCCCAGTGTTGGTCGAAACCAGAAGGACAGAATAAATGGTCCAGTGTTGGCCAAGATCAGAGGATCTCAGCAGACCAGTTTGCTAGTCCAGATTGGCCGATATCAAAAGATGAAAATCATAAATGAATTTCAGAAGATATACATCTGAAGATGAATTTCAGAAGAAACATATCAGAGGATAAAAAGATGAACATCAAAGGATAAAATTCAGAAGACGAACTTCACATGAAATACACCATAAAATGAATACCAGAAATTCAGAAGACAAACTTCACATGATAAACATCAGAAGATGAATTCCAGAAAATACACACTAGAAGATAAATATCAGAAGATGAACTCTGGAAGGTAAACATCAGAAGTCAGATACCATAAGGTGAACTTCAGACACTAAAAGGAAATTACCAAAGGATAATTTCTAGCTGCTCATTCATCCTCTCACATTAAGAACAACTAACAGTTCCAGAGTATCAAAAGATGCATCATCCACGACCAGAGAAGGGTCATGACTTGGAACCAGAAAAGAGCACTGACCAGTTGTTAAAACCATATGGAATGATCTATCCTCCTGGAAAGCCAAGTAAAGAAGTAACCTCCCATGTGCCAGGCTGTAAAAGGACAGAATGGCAAGGCTGTAAATTTGCAACAACAGTGAGGTTCATTACATCTTGAAAAAACGGTCAGAAAGGAAAATTTTCTTAAAGAGAAAGTTTCCTTCTCCCTATAAAAGGAAGGTTGCTCTTCTTCAGCAGACACGCACAACTACACGAGCAAAAAACAAAAAAATATCATAGGCTATCAAGAGCAATTATCAATCTCCTTTCAAGCTTTCTACAATCTTTCACTAGATATTTGTTTCATCTTTATAGAAAGTAAATCCTGTAAAACTACTTCATATCATTTTTAGTCATTCAAGTGAGTAACACTTGAAGAGAAATCAGAAGTAAAGAACTGTAAGCTTGGTGAAGCTTAAGAATACACAGTTTGTAATCAACTTCAGTGAAAGGCTGATAGCTTTTGATATTTAGTAAAAACTCACAAGAGTGTGAGGACTGGACGTAGCCATCTTTGAGTGAACCAGTATAAAAATTCGTGTGTCATTATTTTCTCTCTCAACTTTCAACATCTGATAAATCATCATCTGAAAGAGGACAACAGATTAAAAACAGTAACAGAATTTTAAAAACCTTGAATATCTCTATTCAACCCCCCTTCTAGTGATATTCTAGCCACTTCAGTTATTTAACATGATATGATAACCAAACTCATAGTTCAATTTTAGAAAATCTTTAACTAAAAATGATTGAAATAAGATTATCATTAAAAATAATTCAACATTATAATTTTTACAAACATAAAAAACTAATTTGATACAAAATAAAGTCAAATGATCAATATGATACAGATATGTAAATTAACGAATTCAATGATGTATCTTGCCTCTAATTAACTATCCAACTACAAAAAAATTATTTCTTTAACTAATTTTATTTAATTATTTCTCTAACTAATTATATCAACGGAATATTCGTATAAATAAAATAATTATTTCTTTTGTTGGACGGATAAATAAAATTATTATTAATATTATCGACCGAGATTAATTAACTTCCCGTCAATAAAAAAAGAGTGGGATCAATTAATACTTCATCCATTTTATGATGAATATTATTTTCATAAAATAGATTTGTCTTAATGTTATTTATAATCTTCAATGAAATTTAATTAATTTTTTTTGTATTATCCGTGTTAGGGCGGTCCGGTCTAGAATGAACTAGAAATTTCGCGGTTTCGCTCACACTATAAATTCCAGATATCGCTCCGTTTTTTCTTTGTCGTTAATAAAAATCGTTTTCGTTCCGTGCTTCGTGCTATTCTCCTTCCGATCGAAACCGCAATGGACGCTTTTACATCGTTCTTCGATTCCCAATCTTCTTCGAGAAACCGTTGGAGTTACGATTCTCTCAAGAATTTCCGTCAGATCTCTCCCGTTGTTCAGAATCACATCAAACTGGTAAATTAACTAACTAACTAAATTTTTCCCTCACACTTTCATCAATCAATTTCAATTTTAATTAAATGACGAAATAACCTTATTCCGATTGATCCTATTGCAGGTTTATTTTACGCTATGTTGTGCTGTTGCTGCTTCGGCTGTTGGAGCATTTCTTCATGTGCTATGGAATGTTGGAGGTTTTCTCACTACGGTGGCGTGCTTTGGAACCATGATTTGGTTGTTATCTACACCTCCTTTTGAAGAGGTGTGATATGAATTTATTCACACGTAGTAGCTATTTTTCATGGTTTTGTGATTGATTGGGTTTTAATTTTTTATCTAACTCTCTGTATTTTTATTTGCAGCGAAAGAGGATGTGGTTGTTGATGGCTTCGGCTATGTTTCAAGGTGCTTCTATTGGACCTTTGATTGATATGGCCATTGTAATTGATCCTAGGTATGCTTTCATTGCAATTTCAAGAATCAAGTGGTTCTGTTGATTATTAGTATTGTGCATTTTGAATTTTGATCATTTAGTTTAAAGGTAGTGCAATGTCATCAATTTAGAACCATTCAATCTGCCACATCATATTTTGAATTGTTTTTAAATTAAAGACAATTTATCTAATTATTTGATGTCTTGGCAAGTTATTACTAGTGGTCTGTTTTACACTGAAAATGCGTGCATCTCCTTTATTCTCTTGATCATTTTGGTTGTCTTTGTTTTTCATGAATGATTTGTACAGCTTATTTTGATCAAACTGAGTAACTGCGTGTGATTTTAACTTGTGTATATTTGTAATGTGTTTTGCTATTCTTACACCTATGTTCTCTGTGCTAAACTCATATACCTTGCTTACTAAATCAAGAAAAAGAGGTGGAGAGTGGAGATTAGAAAGTATTGCTTACTATGTGGGTTTTGTTAGAGAGTCCTACTCCTTAAGATAAAAAAAAGCATGTCTTTAAAGAGTTCCTTTGTTGGAGAAGATAAACATGGCGACAATTTGGAAGGACGATTGCTTGCTGAAGCAGCTTGTGCTTAACGATATGTTAGATATAAGTTACGAGACCTATCATATGTCCTTAAGCTGCCTATGATTGATTGCAAGTTGTTTTTGTTTATTCTGCAATTTTTATTATAAATATAATTAAAGCATTGGTGATTTGGGTTCTTAAAATAAATATCATTGTTTGTCAATGTTGACAAGGTAGCTAATGAACCTAAGGACTTGATAAATGCAAACATATGTTTCCTGATTAAGCGAAGCAAACAAAGATCTTTTAACCAGCTTTTTTTTCCAATAAAAACATGACTATATGATACCAATCTCTACCCTTCCTTCTTAACACTTTCTTGAGTTTATTCTTTGTGACATTTGTGTAGCGGCTTATATTGCTAGTTTTGAGTTTTGGATGATTAAATGACATTCTTATTTCATTGTTCCAGTCTTATCCTTACCGCATTTGTGGGAACTTCGTTGGCCTTCGCATGTTTCTCAGCGGCAGCTTTAGTTGCAAGACGTAGGGAGTATCTCTACATCGGTGGCTTGCTTTCTTCTGGGTTGTCTATTCTTATGTGGTTGCACTTTGCTTCATCTGTCTTTGGTGGTTCCACTGCGCTATTTAAGTTTGAGGTAAGTGATTGTGTTATTATTCTTGCTAGTGCACTGCTACGAACTTGGTAAACAAAATTGTATTGTGATATATGTTTTTTCCAATACGCTTATGAATAAAAGACCATACTGGGCTATTGTTTGCTGTTTTGCAGTTGTATTTTGGGCTTCTGGTGTTTGTTGGCTATGTTGTAGTAGACACCCAAGAAATAATTGAAAGAGCTCACTTTGGGGATCTGGATTATGTGAAGCATGCATTGACCCTGTTCACTGATTTGGCTGCAATCTTTGTGCGTATTCTTGTTATAATGGTGAGTTTGGCTCAATTTTGCCTTTTTTTTTTTAAGATATGTTTCTTAGTTTGCATTGGTTTTTGTTGCTCATGATGATTTGGCATTGACAGTTTATATTTTCTTTTTACAGTTGAAGAATACAACCGAGAAAAATGAGAGGAAGAAGAAGAGGAGAGATTGATATTCTGACTAACCAGCTTGGGTTCTTTTCTTTTAGTAATATAGTTTGTGCAGAATAAACAACTTGTCTGTAAAGTTTCTGTTTAAATTGCCTAACATTGTTGTCTTCTGTTAAAATCGTGTAAAGTTGCTGGTTTTGAGATAGTTGATTGAATTTATTCCTTTTGTCCTCAAGCTATTCTGAGCCTATTAGGCTGTGATTGCTTGTCTTTCTACAACCAGCATTCACAAAATGCATTAAACATGTTTTCTCATTCATTAGTGTATATGAACATTTGGTCAGATTGTTCGAATAATCAACCCTTAGTTGATGGACAATAGCTCATTGCTTTCCATTGGGGTCTGCAATAACAATGCCAACTCCATCTCCATATAAGATCTTGATCCATCAAAAGTGCCTAAGTATTGTTTTTATTGTCGTCTGTAATTGTATTGTAGAAAAGGAGGAACCAACTGATAAAGAGAAACTAAAATCTGGGCCGTAATAAAATTGGTTGCTTATTAAAGATCTGGGCCATTCAATATTCAATCATTATTTGAATGGATGGATTGATCATTTGTCTACCATAGGGAAATTAGGCCATTTGTCTATGGTAAAAGTCACCTTTTATATAATATATAAATCTATTTGGAATCTCTAATTATAAAAGATGGAGATGCTGATATCAAAGTGGGTATGGGTTGAGTCAGATACCCAAGCTAGAAATGTTGAAGTGGTTAAAGAAATAGGGTCATAAAGAAAATATAACTAGTAGAAAAAGGGATGGATAAATCTTGTATTTTAATGAAAAAAGGAAAAGAAAGACAAACAAAAGGAAGGGACACTATTCCCAAACGTATCTACACTAACTACCCTAGTAATTTGATTGGATTAGCACATGGGGTGATGGAAGTAAGGTATGCAATT
This sequence comes from Cicer cuneatum, assembly GCA_037974295.1. Taxonomy (NCBI): domain Eukaryota; kingdom Viridiplantae; phylum Streptophyta; class Magnoliopsida; order Fabales; family Fabaceae; genus Cicer; species Cicer cuneatum. The sequence continues at coordinate 12,812,495 of JBBPBO010001985.1, forward strand.
GCATGCCAACATAATATTGTTGGTAATTTGCAGCACCTGCTTCAATTATTATACCAAGGAAAATTTCGTCTATTAATATAAAGACACCAACTCCCATAAAAAGGAAAAGAATTATTAATAGTTGAATGGAAAACCAAATAATAACGTTCTACCCCTTCTCTAGTTGTTTTCAAGCGAAATAAAATTATGTATACTAATAGACAAAAAATAAAAAATTAAACCATGATACACACCGCTCAACTTTCATTATTAGCCCAACCATTTTTATGGCAACTATATGATTAATTTTTGTTGAAAAAAGAAATACTAATCCCTGTGAAAAATCAAACCCACTGTGAGGAAATAAGCTTAAGAGGAAAAATGTAGTATATAACTAGATATTAACTATTGTGTCTTTATTCCAAAAAAAAAAAACTATTGTGTCTTTCAGACAGAGTCATAGTTTCCAAGGTTGAGTATGAGATTGAATGTGATTCAAGCTTTTGTGAGTTGGTAACGTGTTATCTTAATTATTATCCTAATTATTATAAAATTTAAAATCAAATAGCTAGGTCCTGATCTAAAAACATCATCAGATGTTGTGTATACTAGTGAAAAGAAAATTCAATGCTTCATCCCTAAGGAATCATATGAGACAAGAAGAAGGCCGAAGAATTAATACTCGTAATGGACATATTTTAATGACTATTGGTAACTTGGTATTGGACAACGTCCAAGTCTATGTCAAAGGCTGGTATACGACGGATTTTCCGTTTCCATTTATTTTTGGTACAAATTTTATTTTATTACTTTGAAAGAGTATATCTGCGCTACTACTGTACAAAGAGTATATCTCCCTAAATAAAAAAGAGATGGTTATTTGTCACTGTAAGATAATTAAGATCTCTATACCACTTGCTCTCGATTATAGAAGAAAAAAAAAAACTAAAGTTATGTCCCTTAAATTTTATTTATTTTTAGTGATTTACCTTTTATCAAATATTTCTTTTTATTCTTAATTTTTTTAAATTTATTTTTGTCTTTGATTTTTTATAAATAATAAATATTAATCTTCTTATCGTAATTTTTTAAAGAGTTGTATGATTATTATTATGAATTATTGAGGTATAACATTAAATTAGTTATAAAATTCAGTGTACAAATTTATAAAGAACGAGATGAAAATATAAATAATTCTGATAAATATCCTTCGTTTTAAAGAGTTTATATTTATTTCAAAGTATCTAATAAGAATTTTTTTAAGTACAAGTCTATTATTTGAATAAATTGGTGTTTTGTTTAAAGAATATAATAGTCGACACATACCGACAATTGTTAGAAGATATTTCAATTATTAAATGTTAATATAACTTTTGTTGTGATTGTAAAAAGAACTAAAATAAACATATATTAACGATAAAGAACAAAAAATTAATTAAAAAAATAAAAATAAAAGATTAAAATAAATATTAAATAAAAAGATAAATAACTAAAATTATATTTAAATTTTAATAATTTTAGTATTTACAGTGAATTTTTTAATATAATAAAATATTATTAAAAAATAAAATTTATATTAATTAAAGGGTGCTTTTTATTTACATGATTAAATTAGTTTTGTTTACACAATAAAATTAAATTAGTTGAGGTGTGTTTATATAGTCTTTTGTACCACCAAATATAACTTTGACCGCACAAAACTTAATTTTCCAACAATATAAGTCCGACATTGTAACTACTTCATCAAGATCAAATATGACCAAATATAACTGAATGCACACTAATTAAAACTAAGATTTTAATTTATATCATACTGTTAAGTATTTTTTTACACATGAAGTGGCTAGAATATCACTAGAAGGGGGATTGAATAAAGATATTCGAGATTTTAAAAATTCTGTTTAAGTTTTAAACTACTGTCCTATTTCAGAGGATGATTATCAGACGTTGAAATGTAGAGAGAAAATAATGACACACGAATTTTTATACTGGTTCACTCAATGAAGGCTACGTCCAGTCCTCACACACTTGTGAGTTTTTACTAAGTATCAAAAGCTATCAGCCTCTCACTGAGGTTGATTACAAATCGTGTATTCTATAGCTTCACCAAGCTTACAATTCTTTCCTTCTGATTTCTCTCAAGTGTTACTCACTTGAAGTTCTAAAGATGATTTGAAGTAGTTTGATAGGAATTACTTTCTACAAAGATGAATCAAAGATCTAGTGTAAGATTATAGAAAGCTTGAAGGGAGATTGATAATGCTCTTGATGTTTTCGTTTTTGCTCGTGTGTGTTGTGTGTATTGCTGAAGAAGAGCAGCCTTCCTTTTATAGAGAGAAAGAAACTTTCTCTTCAAGAAAATTTTCCTTTCTGACCGTTTTCCCAAGTTGTAATGATCCTCAGTTTTGTTTTGAATTTACAGCCTTGCTATTCTGTCCTTTTACAGCCTGACACTTGGGAGGTTACTTCTTTACTTAGCTTTCCAGGAGGTTAGATCATTCCATACGTTTTTAACAACTGGCCAGTGCACTTTTCTGGTTCCAAGACATGACCCTTCTCTGTTCGCGAATGATGCAACTTTTGATACTTTGGAACTGTTAGTTGTTTTGTAGGAGGATGAAGAAGTAGCTAGAGTTCATCCTCTGGTGATCTTTTTATGGTATTCATCTTCTGATATTTACCTTCTGGTGTTTCATCTTCAAATGTTTACATTCTGGTGTTCATCTTCTGATGTTTACCTTCTGGTGTTCATCTTCTGATGTTTACCTTCTGGTGCTCATCTTCTGATGTATATCTTCTGATGTTCATCTTCTGATGTTCATTTCTTATCTTCTGATGTTCATTTCTTATCTTCTGATATACATCTTCTGATGTTCATTTCTTATCCTTTGTTGTTCGTCTTTTGATATATATTTTCTGATGTTCATCTTCTGATGTATATCTTCTAATGTTCATCTTTTGAAGTTCTACTTCTGGTGTTCAACTTTTGCTTCTGGTGTTCGACTTCAGGCTTTTATATTTCTAAGTTTCTACTTCTGGTTTTCTGCTTCTGGATTTCTGCTTCTGGTGTTCTGCTTCTGGTATTCTGCTTCTGGTGTTTTGCTTCTGGTGTTTTGCTTCTGATTTTAGTATTCTGCTTCTGGTTTTAACATTTTAATCTTCTGGTTTTCTGTTTCAGATGTTCTGCCTCTGGTGTTCAACTTTCAGGTTTTCTGCTTCTGATTTTCTGCTCCAGATGTTTTGCTTCTGGTTTTCTGTTCTAGATGTTCTGCTTCTGGTTTTCTGTTCCAGATGTTTTGCTTGTGTTTTCCAGATGTTCTGCTTCTGGTGTTTTAACTTTAGATTTTCTGCTTCAGGAATTAACGACTTTGTTTCCTGCATGCGTTCATTCTTCTGGACAGGAGGTTGCGATATTTGGATCCTGTTCCTTTCTTAGTACAATACTTAAATGCACACATTAGTGTAATCATAATCTTAAGATAATTTTGTTATCATTAAAAGAGATTTTTTCTCAACAACACATGTATCAAATCACATTTTACAATATATATATTTTAAAAACTAAACGTAACAAAAAAAGCTTAAAAAGTGGCTTTGTGATGGAACATGATTAGATGTGTGTGAGAGTGTTTATTATAAGTGCATTGTAATTAATTAATCTTTCAATATATTAGTTAAATTTATTTAAATTTTTATTGTAGTTAAAATAATTTTGATTTGATTGTAGTTTTAGTCTATCTATATTTACTAATTCACGAAATTAATCTATTTATTTTAAAAGTCAACATTTTTTATTTATTCTTCTTATTTTTAATCTAAAAAATAATGATATAAGATGTTCTAAATAACATGACATATGATATGATGATGTAGAATGATTAATACTCATTAAATTAAAATAAAACATCGTAAAAATTTAGTTTCCAACTTCAGAAATTTTTCATATTCTCACGTGTAATTTACACACTAGGGATATTAGAAAAAAATATCTCATCTACCTTCCTCATTCTTTAAATGTTATATGATCACTAGTGACTCATCACTCACTCGCTTGTAAATTATATACGCGACACATGAAGGGATCTATTTTTCAAGCTACTAGTTATAGACTAGAGTTTGAACATTGAATTTCATTCTCAAACTCTTTGTAGTCAAAATAATAATTACATCCTTCAAACTATTTTTCATTTAATTTTTTAAGAAACTTTGTTAACTTAAATAGTAATCTGATAATTTTTTACATATGATAATATTAAATACAGTTAAATTAATGAAAATTTATTTATATTATTTTATACTAGACACGACTCTTATTTTTATATTTGTTTTGAAGAAACTCTTATTTTTATATTTGACTATGGACTATGGAATTATTTCATTCTAACAAAGGGCACGGTGCCTTGGATTTTATTTTGGAAGAGGGCTGCGACAAAATTGACGAAGAAAGGGGAGAAATGTTTGGGCATAATATTTGAGCAGAATTATTTGGGGACACATAAATATATAAAAAATATATAAGAAAAACTGATTAAATGATATAGTTAAATTATTTTGAAATTATTTTTATTATTTATGAGTATGTACTCAAACATTTTTAATTTAGATTTGTGCTGAAATAAGATTTAGTCATAAAAAGAGTATATTACGGATGACTGAAAAAATGTATTCTTTGGTGAATAAAAAAATTATATTATGTTTTTAAGTCTTAGTCTAACTGATAATATGTCGATATTGTTAGATTAAATATTACATCTTAGTTTCGAATTTCAAACTTTATATTTGTGGGTAAGTTTTTGGTAGTATATTTATCATCACATTTTTAAAAAATACCATTTGGTTTATCAATAATAAGAAATTGTAGTATATCAATTCTTTTTTATAAAATGGATCATTGAGTGTATATGTTTGACATCTGCTTCTGTTTAAGTGAATTGTAGTTCAAAAAAATAATTCAATATTGGAAGGAGACTCAAATAAAGTGATATTTTTATACCGTTTTTGTTTTTAATAGCGGTTGAAGACTTGAACTCTATATACTGAGTTGTTTAATGTTTTCAGACTGTTAACTGTTTTTATTTTTGCATTTTTAATATTCAGTTTGTAGACGATACATTTATTATAGAGAGAAAAATTAGTCAGATATTCGAACGATTAAGACTATTATATTGACGTTTAAATTGGTAGCGAGCATGAAAATTTCAACTTGTTCCGATATTGTTTTTGTGATATTATAATTAGGTCTTAAAATTATCACATAAGAAATTGAGAATGAAAGTTGTTCTTTTTTGCACACATTAAGAATGAAGGTTGAAATGGCTATTTCATCTACAAAGTAAAGGGCTATAATTGACCTGGCTGAATTTACACGGTCTGGTTGCAAGATCTGTCAAGTTGGTGATGTGTAAATTCCTAAATTAATATTGCTGGAAGACTTTTTAAAAATAAAATAAAAGGTTATCAATAATGCAAGACATGTTCTTTGGAATAACAGAACCATTGGATTTGTCTTTGTTTTAGGCCTATTGGCTGTTGATTTTACCAAGGTTTTTAAGAAAGAGTGTGGGTTCTATTACTATATAATATCAAATGGTTTTAATGGGTCGAAAGTGGCCATTCTTTGATGGAAAAAGGCAAATAATCTAGTGAATGCAACTTACAAGGTCCCTTTGTCAATCAAGCTGACCTAATGTTACATTTTCATAGATAGGTTGGACCATTTTTCTTTAGTGACACAAATTACACAGACTCCATCTTCCATAGACCATAACCCTTTTTCCAATATATGATTAAAGGGGAAAATAATACACTAAAAGATAAGGAAAATCACAAGGCACCAAATTAGTCAAATTCATGAGATACCCACTCTGTATCATGGACGCACTATTTGTCATATTATCTTCCTAGATTTTGAGCTATTGCATTTATTTTTGTATGTTTTAGAATATTATATTTTTATTGTTTATAAATTTTACTGTTTCTTTTTTTAAAAAACTTAGCAACGAAACTCAAATATACTATATCTAGAAAACAAATGTAGTACAAATTATAATTTGTATCCCAATAAATTAAATAATAGCTATAATTTTGTATCATTTAAACTGCAACTAATAATTATGAATTTTTTTTGTTTGTTTTAACTATTTTGATTCTCAAAGAAATGACATTTTAATAATTTATAATTTGGTCGAAATATAGGTAAAATTTAAAAAAAAAATTAATTAAGATTTGAATTTAAATTCTCTTAAACGATTCATCTTTAATTAAAATTCATTAATAATTTGAACCACATTATTTAATTAATAATTATGAAATTCAAAATTGCTTTTTTTAGGCTTTATTGTTTTTTTTTGTTTGTTAGTGGAGTTCCAATTCCTTTTTTTACAAAGAGTACCAAGTCTTTGATAACTTAAACCTTGGGCTTTGAATTATTGAGTGCAAGATTTATGTGGTTTATGTCACAAGTCTCCTTAATCACCGTTGGTTTGAAATCAAATGAAAGACCTAACAAAAGCAAAAGCATATTACTAATGGTGGGACCCTGATCAACCGTCCTAGCTTAATCAACGGTGTTGATTATGTTTGTGACAACAGATAGTCACAAAGGTAATGTTACCCTATGTTTATTCTTTTTAACCCATAAAGATCCACTATAATTAATCAACATCACGTTTGAGAGAATATAAAATATAAAATAATTTCAAATTATGTATTTATCATGTCATAAAAAAAGTATACCAGGAAGAAAATTAGGGACGGCGGAAAATTTTATTTCTTTTAAACTTCTACTTTACTATTATTATCATTATTATTATTTATTTTATTTTTGTGTCTGAAGTTGTGGGGTTAGTAAAAAAAAAGTGTGGGGTTCATTAATATTTTTCACTGTTTACCAAAGACAGCACGGCGAAGATGGGTCATGGGGTAGCCTTAAATTTGTGTTTGATGAGGATTTGAAAAATTATAAGCAAGGCATTCAAAAGTCTTCGGTCAAACAGGATTTTGCAACAGAATATTGAAATTTACCTCCTATTATGACTTTACTTTTGTATGCATCAATGGTATAAAAAAAAGTTTGAGTTTAATTTTCATCTAAATTTTTTACACTTAGTTTAATGATTGACTCAATCGATATAGAAATTTAAAATGGATTTTAATATATAAAATGTTCTAAAATTTTTGAACTAAAACAACAAAAAGTTTAATAGTAATATTTTAGTAGAATTATTTAAAAAATTATCAAAATTTATTTTTTAGATAATTTAAAATATAAAATCATTTATAAAAAAATATAATCAATTAATAATATTATTTTTCATAAAACTATATATCAAAATTCTTATATTATTCTTTTTCAATTAATAGTATAGTCAATTGATTTTCATAAAAAACTATACTTAATTGATTTGTAAAAAAAAATTGACTTTGATTGAATATTTGTTGAGATAATATTAATTTTAAATATAAATTTATTGGTTTTATTTATGGAAAATATTAAAATATGAGGTATTTTTATTAAGTTAAAAAAATTGAGGCATTTGTATAAATATAAAAATTCATTTTTCGGAATTCTAAAAAGATTGTTTTAATTGCCTTAAACTATAACCGGTCCTACCTAATTCATTACAATCAACTATTTGTATCACTTCTTAAATAATTACGATAAAAATCAAATATTTTTAATGATTCACAATTGTGTTTAATTGACAATATAAATACACTTGCACAAATTATATATGTAAATTAAATTCAAAAAATATTATACAGAAGTTTAATCAAACTTTTCTATTTAAATATGTCATAATGTTTTCTCTTAATATAGATTCACAAAAAAGATCTTATTAACGATTTATATAAAACTATTTTAGATTATTAATACACATACAAATTAATTTTTTCTCTTAAAATGAAAGCTACAGTTTTTTAAAAGTAAGATACCTAATTAAGAATATTTTTTTTAGTCTTAAATTTAAGAATAAATTTGAAACAAATAATTTACAAGATACTAAGTTATTGTATAACTTATTATGTCTACTCTAAAAATTATCCTCATAAATTTCTTATTAAGTATTAACTTCATTTTTGGTACAAATTAAGTATTAGCATTTACTAATTGTATAAAACATTTTTTGATCGACATTATACATAGTTTCTGTTTTTTTTTTTGTTTTGACATTGTACATAATATCTTAAAATGTTACATATTGTAGATGACACACTTATTCATTATTGGACATTCTTTTATCTTTTTCTATTTTTAAAATCAAGAATTATTGTGAAAATTAATATCTCAAATTGCAGAGAACTAGTTACAGTGGAATCAATTGTATTGGAGTAATCCAATATTATTTGATTAAACTAAAATAGATATGAAAAATTTCATTCAAATATTATTTACGTGTACTCATCTACTTTTTATGTTACATAATTATTGCCACACTTGTTTGTTTCGAATAGATTAAAAAAAATGTACATCAAATAAAAATAATAATAATTTTTATCATTATTAAATATTGATGTATTTATCATTGTCATAAATAAAAAGTAAAATATTATAACATAAAAGTCATATAAATAATATTAGTAAAAATAATAAAATTAGTATTACATTAAAAAAAAATACATTTTGGATCAACTTTTTTGCAATTATTACAGGGAGGATGTATTTTATTTCTTTTTTACATGGAAAGCTTAAATGAAACTGATATCTCTCAAAAAAAAAAAAAACCATAAATAAATAAAATAAAAGGAGAGTTTGGGAGTGGGTGAAAATAATATGAAAAAAAAAAAGAAAAAGCTGAAAATTTACTTCTTGTACAATACAACTAAGAGGTCACATACACAAACACAGAGACCTTCCTTTCTCATTCTCTCTCTTTCCATTGCACCTTCTTTTCTCTGTCATTTTTCAGATTCCTCCAATGCTCTTTTCTCTTCCATTCAATTACACAGATTCTTACCTACAATACCCACTTATCAATTTCTCTAATTCTATTTGATTTGTGTGGCTATTTATGTTTAAAAACTTACACTTTTAAGGACTATTAAACAGAAACTTCTTCTGGGGTTTGTTTTTTTTGCAAACTTATTTTTCTGGGTTTGCTGCTGAATTAAGCCTTCAATACCCACTATTACTATACGCCGCAAATTAGCCTTAAAACAACTGTTATATTTTTCAGAATTTTTTATTTTTGTTTAATTGAACTATAAATTATTTTCTCTTGTTTTATTTTTTGCAATTTTTTTTTGCCTTTTTGTTTTGCCCTTTCGTTTGAGGAAAAAGATTTGAGAGATGGGAAAACAAGGGCCTTGCTATCACTGTGGAGTTACAAGTGAGTTCTTGTTTCTCCAATATAATTTTTTTTTCAGTTTTATTTATAGTTATTGACCTTTTTAAAAAAAAAATAATTTTTTTGCATCTTTTAATTCAAATTGTGTTCTTCACCCTTGGTACTGATTGTAATTTTGATATAATAGAGATGTGTGTTTTGGGAAAAGTTGTTTGCCAATATAAACAAATAAGAGATTTTGTTGAAATGTTCTGGCTGTGTTGAGTATTTGGAATTGGAAGTTATTGAAAACTTTATTGATTTCTTCTTTTGATGTGTTTTGTGTCACTCATTTGTTAAGTCTTTGTTGTTCTTGACTGTGTTTGAATCACGAGAAAATGTAATTGGTGTAAAATTAAGCTTGGAATCTATTGACTATTGGAAGTGAATTGTTACTACATAGGTAGAAAATCTATTGCTGTTTATCAAAATGAGTCAACTCACAGTTCACTTATTTCACATTTGAATAATGCCGAGCATAAGAAATGAGAGAAAAGGAATGGAGGATATTGTGCATTTGTGAAATGTCTATGGTATAATCCACTCATTTGTTTTAAAAGGATTAAACCAAGTTGTTTTGTTGCTACTTTGTCTATGCTGCAAGTTCTTTATCCTATCATAGGATAATAGTCCTTGCATTGCACCGCATTCATCCTTTGTATTTGCGTTACTACTGTTCCTTCTAACCGAAAATTAAAAATCTATTGTCATGAATGATTATCCTTTATCACATTTTGAAGCTTTTTCAATTTGATTTTGGAATCACAATGTTGTTTTTGTGCTGATCACCTCAGCAGAACTAATCCTGCAACTTAAAACTTAGAATGTTCATTGTTTTTCTGATAAATTTGTAAATGGTTTCCAAATGTTGAAGTCATTGTTGTTGGGGTGCACTTTAAAATGTAGTGCATATATCCGAGAACAATGGTTTTAGTCCCGGAAAATTAAAATGTTTTATTTAGATGCCTTAACATTGATGCTGTGATACTCAGCAATAAATGTTAATCCATTTGGTTCTAATCCAAGCATTGTCTTCCTTATGATCATGAATACCGATAAATGATACTATCTTAACCTTAAGATGCTTGCTGACTTCATTTTTGTAGTATATCTAGAAAATATGAACATGTGATTGTTAATTGTTTATCCAATTGGAGATAATCTCTTTTCTTATTTATATGAGGGTTGTTACATTTTATAGATTTTCTAACGAATAATCCTTGCAATAGGCACACCACTTTGGCGTAATGGGCCACCTGAGAAGCCAATTTTGTGCAACGCATGTGGATCTCGATGGAGGACAAAGGGAACACTTGCGAATTATACCCCTTTACATGCTCGTACAGAACCTCTTAATCATGAGGATCAAAGAGTTTCGAGGTTAAAGATCATATCGTTAAATAAGAACAAAGAAGTGAAATTGGTTAAGCGAAAGCAGAACCACGACAATGCTGCATCTGGAGAGCTCACCCCTGCATATGATCAAGTATTCCAAAAGGCTGTGGATGAGGATACAAGCAATAGATCAAGTTCAGGGTCAGCCATCTCTAATTCAGAAAGCTGTGTTCAATTTGGTGGCGCAGATGCTAGTGATTTGACAGGTTGGACAATTATTGTTTGCTTATTTCAATGAATTTTTTTCTTCATAACCAATCATAGCAGCATTGTCCTTTCAGTTGAAATAGTATATAGATCTTGATGACATCCTAATTTTATTTGAGCATAATCTAGAAGTGGATGATAAAATTATGGCAAAAGGAAAAAGGAAATTTGTGGAACTGCAAATCAACATATAAGGCCTTTGTTTTCGTAAAGGATGACAAGTTATTCTTGCTTCAAATTTCAAGCTGTGCATTATATATTCAAGAGTTGGTTTAAAGGATTTTCTAAATGAAGGTCTAGTTGTGCCTCAAAACATTTGCAATGGAAAGTTTTACAATGAGATATAACTCATCAACTATATGTTATAGGAGTATATACATATATATTCTCTTGAAGATACTTTTTTCTGAGTAAAATGTGAAGTTTTGCATATATGACATCACTGTGATTAATTTAGGTCCTTCTCAGTCAGTGGTCTGGGATACTGCGGTGCCTTCCAAAAAGAGGACGTGTGCAGGTCGTATGAAGAATTCTTCTGTTGAGAAGCTCACAAAAGACTTGCGTACTATTCTTCATGAACAACAACAGTCTTGTTTTTCTGCTTCTTCGGAAGAGGATCTTCTTTATGAAAGTGAAACGCCAATGGTCTCTGTTGAGATAGGACATGGAAGCATGCTCATTCGGCATCCAAGCTCTATAGCTCGTGACGAAGAGTCTGAGGCTAGCTCTCTTTCGGTTGATAATAAACAATGCCTACTGAATGAGGCGTATTCATGTTATGGTTCGATTCCCATGTTTAGTGATTGCGGTGGCATGAATTTCTCTTCTCAGGGAGTTGGAAAGGTCAGGAACTCTGCAACTGGCCAAAGAATGCAACAGGAGCAACTCAAAAGGCATGTTTCACTACACTAGTTTATAGTCTTCCATTATTGCTAGCTAGTTATGCAAGAGTGTCGATCGGTATGATAAAATAAAGTTATATTTTGTCTATCACTGGTGAAAACAGTTGAATTCCCGTGCTAGCATGAATTCGATATTTTCCTGAAAGTGGTATGGGATCTCAATATGTTTATGATTAGTCTTGATACTTGTGGCTTTGTGAAGAAATTTTAGATATAAGCCTATGGAATTTGTTTTGGAGGAATGATGATTATTCTGGACGATAAAGATTTAATATTTTTTTCGTTTTGGAATTTCAGGGACAAGTCTCAGCTTGAAAAACTAGAAGTTCTTGGAAATCATGATTCACCACTGTGCTTAATAGATTTAAATGTGAGTTGCATGTGTATTATTTCCCCCTCTTTTTATAGACTTTTTTACACATACATTCAATTACATCTCACCATGTAGATATTTGTGGAGATGTTTTAGGAACTGACACAACAAAGTGGTATTATAGTTTGATTTGATTGGATGCATGCATAAAATAGTTTTACACTATCAATGCATAACAATTAATCTCTTATAATTATATATTGGTTGGTAAAGCTTCATATCATCATATCCATAAAATTGTTGAATGCATAATGAAATATCTATTATGTTTGGTTAGGATGTTGTGAACTATGAGGAGTTTTTGAGAAACTTGACAAATGAAGAGCAGCAGCAATTACTGAAGTATCTCCCTGTGGTTGATACCGCTAAACTTTCTGACAGGTTAGAATCTGTTAGTGTTACTTCTGTTTGATCAAAATTTTATCAATATTTATCATATAATACTCATTTGATTTTGTTTTGTAAGCTGTAGTCCTTGAACATAAGTTTCAATTTTGTCTTTTTCGGAATAGGGAATATAAGATATTTAGAGCGAGTTCAACTCCACTGACCAGTAATGTTGTATACACAGCCTTAAAATTATGTTCGATAGCTTTCAGTTCAAGGAGAACGTAACTTATTTTCAGAAACTTCTTGGGGAAGGTGTCTTCGATATCTCTTTGTTGGAGGCAAACCCGGAAGACTGCAAAACGTTGAAAAGGCTTGCGTTATCTAATCTGTCAAAGTCAAAATGGGTTGAACACTATAATTCTCTCAAGGTTTGTGCTGTGGATTATTGTCTAGATACTAATGCTTTTGTGTTGATAACTGAATTTATAATGATAATTATCAGATATCACATCTAGGGGTGTTTGCAAATAGAATTTGCATCTATTTTGAAGGAAAAATTCAACTTATCAAAATATAATCAGTGTCTTTTAATAATTATTTTTGTAATACCTTTTGATCGGTTCAGTTTCAAATGTAAATTCAATTCAATCCTTATTGATTTGGATTAATCAATTTGTTTTTTAGATTCTTATTTGAATATATGAATTCATCAAAAAGTAGAAGTCTAATTTAATCAATATATACCAAACACAAGTCTAAACTAATTCATCAAAACACTAAATACAATTTCAGACAAATAGATCAAAATATTTCCCTAAATTCTAAATACAATTTTAATTTAACTGTCAATCTTATTGCTCTTATATATCAAAATTGATGAGTGAGAGGTAATCAAATTTGACTTGAGATACAAATATACAAAATAAAAAAACTCTTGAATTAATATGGATGATATGAAAATTTTCAAGTAAAACATTATTTGTAATGATATGAGTGCAGAGAGCTGGAAACAAAGCTGGAAAATGTAATGATATGGAATCTCCTGCTGTGGCATCAAGTTATGTTGCCAATGTTAAGAGATTGCGCGTCGGCCAAAATCAAAATTTTCCAGGTTAGCTGAAAATCTTATGTCGTCAAAGTAAAACCGAACATGAAAATATTGTAATACCTAGTATACAAAATGCTGAATATATGTTAAGCCTTTGCTTTGAAACACATCAATGCAAGTCTTGTTATTGTTAACTAGAGTTTTCTTTAACCAAACAATCATTCATCTTGCGAATTTCAGAATCGAAGACAACAATGAGGAGCCCCAAAAGGGTGATCATAAAAGCTGGATTTGGGGGAAAAGAAGTTGTAGACGGCTCTAGCATCAGCCCGAAAAGCTTATTTGCATTGCCTCGCAATGGCGGCTTGCACATGCTGGATTCTTCAAACTTTGTCGACGAGAGTTCTGATCAGGATCTGCTGCTAGAGTTTCCGTCTAACAATTCTTTTCCACAGGCAGAGCTCCTGCTCCCGACTTCTAGCTTGGTTCCTCAACACAGCACCAGTAGTAGCTCGATATACTCGCATGTTACTCGTCCTTGATTAATCTTTACTAGGTTATACCTGGAAGAGTATGGACATAATTTTATGTTTAGGGTCCACATATTTTGCTTGCGACTCAAACACCGAAATCCTTGTACAAGAGATATGATGGTTGTGCTTTTGTTTTCTTGCAATCTTCTTGAGCTCGGATTGCCAAGAGATGCAAGTTGGATGGGCTTTTTTGTATAGGTTGGCGATATAGAATGTAACATATATATAGCACGAAATGCGGAGTGATATTCTCCAGAGTTTTGTATGCGATTGTAGCTTATATTTTGTGAATTATTTGACACCATTCCCCCACAGAAACACCACTCATCTGAAGAAATAAATTGTTGAACAGCTTTACAAATGGATGAGGATGAACTATACAGTTATTGTCAGTAGTTAACTTATGACACATGATGTGTATTTGGTTTTATGGTAAAGAGTGTCAAATGAATTGCTAGATATGTAGAAAATAATTGTGCATTGGTCACAAATGTGTACCTTTGATTGTGCAATGTGTTTGTTGAGTCACGAGCAAGAGCGAAGACACAAGGTAGTTAAAACATGATTGGTATCGGACAATTTAGGACACATTTTGATTCTCAACAGATATAAGTTTTGAGTCTTTCCAAATTTCAAATTCTACCAAGAAACGAGTATAAAAGGAGTCAACTAATTTTTTTTACAATAGTAAACTTCTTATGTCTTAAAAGTTTACTTGAGAGAATCTACCCATGTTTGAATTGGTGGCATGTAATGGAATGAAGTAGAATAGAATGAAGAGGAGTGGGATAAAGATCTCATTCCATTGAAGATGATATTTCACTCTGTCAATGGATGCCATCAATTTCTATTTCATTCCATTGATTTTTAAAATATCCAAAGAATGAACTATCATATCATTCAATTCCATTTTATTTCATAACACCAACTCAAATATACCATTAGAGTATGTTTGAATTGTTTAGATTTAAAAAAATGAATGTTCTTTCATTTTATTTCATCATACACTACAAACCCAAGCATATGCATGGAAAAAAAAAATGTATAGTATGAATATTAGTAAATGAAACTGTATTTTTGCATTTTTTGCATTCCACGTTGAATGCATTTGATGGAGGTATTGTAGAGGCCCGTGTCCAAAGGTGCCACTGGAGTAGGTCTCAATTCTCAAATCCACATTTCACCAAAGTTTTTTAATCTTAAAAATTTGAACAATGTACGAGTTTAATAAGAATGTGATGACAAAGTAAAAAACAATTAACAGACATGCAATAAAATTTTATCATGTATCCTTAAAATATCTACAAATATTTAAACTTGAGGCGATTAGATATGTGTAAAAATAATTCAACACTGTCAATGTATTCTCATTAGGTTCATTGTGTATAAACTCATTTTTTTTCTTCTGCAAGTATTATGACACATGTGAGTAGGAATTCTTTCAAGCTCATAAGCTATTAAGTACCCGTTAGGAAAATCAAAATTCACGTTAAAGACTCACATTTGGCCAAACTTTATATATTGCGGCTTCTAAAAACCAGGAGATTTCAACCTCAGGATGCAAGATCGGCTATTCCACTGCCAATCCATACAGATGCTAAGCAAATGTTTGTAAATAGCTTTATTACATCTCTAATACAATCCTAAAGGTATCGCTGTCAATTTTGATTTGCATGGTACAAACTGCACACTACCAAGTTAGGGGTATGTTATTACAAGAGCCTAACAGAAGAAGTTTAGTTGCATCCAAACCATCAATGGTTGCAACATACATCTCTTCGGCCTTTGGGAGCTTTAGAGCTATATGCTTTACCAGTAAGACTCTGAAATATTGGCATCAATCCATTAAATCTTGTCACCCTGCTTCCATAAAACCCCCTCTGGGGGTCGTCTGTACGCTATCTGCCATTGACTACATACGTGGCAGTTACAGTTAACACAAATACACAAGTCACGGAGAGTTACGCATTTATACAGACCAATTTAATCACTTGGGCAACAGGTGTTAGATCCTATAGATATTGAAGTTTTTCACTTACAGAAGAGTGAAGATGAAACAAACTTTAGTTTCAGTTGAAACATCCAATAAGCATCTTAATGAGTAATAATAACAAAATAATAATGGTATGCTATCACATTGATCTATCATGTAACGCTTTCCAGTACAACATAGCCAGCATTATCTGTTCCATGTCTTTAATAAATGATACCACCAAATGAAGTATATAATAGCACATGGAACAATATAGTTTTCCCGGGCAGAAAACTTTAAAAAATATAATAAGCTACAACATGAGCATATATAGATTTAGATCACAATTCACAAGGTGGTTGATATTAACTCAAATTCTATTCTATACCACAGTTACAAAGATAGACATCATTCAAAACCTGTTAGAAATTAGAATCCTACCATACAATACAATATCATAAGTGATAGACAACATTCAAAATCTGATAGAAATTAGAACCCTACCATACATACAACATCATCATCAGTTAACATCAAGAGACAAGTTGAAGTTCAAAAGCTTCATTTCCTCTGGTCTTTATTTTGATCATCAAAGATGAAGAATTCAGATTCATAATCCTCTGGCAACCACCTTGGACGTGGAAAAGTAATACCAGCAACCTTAGCAGCTTCCAACAAAGTAACACCACTGTCATCATTTTCATTTTCACTTTCACCTTCATCTAAAACTACACTAGTGCTCTCCGACAGAAATTTCAAAACTTCAAAAACAGAAATCTTGTTTTTCTCCTCATCCATCTCAGAATCCGATTCATTAGCAGTACCTCTCTCCAAAATACATCGGATTGAATCTGGTAGTTTACGCAGCACCGGATCCTCATCATCTCCCTTTGACATTGCAGAACCTTCTATCACCTCATCACTTGACTGAATCCCTTCAATCAAGTTAACATCTTTAGCCCCTTCAACAACTAGGAGTTCATCATTTTCCTTCGAGCCCAAGTTTTTGTCCATTGAAATTGACATTTCTCTGCCAAAATCATCATCTTCATTCACAGCATCCACATTCACTTGCTCACAACCCACACCATTGCAGGGACTTTCCAGCTTCTCCTCGTCAAAAGAATCATCCAAATCAGAAATTTCCCTTTCCGAATCTCCCAAAGAATCCGATTTCAATTTTTTCAACGGCGACTCATCTACATCAGAAATTTCCCTATCCGAAACCACAAATTCATCATAATGTCTCTCGGGAACCTCTCTCAGTTCATCTCCCTCAACAGTCTGCGAGTTTTCCGGGATAAGATCAGTACCGATCTCATGCATGAACTGAGCCTCCGAAAACCCTAACTCAGAATCCTTTCCAAAATCGACGAAGTCCCAAGTATCAGAAAACCCAGGCGAATGAACGAACCCCTGGGTAGAAGCGTCAACATCGAGGGCGAGGTTCAGTGGGTGGTCGTCGGAAGAGTGAAGCGACGAGTCCTCAGGAGGAGTGTGAAAAACGTCTTGAGTATCGGGAGGAGAGAGCATGAGAATGGAAGGGGAAGAGAGTGGGGTGTCAGAGTCAAGCGGAGATGGCATATTGAAGTGTGATTGTTTCCGATGAATGATGAATACACGACAGACAGAGATATCTACAATAACAAATCTTGATTGTTATTCTAATGCTTCTCTTCTGTATCTGCATATATCTCTTATTCTAAACTACACCACTTTCGCTTCCCACCATTATAAATTATAAATCCCGCCTTTTGCTCTTTTTTTTTTATAATTTGAATTTGAATTGAAGCAAAATTATATTTGGGAGCATCGTTCTTTTATTTAAAAATTAATTCATGTTTATGTTAAGAATTTAATTCATATATATAAAGAGTTTTAATATTATCCATCAATAACAATTCTAAGAGAAATTACTATATAATCAGGACTTCACAGATCATAAAGATACACACAATTTTTTACTTAAATACCACTAATGTTCTAACAAATTTTTATTCGGTGAGTGTGCATGTACACTTCCTTCGACGAGATTTTGACTTAAGAAATTAATCATCCTTATCTCTTCTAATACAAGTTAAATTCTTATATTCAGCATCTTGAATAAACACAATTATATTTTGTTATATATTTTCTATTTTATTAGATTTGCTTAAATTTTGTTTTACAATGATTATATTATTTTGAAATTTAAATAAAAATATGTACACTATCTACTTCTATATTATTATTTAAAAAATAAAATGTTTAAATACAAAATTAAGATTTGTTTTTACTACAACTTGTTATTTGTTTTTATATCACCAAATATTCTTTAAGCCCAATTAATAATATCGTAAATAAGTTCTGTTTCTTGTTTTTTTGTTGCATTTGATTTACTTAATTTTATTACAATTAATATACTACTTATACTATTAGTTTAAGTTAAATAAGTTCATAATAACTTTTAATAGATAGAGAAAAAATATACATTTTGAGTACGGGCTAGCTATAAATACGGGTGTAGGCACATACAATTTCGCGCATCCACATATTATATATTATTTATATTTATATTATTATATATATATATATATATATATATATATATATATATATATATATATATATATATATATATATATATTTTGTTTTTTGGAGTTTTGAAAAACGAGTTTAAAAAACAGTTTATGCCACCGATAATATTACTGGGTTGAATTGCAGACAGGTCGCTCTCTTTAAGACGTTTCGCGGCACTGCCCAAATTATGCAAGACAAACTATCAACCACGTCGTCCCTATGATAAAACAGTCCAGTTACTCTGTATCGGATTTTCACATGGATGGAGAAGAGAGAAAAGCCTCAGAAAAGATAGAGTGCTTTTGGTGTGTTTTGCAACTGAGTAGAACCCTCTATTTATAGTACACGGCCACAAAACAAACGTGAAAATAGGAAGGAATGATTTACTGGATCAGAAATACAGTGTTGACTCGGTGGAGGGCCTTTTAAGTAAAAACGCAAGCATTCATTTTTTCAGAAATTAAATATTAATTTTTAATTTTCTTTTTAATAAAAAATAATAATTCACCACCCAAGCCCCGGCCCAGCCGGCGCGCGCGTGTGGTGATTTATTTTGCATGCGTTCTCGCTCCTTCACAAAATTGGGTATCCCTTGGGGTGCCAAGGGTCATACCTCCACCTTATATACACTACTAGAATGTGTAATCCTTCCTATGTGGTGTTGGAACCAAGTTGGTTCTAAGACTTAGGATTTTGATGTTTACAAAAGCACTCAATGTAAACTTATTTTGTATCTTGAATTATTAAATTAAATACAACCAGAATATGAAGAAATCAGAAGCAGAAGATAAAAGGAAAATGAATTCTGGAATTTCCAGATGTTCCATGATGTCAAAACATCACCAGAAGATATCTTTGCAGGCCTATATCAGAAGGAGGAAAAATCAGAAGAAAACATGGATCATACCATTGGAAAGCCTGCCAGAAGGAGAGTTGATCAAGACAAACAGGAATCAAATATCAATTTTATTCTAGAAGGTATTTTGACCAGAAGATGGTCTGGCAGTGAAAAATTACACAGCCCAGACTTGTTCCAGAAGGTATGTTTATGAGTCCAAAACAAGAGGATCAATCCAGATTTGGCCCAGACCATAAGATAGCATGATTCAGGGCATGGAACTAAGTCCAGAACAAAAGAAATGAGTTCCAGAATCAATCCAGACCTGGTCCAAAATCAAAGGTAAAATGTCCAGACTGAAATATTTTTTGTTCAAGTTAATTTCAGTTTGTTCCAGACCAAAATCCAGAATCTGTCCAGATCAGAGTAAAAACTTCCAGATCAATGGTTCAGAAATAATTTTTTGAGTCTAGTGATGGTCCAGATCAGAAAATCAGACCATGGCCCAGTGGTGGCCGAAATCAGAGGGACAGGATGAGTAGTCTAGCAAAGGTCGAATTTAGAGGATTTTAGCATATCAGGCGCGCATCCAGGCTGGCCAAAATTAGAAGATCAGAGGGTCAGGAAGTGTGGTCCAGGGATGGCCGAATTCAGAGGATCACAACATATCATTTAGCTTGGACCAGATGTGGACTAGCGCTCAAAATTCTGATGGTCCAGAATTGATCAACGATGGAGATTGCAAGTTATTTTAATTAAAGTGTTAAAAAGATTGGTTATAAAAATAAAGTGGAGTAGCATGGAATTCAGGAGCATTGGCGGGAACAACCAACATATTTAATTGGCCAGTTATTTTGAAAGGAAATCTGAAGATATGTTTTTTATTTATATGAAGCCCAATTGGTCAAGTTATTTTTGGAAGAGAATCCAGCAAGATTCAGCTCGAATTTGATCATGGAAGAAACCCTAATTTTCATCTATAAAAAGAGGCTCAAGGCAGAACGCTCATCATCGAAAATCACAAAAGAGTCACACACTTCCAAAGCAACAAACACCCAAATTTTCATAGAAGTCAATTGTGAGTTTTAGCTTTCAAGAAGCAAGTACTCTTGTTATTTTCCTTCCACTGTGTCAAATCTAAGTTGTTGAAGTAGAGTATACAAACTGAGGGAGTCAGTAGAGGTAGCAGGTTACTTGGCAATTAGATTCATAGTGTTGTGTGTCAAATCTAAGTTGTTGAAGTAGAGTCTACTATCTGAGGGAGTAAGAAGGGGTAGCAGATTACTTGGCAATTAGATTGTGATTTCTTCTACATTCTGGGGTTGTCAGATTGGCTGAAGACATGAGTTGTTTTCCTCAAGAAGTCTAGGATTGTTAGACTATTGAGAAGACTGACTTGGAGGGTCAGTATAAAGGTTGTAATTCAAGGTTTGAATTAGTGAAATCCTTCAAGGCGAAGGGACTGGAAGTAGCCTCGTTAACGGTGAACCAGTATAAAATCTGTGAGTTTTATTTTTACTTTTATCCGCTGCTAACTCTGTTTTTAATTATACATTAAGTTTTGTTTTGAAATTATAAAAACAGAAAAAGTATTCAAGTTAAGTCAAACACAATTCAACCCCCCTTCTCGTGTTTGCACCTTCAATTGGCATCAGAGCTCGGTCTCAAGGCTGAGCACTTAACCGTGTTTGAGGAAAGGTCCAAGGGGTTCAATATGTCAGAAGAATTGGGAGGCAACATCAACAGACCACCAATATTTGATGGAGAAAGGTTTGAGTATTGGAAGGACAGACTGAGAAGTTTTGTCATATCTCAAGATCCTAAATTATGGAAGATGATAGTCAGAGGATACACTGCACCTACTGATCCAGAAGATCCAACTAAGAAACTAGACTTGGATGATATGAAACCAGATCAGATCAGACTACACAGACTTCATCACAAGTCCAGAACCATCATGGTCAGTGCAATCACATTCAAGGAATTTGATAGATGCACAAATAAAGAAACAACAAAGAGTATATTCGATAGTCTGGTTCTGACCTATGAAGGAACCAAGCAGGTTCAACAAACAAAGGCTAACATATTGGTAAGAAAGTATGAGCTGTTCAAGATGGAAGAGGATGAAGACATCGACACAATGTTCTGCAGATTCCAGACTTTGGTATCAGGTTTAAAAGTATTAAACAAAAGCTATACCACTGCAGATCATGTTATGAAAATTCTAAGAAGTTTACCAAAAAGGTGGAGACCAAAGGTTACTGCAATACAGGAAGCTAAGGATCTGAGTACCTTGAGGCTGGAAGATCTAATCAGCACACTTAGGTCTCATGAAATAGAACTGGAAGAAGATGAACCTAAGAAGAAGAAAAATCTGGCTCTGAAATCGAAACAGAAGAAAGCTGCAAAAGCAGAATCAGAATCAGAGGATAGTGATAGTGACTGTGATGATATGGTATACTTAACCAAAAAGATGGTTAAGATCTGGGAAAACAGGAAGAAAAGAAACTTCAGAAAGAAACATAACAGCAAGGATAAGGAAGATTCTGACAAGAAGAATATTGTTTGTTATGGATGCAATGAACCTGGACATATCAAGTCAGAATGTCCAAATCTGGAAAAAGGCAAACCGGACAAGAAGAATTCCAGATACAGAAAGAAAGGTCTGATGGCTGCCTGGGATGTATCAGAGGAAGAATCGTCTGATGAAGATGAGGCAGAAATAGCAATGACAGCACACATCAAGTCTGCTTCTGGACCTCATAAAGGTACGAATTCAAGCAAGTCTGGAAACACATCAGAGGAAGCAATTCTGTCTCTGATGGCTCATACCTACTCAAGTTCTGGATCTAGCTCAGGCTCTGGAACAGAATCAGAAGATGAAGACGATGAGGTATTTTCTGATCTTTCTAAACCTGAATTAATTGATACTTTAAAGGACTTGTTAAATGCAAATAATAAGATATCTTTAAAACTGAAAACTCTTAGGGAAGATAAGAAAAATCTAACCAAAGAGGTCCAAGTTTCAAAGAATCAAATTTCTGAGTATGCAATTGAAATCAAAGATTTGAAAATTCAAGTTGCAAGACTCAAGTCTGAAAACCAAACTCTGAAAAATAATAATTGTTCCAATTCTGAGACTGTTTGTAAATCTGATATGCATGAGCAATTTTTTCAAAACTTTATTTCAAATGGAATGGAAAGAAGTAAGTATGCATCTATGATTTATGGAAACAACAACTCTGGAAAAAGAGGTCTTGGTTTTACAGAAACAAGTACTGAAAATAAAACTGCTTATTATGATATTTTATGTATTGTTTGTCCCAAGAAAGGTTACTCTGAATTATCTTGTCCAATGGTAAAATCTGAACAAGATCAGAGAGCTGTTACAACTAACAAACCTGGACCCAATCAGTTCTGGGTACCAAAAGATCAAATTGTCTATGTTGCAGATATTCTGAGCAACCAGAAGGAGACACCAATAATGGTGCCTGGACAATGGATGTTGGCAACGCACAAGCAGAAGAAGGTTTATGTTCCAACATCTACCAAACAGAAGCAAAGTGACTCTGGTAGAAGAAGAACTGGTCAACACAATACCTATCAGAACTAGAACCAGAATTATAGGAGGAACAGGAAATATCATGGATATCACTCGTATCAGAACAAGAACTGGAACCAGTATCAGAGGAACAGGAACTGGAACCAGAACCAGAGCAGAACTGGAACCAGTACCAGAAGCACAGAAACTGGAACCAGAACCAAAACTGGAACCAATATCAGAGGTACAGGAACTGGAACCAGAACCAACACTGGAACCAGAACCAGAACCAGAATTGGAGGCACAGAAACTGGAACCAGAATCAACATTGGAACCAGAATCAGAATCAATACCAGAACCAGAACCTGAACATGTATCAATATCAAAGGTTAAGGTATGATCATCAGAACTACTTTAATTATCAAAATAAGTATGATTATCAGAATCACCATAAGTTCCAGAATCACCAGAGGAATATGGTGTATGAGCCAAAACAGAAATTAAAGAATCAGAATCAAGAGAGTTCTTCAAACTCTCCAGTGAGATTCATCAAGACTACAAACTTGGAAGGGAATTCAAATTCCCTCATCCAAACCATGTAATCTCAGAACATATAGATTAGGAATCTGAAAATCAGAAGCAAGAGGATTTTCAGAGTAAACCTGAGGCTACATCTTGCTGTAAATACTATTAATATTTATGTTTCTTGTGACAACCAGAAGCTTGATCTTAACAAATCAAAGCTAGATAAGTATTCTGCAGGTTTTCAAAACTGTCAGAAGAACCAGATGATTCACACGAATTGAACACTCAGAAGAAACAGCATTCCAGTGGTTTCAAAAACAAACAGAAACCACCAGAAGCAGAATTAATGGTTTGGCTGTACTAAGTTCATTTTTAAATTAATTGATTTATATTATGGTATATGACAAATTGCTTGACAAATCAAAGCAAGATAAAGATAGTACAGGTTCATCAGAACCAAAGGGAGCAGAAGCAGAACGAATGGTTTGGCTGTATTGAGTTAAATTTTAAATTATTTGATTTGCATTATGTAAAATGACAAACTGCTTGATCTTAACAAATCAAAGCAAGATAAAAATAGTGCAGGGAGCAGAAGCACAAGAAACAGAAGTACCTGGAAAGGTAAAGGATACAAGCAAGTTAGCAACACATGACAAATCTTCAAAAGATAAATCTGATCAAGTCAGAAACAACCAAGATAAGTCATAAGAGAAATCTGGATATTTACCAGAATCTAAAGCTGTTACAGATTCACCAAAACCAGAAGCTGATTCATCAGAATCAGAAGCTGTTACAGAACCAGAAGCTGATGCGAACCAAGCATTGTTGATGAAGTTTTGGCAGAGGAAGGTTGGATACTTGCAATGCAAGAAGAGCTGAATGAAATTCAAAGGAATGATGTTTGGGATCTGGTATCCAGACCAAACAGAAGCATTATTGGAACCAAGTAGGTATTCAGAAACAAATTCAATGAAAAGGGTGAAGTTGTAGCTCAAGGATACAGTCAACAGAAAGGTATATATTACACTGAGACTTTTGTTCCAGTGGCCAGGTTAGAAGCAATTAGAATTCTCTTATCATTTGCTGCTAATCATGATATAATGCTGTATCAAATGGATGTTAAAAGTGCATTCTTAAATGGCTACATAAGTGAGGAAGTCTATGTCAAACAGCCCCTGGATGTGAAAATTCTGATTTTCCAGACCATGTTTTTAAACTCAAAAAAAATCTTTATATGGTTTAAAACAAGTACTAAGGGCATGGTATGACAGACTTAGTAACTTTCTGTTTAAGAATGAATTTAATAGAGGCCAGATTGATAATACACTATGATATTCTGGTTATCCAAGTTTATGTTGATGATATCATATTTGGATCAACAAATGGCACTTTGTGCAAAGAGTTTTCTGACCTAATGCAGAAAGAGTTCCAAATGAGCATGATGGGAGAACTTAAGTTCTTCCTGGGAATTCAGATTCATCCAGGTAAATCAGATGAAACCAGCCAAAAGGTAGAACAGAAAACATACAGAGAAAAACCCTCGCCTACAAACTCAGAGGTTTCTGTGATTCCGACTATTGTGGAGACAAGTTGGAAAGGAAAAGTACAAGTGGCAACTGCACTTTCTTAGATCTCTTGGTGAAGCAAAAGACAAAGTGTAACACCCCGAGTTTACAACACAGCGCGAGTGTATTTTTTTTTATAAATAATTAAAATGAGTTTTCCAAGATTAATGTCAAGGGAATTAAAATAAAGTTTTCACCAATTCATTTCCAAATATCAGAGTACGGAATAATACAGCGGAAAAATAGTACATTAATTCCCAAAATAAAATTACATTTTCCAAAACTCAAGACCCTATACAAAAGTCTAGACTGATCATGCACTAAGCTACAGTAGCACGGTCTCCACCGTATCCCATACAAGTCTCTTCTTCAGCCAGTTGTCTGCCCCTCTGCGTCGTCCACGAATACACCGTACGCGACGGTCTAGGAAAACTAACGACGTCTCCGTCGTTAGTATAACCGTCGGTGAGACGGGTTTGGATATCATCTGAGGGCAAAGCCCAAAGTCCACAATATAATAGTAAGGGTCACCGACCGAAATTAACAAATAAACACATAACATATATCTCACAACAACACATATAATCATGGCATATTGTATAATAATGATGAAAAGATGCTCATTTTGAAATTTCATGACATGTATGCCTTTTCAAAACAGCAACGAATTAATATGGAAAAACATGTTGTAAGTACAATCACCACTTCAGCAATCACAAACATTCATCAGAAAACTCATATTTCAACAAGTACTTACACACATCAATTTTCCAATCATCAACAATATCCAAAACGTGACCCACCGGTCAAACACTCAGATGCAATATGCATATGCTCATGTATACAATTTTCTTGGAATCACCAAGGTGCAGTCGCTCGACAGACCAGCACATCTCAACGGCCCTCATGACCAGGGTGCAATCGCTCAACAGATCAGCACCAGTGCAGACGCTCAACAGTCCAGCACGTTTGACATATACCAAGATACAATCGCTCAACAGATCAGTACCTAGTGCGGTCGCTCAATAGACTAGCACTCGTGCAATCGCTCAACAGATCAGCACGTGGCTGCGCATTTCAGGGTACAGACGCTCAACAGTCCAGTACTAGTGCAGTCGCTCGACAGACCAATACCTATATACCAAAGTACAATCGCTCAACAGATCAGTACTTAGTGCAGACGCTCAACAGTCCAGCACTCGTGCAATCGCTCAACAGATCAGCACGTGGTTGCGCATTCCAGGGTACAGACGCTCAACAGTCCAGTACCAGTACAGTCGCTCAACAGACCAACACTCGTGCAATCGCTCAACAGATCAGCACGTGGCTGCGCATTTCAGGGTACAGACGCTCAACAGTCTAGTACCAGTGCAGACGCTCAACAGTCCATCACTTATATACCAAGGTACAATCGCTCAACAGATCAGTACCTAGTGCAGACGCTCAACAGTCCAGCACTCGTGCAATCGCTCAACAGATCAGCACGTGGTTGCGCATTACTCTGTGGCCCATCGCGGGTACCACTTGACTATGCAATGCATGAATATGCAGTGTTTCACTTCTCTAGAAAACAGTATGCGACATCAATGAATTTCATGCATTTCCACCATTTCTCAAAATACCTCAACACAACCAATTTTATTATCAGCTCATCAATGCTTAAACATTCAAGTAATCATTAACACTTTACATTATCACACAATTCCCCTCTTAATCATCACAAGTCTTTCCATTATTCCCCAAACTCTTAAAATTCACAAAACAGTGTTTAAAACTGAGTTTTCTGGAAAATACGAATATGTATTCGAATACAGATCCCTTGTATTCGAATACAGAAGCTGAAACTTGTGAAAATCTGCAATTTTAACATTCTGTATTCGAATACAGCATGCCTGTAGTCGAATACAGAAGACAAAACCAGAATGATCAGCATCAGATCATCAGAAAACAGAACCAGAATCAGAAGGATTAACATCAGAACATTAGAAACAGAATTAGAATCAGAATCATCAACACCAGAAGAAACAGAGCCAGAATGAATGATTAGTATCAGAACATCAGGAACAGAACTAGAATCAGAATTATCAACACCAAAACATCAGAAACAGAAACAGAACCAGAATCAGAATATCAGAAAACAGAACCAGAATAATCAACATCAGAAACAGAACCAGAATGATCAACATCAGAACAGAACTAGAATGATCAACATCAGAAACGGAACCGTAAGGATCAACATCAAAACAAACCAGAAGGATCAACATCAAAACAAACCAGAAGGATCAACATCAAAACAAACCAGAAGGATCAAACATCAGAAACAGAACCAGAATGATCAACATCAGAAATAGTACCAGAATCAGAATCATCAGAAGCAAAACAGAATGATTCACACCAGAATCATCAGAAGCAAAACAGAATGACTCACACCAGAATCATCAGAAGCAAAACAGAATGACTCACACCAGAATCATCAGAAGCAAAACAGAATGACTCACCAGAATCATCAGAAGCAAAACAAAATGACTCACACCAGAATCATCAGAAGCAAAACAGAATGACTCACCAGAATCATCAGAAGCAAAACAGAATGACTATCAGAATCATCAGAAGCAAAAACAAGATGATTATCAGAATCATCAGAAGCAGAAACAGGATGATTTATATCAGAATCATCAGAAGCAGAAACAGAATGATTGTCAGAATCATCAGAAGCAGAAATAAAATGATTATCAGAATCATCATAAGTAAAACAGAATGATTCACACAGAACCATCAGAAGATGAATGTATCAGAGGATACATTCTGAATTTACAGAAGATGCATTTTTGGAATTATCAAAAGATAAACCAGAATGTCCAAAACCGACCAGAAGATAACTTTGGAGGCTTATATCAACTAGAAACAAAATCAGAAGAACATCTGGAAAACACCAGAGGGAAGCCTGCCATAATATGAATTGCTCCAAACAAGAATGATTCAAATATCAGAAGCAATCAAGAAGTTATACTGAACAGAACATAGTCTGGCAGTGTAATTTCAACACAGTCCAGAAGTGACCAGAAGATATCTTTGATGGATTATATCAGAGGGAATAAATATTAGAAGATTCTTTGGACCAAACCATTGTGAAGCCTGCCATGTGGAGAGTTGCTCCAGGCCATAAGTTGTCAAAAGCAAGAAGTAATCCAGAAGATAATTTGACCAGAACATGGCATGACAATCGAATTTTGAATAACCCAGACTTCGCCCAGACTTCATCCAGAATTGATCAGAAGAAGCACAGAATTGTTCATGCCAGAATCACCAGAAGCAGAAACAACAGACTGATTCACATCAGAATCATCAGAAGATAGTTAACATCAGAACCATCAGAAGCAGAAACAGAATGTTTCAGATCAGAACCATCAGAAACATAAATAGAATGGTTCACATCAGAACCATCAGAAGCAGAAACAGACTGATTCACATCAGAATCATCAGAAGATGGTTAACATCAGAACCATTAGAAGCAGAAACAGAATGTTTCAGATCAGAACCATCAGAAGCAGAAATAAAATGGTTCACATCAGAACCATCAGAAGCAGAAACAGACTGATTCACATCAGAATCATCAGAAGATGGTTAACATCAGAACCATCAGAAGCAGAAACAGAATGTTTCAGATCAGAACCATCAGATGCAGAAATAGAATGGTTCACATCAGAACCATCAGAAGCAGAAACAGACTGATTCACATCAGAATCATCAGAAGATGGTTAACATCAGAACCATTAGAAGCAGAAACAGAATGTTTCAGATCAGAACCATCAGAAGCAGAAATAAAATGGTTCACATCAGAACCATCAGAAGCAGAAACAGACTGATTCACATCAGAATCATCAGAAGATGGTTAACATCAGAACCATCAGAAGCAGAAACAGAATGTTTCAGATCAGAACCATCAGAAGCAGAAATAGAATGGTTCACATCAGAACCATCAGAAACAGAAGCAGAATGTTCAACATCAGAAACAGAATCAGAATGATTAAAACCAGAACATCAGAAATAGAAACGGAATGATCCACACAAGGATCATCAGAACCAGAAGCAGAAATAGAATGATCCACACAAGGATCATCAGAACCAGAAGCAGAAATAGAATGATCCACACAAGGATCATCAGAACCAGAAACAGAAACAGAATGATCCACACAAGGATCATCAGAACCAGAAAAAGAAATAGAATGATCCACACAAGGATCATCAGAACCAGAAACAAAAACAGAATGATCCACACAAGGATCATCAGAACCAGAAACAGAAACAGAATGATCCACACAAAACAACCAGAATCAGAATCAACAATATCATCAAGATCACCCAGAACAACCAGAAGCAGAATCATCATTATCATCACCAGAATCACACAACATAAAACAGAGTCAGAACCATTAACACCAGTTTATCCAAAACAGAGACAGATGATCAATCATCAGAACATCACACAACATTTCAGTGTTCTCATTCATCAGAACAAACATGCAACATTTCAGTGTTCACACTTATCAGAACAAGCATGCAACATTTCAGTACTCATCAGAACAAACATGCAACATTTCAGTGTTCACACTTATCAGAACAAGCATGCAACATTTCAGTACTCATCAGATCAAACATGCAACATTTCAGTTTTTCCCAAAACACCAGAGCAAACATGCATGTATTCAGTTTTCTCAAACACAACAGAATGACAAGAAACATCACGGAACACTAGCACCAACAGGATGCATTTTGCATTTTAATGCTATTTTCAAAACAGTTTTAAGATATGCATTTTATTCATCATTAAAATGACAATGCAACATTTTCCAGCTTTCATTCATAAGTAAAATAACATGTTTTATTATAAAACAGCCAGCAACAACCATCAGGATAATCACATATCAACAAAGTGCATTTTCCTTCAAAATGTCATTTTTCGAAAACAGTTTTTCTTTTAAAAACAGAACTGAAACAGCACACTTTATGGCCCTAATGCAGCTAAAAGATGGAAGGTGCCCTTACCCTTGTAGCGTGCTTTGCTATTTCCTCTGTTTTCTGCTGCGTTCCCTTCTCTGCGTCCAGAGACGGTGAAACTGTTCCCGGAGTTTGCTGCTGCAAAACTGGGTTCTTTGGCTTCGTAAAGGAGTGGGGATTAACTTTACTATTGTGGGTTTTCTAGTTTGAGGTTTGGATTTCCAGTTTATGGTGTTGGGGGAATTCCCTCTTCTGAATTTAAAGAACCCGTGAAGCTGTTTTTCAGAAACCAGGGGCAGAAATGGGAGGAAAATTACTGTTGCATGCAATCACTCATTACATGCAAAATAGGAGAGTGTGTGTTCTGGTCTTTGCTCAGTTTCTCTGCCGTGTACTCATGGAATTACTTGAGTGCCTTCCTTCTTGAAATACTAATAAAATAATGTTGTATCTTTTCAGCACTTAATCCTTTAATTAATCACTAATCCTTAATTAGTGGTCCAATTAATTTAATTACTCAAAATTAAATTAATTTAATTTTTCATCCCATAATTTAATTCCTCTTCCAAAATAAATATATATATATATATTCACTTAAAACATACATATATTAAATATTTACAACAATTCCCAAAATACCCTTAATATTAATTCCATAAATTAATATTAAATTTAAGGGTCTTACACAAAGCACCATTGCCATGTCAACAGCTGAAGCTGAGTATATATCAGCAGCAGGATGCAGTTCATAGTTTGTGGACACATCAATGGGTTGATATCTTCACCAAAGCTTTACCAGAAGATAGGTTCGAGTTCATTAAAAAGCATCTCAACATGACCTCCAAATCTGACTAGCTCAAGTAGTCATCTTAGGAATTTTTAAATTTATGCAATTTTATTTTATGTCTTTTATTTTCAGTTTTTACTTTATGTAATCTGTAAAGAAAAAAATCAAAAAATACAAAAATAGCAGGACCACTTTTTGGCTGATGACAAAAAGGGGGAGAAAGAGAGAGAGAAAAAGAAGAAATAAGTAGAAAAGGAGAGTTAAAAAGAAAAAAGGAGTGAAAAAGAGAAGGAGTTGAAAAGAAGAGGAAGCGTAAAGAGAGAAAAAGAAAGAGAGAATAAAGAAGGAGTTGAAAAGGAGAGGAGAAGAGAAGAAAAGAAATAGTGAAAAAGAAGGAGTTGAAAAGGAGAGGAAGCGTGAAGAGAGAAAAAGAAAGAGAATAAAGAAGGAGTTGAAAAGGAGAGGAGAAGAGAAGAAAAGAAAGAGTGAAAAAGAAGGAGTTTAAAAGGATAGTATCAGACTTAGGGGGAGAGATTGGTCTGAGGGGGAGTAATTCAAGTTTTCGAATTATAAGTTAGCAAAATAAGTTAAGGTTTTGTCATCATCAAAAAGGGGGAGATTGTTGGAACCAAGTTGGTTCTAAGACTTAGGATTTTGATGTTTACAAAAGCACTCAATGTAAACTTATTTTGTATCTTGAATTATTAAATTAAATACAACCAGAATATGAAGAAATCAGAAGCAGAAGATCAAAGGAAAATGAATTCTGGAATTTCCAGATGTTCCAGGATGTCAAAACATCACTAGAAGATATCTTTGCAGGCCTATATCAGAAGGAGGAAAAATCAGAAGGAAACATGGATCATACCATTGGAAAGCCTGCCAGAAGGAGAGTTGATCAAGACAAACAGGAATCAAATATCAATTTTATTCTATAAGGTATTTTGACCAGAAGATGGTCTGGCAGTGAAAAATTACACAGCCCAGACTTGTTCCAAAAGGTATGTTTATGAGTCCAGAACAAGAGGATCAATCCAGATTTGGCCCAGACCATAAGATAGCATGATTCAGGGCATGGAACTAAGTCCAGAACAAAAGAAATGAGTTCCAGAATCAATCCAGACCTGGTCCAAAATCAAAGGTAAAATGTCCAGACTGAAATATTTTTTGTTCAAGTTAATTTCAGTTTGTTCTAGACCAAAATCCAGAATTTGTCCAGATCAGAGTAAAAACTTCCAGATCAATGGTTCAGAAATAATTTTTTGAGTCTAGTGATGGTCCAGATCAGAAAATCAGACCATGGCCCAGTGGTGGCCGAAATTAGAGGGACAGGATGAGCAGTCCAGCAAAGGCCGAATTCATAGGATTTTAGCATATCAGGCGCGCATCCAGGCTGGCCGAAATCAGAAGATCAGAGGGTCAGGAAGTGTGGTCCAGGGATGGCCGAATTCAGAGGATTACAGCATATCATTTAGCTTGGACCAGATGTGGACTAGCGCTCAAAATTCTGATGGTCCAGAATTGATCAACGATGGAGATTGCAAGTTATTTTAATTAAAATGTTAAAAAGATTGGTTATAAACATAAAGTGGAGTAGCATGGAATTCAGGAGCATTGGCGGGAACAACCAACAGATTTAATTGGCCAGTTATTTTGAAAGGAAATCTGAAGATATGTTTTTTATTTATATGAAGCCCAATTGGTCAAGTTATTTTTGGAAGAGAATCCAGCAAGATTTAGCTCGAATTTGATCATGGAAGAAACCCTAATTTTCATCTATAAAAGGAGGCTCAAGGCAGAATGCTCATCATCGAAAATCACAAAAGAGTCATACACTTCCAAAGCAACAAACACCCAAATTTTCATAGAAGTCAATTGTGAGTTTTAGCTTTCAAGAAGCAAGTACTCTTGTTATTTTCCTTCCATTGTGTCAAATCTAAGTTGTTGAAGTAGAGTCTACAAACTGAGGGAGTCAGTAGAGGTAGCAGGTTACTTGACAATTAGATTCATAGTGTTGTGTGTCAAATCTAAGTTGTTGAAGTAGAGTCTACAATCTGAGGGAGTCAGAAGGGGTAGCAGATTACTTGGCAATTAGATTGTGATTTCTTCTACAATCTGGGGTTGTTAGATTGGCTGAAGACAGGAGTTGTTTTCCTCAAGAAGTCTAGGATTGTTAGACAATTGAGAAGACTGACTTGGAGGGTCAGTATAAAGGTTGTAATTCAAGGTTTGAATTAGTGAAATCCTTCAAGGCGAAGGGACTGGACGTAGCCTCGTTAACGGTGAACCAGTATAAAATCTGTGAGTTTTATTTTTACTTTTATCCGCTGCTAACTCTATTTTTAATTATACATTTAGTTTTGTTTTGAAAGTATAAAAACAGAAAAAGTATTCAAGTTAAGTCAAACACAATTCAACCCCCCCTTCTCGTGTTTGCACCTTCATGTGGGACTTCTAATTTTTTCAATTCACAAACTAGCTCTTTGGTTCCTCATTTCCAACACACACACACACACACACACACACATATATATATATATATATATATATATATATATATATATATATATTTATTGTTGAAAATAAGATATCAATGAGTTTCTCAATCAAGAATGTTCTTGGTTTCTAAAGAAAAAGAATATTGATTGAAAACTAAAACGGAGATTGATCAGAAGTAAAATGGAGAACGTTCTGTCTTTCGATACAACGGAGATTGATCAAA
Source organism: Cicer cuneatum (assembly GCA_037974295.1). NCBI lineage: Eukaryota > Viridiplantae > Streptophyta > Magnoliopsida > Fabales > Fabaceae > Cicer > Cicer cuneatum. Next base: position 12,846,095 of record JBBPBO010001985.1, read on the forward strand.
ATTGAAAAGGAGAATGTTCAATGTTCTTGATTTATTTTCTGCAATTTTAACAAAACAGAATTAAAGGCTAAAACGAACATACACAATTGTTAACACAGTTAAGAGTTAAACTCCTACGTCTGAGGGACTGAATCCAACTTTGAAATATCACTAATATGAGATAAAATGATTACAATAGTTTTGCACTCTAATGCTTGCTTCCCTTTTATATTAGTTGGTTACAATTCACAAGTAATTAAGAAAAGTAGTTACAACTAATTAACTGAAATAACAACCCAAAATAAATTGATTTAACTATCATAAGTTGATCTCCAAAGTTTTCTTAATTGAGTACCACTTTAACAATTCTCCACCTTGGTACCAAATGAGAAGCTTCAGCCCTTGTGATTCTTCAAATCAGATCTTCTTAGTCCTTGATCTCAGCTTCTAGACTTGATTTGCAGCATATTTAAACAGCGTTTGAATTTGCTAAGTGTGACAGGTTTTGTAAACATGACAGCAGGATTATCACTTGTGTGAACCTTTGTCACATTTATCTCACCCCTTTCAATGACATCTCTGATGAAATGAAGTCTGATATCTATATGTTTGGTTCTTTCATGATACATTTGATTTTTACTCAAATGAATAGCACTTTGGTTGTCACAATTTATGTAAATAGACTATTGTTTGGCTCCAAGTTCTGTGATCAATCCTTTTAGCCAAATTCCTTCTTTCACTGCTTCAACAAGGACAACATATTCTACTTTTGTTGCCACTATGTGTTGAAGATTAACTTTCCAATTGACTTTGTTATTGAACACAGTGAACCCATATCCTATAAGATATCTTCTTTTATCAAAATCACCAGCAAAATCAGAGTCTACAAATCCTTAGACTGGTTTTAATGGTTCTGAACTTTTGTTGTATACCAAACACAAGCTTCAAGTTCCTTTTAAGTATCTTAGAGTCCATTTAACAACTTGCCAATGACTCATTCCTGGATTTTCCATAAACCTACTTGTAATACTTACATGATGAGAAATGTTTGGTCTTGAGCAGACCATTGCGTACATGATGCTCCCTGTGACACTAGCATATGATATTGCCTTCATGCCTTCTATTTCCTGCTTTGTGTTTGGTGAATGAGCTGAAGAAAGTTTGAAGTGAGCTGCAAGAGGAGAGCTAACAGCCTTTGATTCACTAATATTGAATCTGTTTAGGACTTTTCCAAGATAGCTTTCTTGGGAAATTATCAGTCTTCCTTGCTCTCTGATTCTGATGATTTTCATTCCTAAAATTCTCTTAACTGATCCCAAGCCCTTGATTTCAAATTCTTTCTTTAGCTAACTCTTTAATGTTTCTATTTCTTTCATACTTTTAGATGCTATTAGCATATCATCCACATACTAGCAAGTAAATGTATGTTTCAGATGATACTTGTTTATAATACACACAACTATCAAAATTACTTCTTGTATAACTTTGACTAAGCATAAATGAATCAAACCTCAAATACCATTGTCTTGGTGATTGTTTAACCCATAGGGTGATCTCTTAAGCAAGCAAACCCAGTCTTCCTTCCCTTGAGTCCTAAAGCCTTCTGATTGTTGCATTAAGATTGTTTCATTCAGATCACCATAGAGAAATGCTGTTTTGACATCCATCTGCTCTAACTCCATGTCAAAGTGTGCTACCGTGGCTAGAATTATTCTTATAGATGCATGCTTGACTATAAGAGAAAAGATTTCATTATAGTCTACATTTTCCCTTTGAGTGAATCCCTTAGCTACTAGCCTTACTTTGAACCAGGGTGCTTCGACTCCTGGAATGCCCTCCTTCCTCTTGAAGATCCACTTGCTGCCTACAATTTTGGACATTTAATCTTTTGAACGCAAGGGGAGTTTAGATCCTACATTCACTAGAGATATGGCCAAAGTAAGGCTTGGGTAATCCTCATCCCTTGACTAGCTTTTGGAGCTGAGTTAGGCCTAACTCATATTCTAAAAAGGAAAAAGCTTAACATAAATTAAAATAACAAGAAAAGCAAAAATTCATTTGTAAGGGACCAAAGGAGTGAAGCACATACCAAGTTCTTTATGATGTATTGGATTATTCAACCCTTGCATAAATGGACCAAGAACAAAGGTCTCAGGCACTGATTTTATGTAGTTCCCATAATTCTCCAAATTGATGTCAAGGAAAGACTGCATGATCAGGCACCTTACTGCATTTATTTTGGAAACACCATAAAAGGAAAAAGGATGAAAGGACTAATTTAATACATGACAAACTCCATAATTTGGGTGATGACATTTATATCCTAACTTAAAAAGTTTTACTAACAAAGATATTGGTTGACTCCTCACTTGTCCTTAATGATGACCACACTAACCTTGAGGATTATGATGATGAAGGCCTCGTTCCCATAAAATAGATAACCAATCAAAAGGCTCGCCGTATATTTCAAATTGATCTTGATGAACTTTACTGATATTGTTTGCAACATTGAGATACGACTTAGAGAACTGAAGCATCAAGGAGACCTATACGAAAAAATTATTTTAACATACTAGATGCACTTGTAGTGGAAAGCACAAAACTCAGAACCAAAACACCAAAAAAGGAATGCATGCACTAGGATTTATTTGACTGAGAAACTATAAACGGACTAGAAACAACAAAGCTTGACAACTTCATATTCCAAAATACACTAAAATCTTTGCAATTTAAAAGGGTTTCTCGACTAAGTCAGCCATATAAGGAATTGTTGAAAAAACAAACAAAAACAAAAACCAAGATGTTGATGAGCTAGGCAAACACATAATATATATATATATATATATATATATATATATATATATATATATATTTACATATAACACAAAGTTGATGACAAAGATATAGAGTTTAACTTGATTAATAATATTTAGGCTACCAATAAAATGTACAAATAAAATCACAATAAAAATCAATCAAGTTCTTCTTAAATTTTTTGAGGTGGGATAAAAATATTTCAACACTAAGACATGTATAAAATTTACAATTGATTATAAAAAAGATGTTAATTACTTTCTAAATTTTTTATTCAAATAAAATTGTGTTTAGTCTGTTAATTAATTAATTTTTTGTTTTGTTTTGTTTTTATTAATAGCACTAAATCAACTAAGACCAGCACATGCATCAATCTTTTGATTGCATAATTGTGTAATTGATTATCATGCCTGTCACTAGTGAGTGGAGACCAGCGAGTATTACAAAAGGATCGAATAGCTCAAGTTTCCATTATGTTATAACTAACGCTGGAAATGCCGGTCCGGTATCGTTAAATTAAACATTTTGTTCCGAATTCGAATTCAATACCTCATGTGAATTAATTATGGTGGAATTTACCATTTTTTTTAAGATAAAAAAAATAATTAGAAATGCAAGAGATCTATTTCTCATCTATCATAGGATTTATTTAGAAAGTAATTATACTATATTATTACTCTCATTGTCATATTAAGTCATTTCATACAAATTAAGAAGAATTTATAAATAAAACAAAATATATTTCAACCAATAATGAGAGTTGACAGTTAAAATTTTGTCTTCACCCAACATAAAAAAAGTACCATTTAAAATCTGAGGTGTTTTGTGAATAAACTATCTATACAAAGAAAAAAAGTTTGGTGGCCTCTAATTGTAAAATCTATTTAATAGATGATGCATCATGGAAATGAGAAGTGAGTGGTTTGACATCTCTACTTCGCATGAAAGACAAAAATTGATCAGGTAGTTCTTCCAATAGAGCTTGCACAACAGATATATGTCCACCTGTAAAAAAATACAAGAATGAAGTTCAATTAACTAAATGAAATGAAAAGAAGTTATTAAAAGAATATATAAAATAAAAGCTTTGATTAAAAAAGTTTCTATTAGACCAATATTACACGGAAGATGTATATTTTTGTAATTTCAACTTTAAACTTCATTGTACAAAGGTTGGTGTTAATAAAACTAAGGGAGAAAATGATCGTAAGAGATGAAGAAGTCTTAGACAAGTTAACTTGAGAAGCAAGCAACTAGTACTTATTTGTACTTCTCTCATGGGTACATATTGCACTATATCTCGTGTAGCTAAACGACCAGTAGAACTTTGTAATCGTTGTCTATCAGCATCCAATACCTGTAATAAAATAAGCCAAGTACATGTTATTATTACTCTCATATAACAAATGTAGACAAGGACATAACTATCAGCTTAGCTCAAGAGTGCAAGTTTGATTTTATAATTTCAAAGGACATACTTAAAATATCCCAGTTATAAAAATGATTATTAGTATCATGGTTAGTAATAATAATTTTCTCTTTCTTAACTTAGAAAAAGAAAAAGTACCTCCATGTTAGTGAAATCAGCATTTCCAACACCGACTATAAGAATCGATAGAGGAAGATCAGATGCTTGAACCACAGCATTGATTGATTCTTGAAGATCTGTAACAACTCCATCCTATGACAAGATCATGGACATTAATTTCTCATTGATTGGTTATTCTTAAATCATATTCGTACCACAAAAGATATTCATGCATTGGGAAAAATGAATGTATTTGATCTAAAATTTGAAGCATTTAAATTCATTTTGTTGATTTAATTTTCTCTTATATATAGAACCAGAGGTAGTATTTTTCTTACCGTTATGATAAGCAATACATAGTACTTGGTGTTGTTATATGATGAAAGGGACTCTGTAGCCATTTGTGCTGCCATGTTGATTACCGGACCAAATAAAGTCGGTCCTGATAGAATGATACCATGTAAAGCATTAGCATAAGCTTTCATTATGCCTTCAACACCTACCACCTAATCAAAACAAAAAACTATATCTTAAACCTTTTTTAAAGAATTAATGTAGCAAGAAGAAAACAGAATTTCTCGAATCCGAATTGATTGCAGTCAAATCTGCAAAGATCTAGAAATTGGATTAAGATTAGATAATCTAAATTTCTATCAAATTTTATTCTTATTAGTTTGTTAGAAATTTGGACCATCTGACAACTAGAAATTTACTAATGTAGGACTTCAAGCAGTTTTGACGACATGCATTTCAAATTTCTCACCTCAGAGCTGCCTGGTGGACTCCCATTGAGATTAAAACAGTAAGATACGTTCTCAAAACCTTTTATCCGTCCTCCAAAGCCCCAAGCTGGAAACCGCTTATCAGAATCATAGAATTGAATAACTTCTCCAACCTCCATTATAGCCTACACAAATTTTTTAACATAATGAATTCTTGAACGTGATTGATTCCATTATGTTTCACTAGTTGATGGTTAGGAAATTTAGAATCTTCCATTGACAAGTATCAAACTTATATACCTTTTGATATGAATTTAACCGACCAGATGGATCGTTGTAATGCAAAGAATCTGAGCGTTGAGGATCTCCGTTTGAAGCTGGACAATTAATATTGAAGCAATTAACAAACTACAACGAAGAAATTAGTACAATAGACAGTTACACTTACCAGTGAAATCTACTGCAACCATGAAGTTCAATTCAAATCCACTAGATATATAGTCAATAAAGGTGAATTGTTCCTTTTCAACATATTGATCCACAAATAGTTGACCCTTCAAAACCTATAATATAATGAAGAAATTCTATCAAGTGTTATAAGGTTAAGCAGGTCAGAGCACAAAATGTATTTTGAATTCAATTGCTGCATATGGATCAATGAGCACCTTCTCTTTTCCATTTCTTTTTTATGTTACCACAAAATTTGCGCCTTTTCTCTCTTGGCATAGTTTTTCAAGGTCTCCTACTGATTTCAGCATTTTACTGCATAATGGCAACAAATTATGATATCATTCTTTTGCATCAACTAGAAAATGAAAAGCCTACTCAAGTTTTAATTTCGGGCTCAACTATATATAATTCGATATTACCCGATAAGTACATGATTGCCACTGATATTGAAATGAAAACACTCAATAAGTAATGGATTATCCTGTACAAGTTGTTGAAAAATGTTAGTAGGAAACCATATGATTTATACATGAGATTAATATGTTGTGCACAAAGATAGGAAGCAAGCTTACCTTACTTCCAAACTGCTGGAAATTAAGACAAACTGGTTTCCATTTTGGATTTAAATTGTTGTCTATAACTTCAGACTTGCAAATAGGAACATAACCTCCACTCTCAACCATTCTTGATACTCTTAGAAATGGATCCTACAAGAAAAAACATGACAAATTTTACTTTTATAAAGAAATATGCACTTAAATATATACACTACCTATAGACCAATATATATATATACAATATCTGGTCATACATATTAGGAAAAAAATACATGTATTTGATCTACATTACTAACACTTTTAGAAAAAATGTCTTTGTTATCCAAATGAGAACAACGGAAGATAATCTCAGCAGCACTCCTTGAAGCAACAGTCTCCTCAGCATGAATCGTAATTGTCCCTAAATTTCTTTGAACACTTTTCTCTCTGTTTCTTTCTAGCTTTAAGGTTAAGCTCCTGCTTGGTTTGGTCACTATCTGTACACACACACACAGACAGGAGAGACACTTAATTCCATATGCAATTGAATTAGCTGATGACAGATAAATTAGCATATCGCGAATGAGTTTATAGTGGATAAAAGATAAAGTTGTAGATTAAATTTGTAATGTTTAATAAAGTTAACAGTTGAACTTATTGATATCCGTTACAAGTGCTTTGACTTTGTCAAATAGACTGATAGATTAGAAAAACAATAAATAAGTATAAATTTTACAAAAATATCCCATTAATTATTAACTATTAATAATTGTGAGATATAATAACTTCAAAGTGATCTACAATATTAATTTGGGAATAAAATTTGAATAACTTAAATTAATATATGGTTGTCAATTGAACTGACCTCTGATAAATTGCAACTCGCCTCTCCCAGGAAATCTTGATCTTTCAATTTTAATGTCTGCAAGAACCAAACAGATTCAAACTTTCACTTTGGAAATATAAACTTCACAAGATAAGTATCAAATAATTGATACTTCTGTAAGGCAGAGTTATTATATGGTTGATTTATACAAACCTTGGTGGGAACGCCATGATATGTTGTGTCAATGTCATACACATGAAATCTGAAGCAAACCAAAATGAGGGACAGAGAGGGATCAGTTATATTATATGTGAATCAAATTAATCAGAATCTCTTATATAGTTATATATACAAAGCACACAATTTATATTATGTAGGAATTAATAATAGCTTACACAAGTGGTTGCACAATCTCGAATTGAAATGCAATATTAATTTTCTCTATCCATTCTGGATTCAAACAATTTGTTATCACTTCAGTGCGTCCTATTTCCTCCAATCTGCCACCTCCTTTCTTTGCATAAACCACAATCATAGGATCACTCTGAAATATAAAATAAAAACATTAAAGATGGCAACAATTTGAGGTTAATTAATTAATTACATAGCAGCATATGCATTGTTATATATACGAAAATTACCTTTGATAGAATGTCCATATCAAGTAAGTTACATGCTGAAAGAGATAACTGCAGCAAATGATTAATTAGTTAGATGACCGTGAATAAAAGGAATTAAAGGCAAATAGGAAATCAAACAAATGAAACTTAAAAATATATTATTCAAAGGAAAAAATAAACGGAATGTAAGATTCATCATTTGGCTCTCTGTCGTGTGGTGCATTTGGTTGTATAGGAATGGTTGCATTTTTTAAGGGAAAGAAGGCTCCATAGAGGAAATTGTAGAACACATCAAAGTAACCTCTTGGAGTTGGTTTGTCTTGAGGGATGGTATGAAAATTGGTTATTGTTTTTCTGATTAGAAATGTTATCTTTTGTGCTGTCTTTCTCTTGCTTTGTAAGCCACTTTTGTACATGAATGCATTTTGAAAGGTTCTTTTTACTTATTTACTTCTTCTGTTATGTAAAATTTAACTGACTTTTTTAAGGTTGTAAAGTATATATATGATAAATATATTAAAGGAATGCATATATAATTAATAATAAAGAAAGTGCTAACAATGCTGTTAGTTAAAGAATTCAAAAAACAAACATTAAAGTATTTAATACTTTGAAAATTTAAAAATAAAGTCCAAATTTTGAATTAGATATGTCAATTTTAGTTTATATTCTTTTACCATAGAGTAAATACTATAGTATATAGTTGGGGAACTTCATGATTAATTCACTCAAGGCTCCAGAAATATAAGGTTGATTTAGTGGTTGAGGTGAGAGAGTAAATAAGTAGAGTGATAAAAAGGTCATAAGTGCAATTCTCATCGACAATACTAATTATTAGCTTTGGTGTTTGATCCCCTATTTCTAAATCAATAATTTTACTCCTTTAATTTTGTTAATTTTTAAAATTAGACTTATCATTTTTAAATTTTTAACTTATGCTTATGTGTCATAGTTTAAAATGATGTGTTACTTTTTAGTTTAATACATCGTTGCTACATCATATTATATTTAAATATATAAATTATTTTCATAAATTTTTAAAATTAAAATTGTTTAAAAATTTTGGGAATAAATTTGTAAAATACCAAATTATTACTTATAAAAAACTAAAAAATTTACTTGGAAAATACCAATAAAAAAACAAGAAAGACCAGTAAAACTCAATAAAAAACACAGTAAAAAAACTAGAAAAACATTATGCCTTTTTTTTATAAAACTTTTAGCATTATGATATTTATAACTTAGGTAACATTATAACATTACTTTGAATGATTGATTTATCTCTTATAACTTAGATAATATTATGACATTATAGTGCATAAAATTATTTGGCATTTTCTAATATTTTAGTTGTATTTTTCTAGAATATTTTTGAATTTTTATGGTATTTTTCTAGTTTTTTATTGTTTTTCTTTCTGGTTTGCCTGGTTTATACTGATTTGTTTACTCTGGTTTTTTAAATTTTTTAGTTCTATTTTTCTAGAATTGTTTGGCATTTTGCTGGTATTTTTCTAGTTTCCTACTGATTTTTTACCTTTTTTTTTCTTTTTGATTTTTACTGTTTCTTTGTCTGGGTTTCCTGGTTTTTTATTGGTATTTTGTAAGTAATTTTACTTATTTTTACAATTTTTATTTGTATTTTTTTGGGATTTTCTAGTTTTTTTACTGATTTTTTTATTGATTTTTACTGGTCCTTCTTATTTTTTATTGGTATTTTCCAAGTAATAATTTGATATTTTACAGACTTTTTATGATTTTTTTTATTTTTCAGATTTTTAAACATTTTTAACTTTTAAATTTTATTTATTTTATAAAAATAGTTTATATATTTAAACATAATCTGACATGACAACAATTTATTAAATTAATAAATAATACATCATATTAAATTATACCACATAAATATAAGTGAAAAATGACGAGTCTAATTTTAAAAATTGATAAAATTAAGGGACTAAAATTGTTGATTTATAAATAAAAAATTAAAATTTATAAATTATTTAATTAGAGAGACTAAAACTACCATAAAAAAAAATTCAAGACTATGCAAATCAATAAAGAAGGAGAAAACAATTTAGCCTGAAAATTGTTTCTGTCGTATTTTTATTAAGAGTTTAACTAAACTCTCACAAATTAGATGTATAGAAAATGAGTATTGTCAATCGAACTTGCGCATATCACCTCAAAATGAGTTTAACCACGAAATTTTTTCACATTATATATTGATCATAAATTTCAATTAAATTAAAAATATAGTTGATAATATGTCTAAAATAATTCTCATTTTATTCAATTTTTTATACTTTTAATGACCAAATTTATTACCAACGGAGAATAACTTAGACAATAGGCTGAAAAAAGTCCCTTTATTACATCTTATAAAAAAAAATGATTTTTGTGTTCAATAATTTAAAAATTTTTAAATAAAATATAAATTGTTGTGTTTATCTGACGTAACAAAAATCACTTAAAAAATAATCATACAAAGTGTTTGTTATAGTTTATTAAAGAATCACTTTTTAAAAAAATAATAACTTTTAGAAGTTTGTCTTGTTTGTTATAGATTTTTAAAAATATTAGAATCAAAAAAGAAAAAATTATTTCAAATGAGAAGTTATTTTTAGTAGTTTCTAAAAAGAAAATCAATTTTCTATAACAGTTTTTTTTTTAAATAAATAATAATTTTTACTATGAAAGACAAACGCAAAACAACTTTCAATTTTTTTTTAAAATGTATTAAAAATCATTCTTAAATTATTAAATACTAAAATCACTTTTTTTATATATATAACTAGCGAACCCTAAAAACAACAAATTGAGTTAAATTTTTTATAAAAAAGTTGTAACAAATATTCTCTTAATTTTTTATATAGACTAATTGTTAGTAGATGGCATAGATTAAATTATGTGATCAATTTTGGCTTATAAGGGAGCAGTAATTCACACTTTAGAGTTTATTTCTAAGGTGCACATGTCACTTAAGTGGTGGATGTTGCAAGACTAATTTAGATCATGAAATTCCATCAAATATAACGATACAACCTCAACACTAAATCTACTTTCTTTCCGTCCCCTTCTGATCTCACCTTCTTCGATGGGGAAGAGCTTATGAAACACCAATAAAAACATTTTAAAAAATGCAATTGACAATAAGTGAGATTGATAAATTAGAAATTGTACCTGAATTTGGGTGAACAATTGTTGAAAACCTTGAGACGTGTAGAAGAAGTCGACGGCGTCATTGGTGTTGTTTGTTGTTGCGGAATGCCTAACACCTCCAACTGCCTCTTTCGCTCCTTCCACATCTGAGAAACACCCTCCCATAATTAACCCCTAATTTCCTTTTCAATCTCAATGGAACAGTGAGCATTTATAGATGCTTTTGGTTTGTCATTTATTTCTTAATCACTTAATAATAATAATAATAATAATAATAATAATAATAATAATAATAATAATAATAATAATAATAGAATCGCTATAAGGTGCGAAGCATGCAAAGGCAAATAATAGTTTTTCCCTAATAATAATAATTTTTCATGAACTACAAAACCGCTGATTAACCAAACAAATAGTAGTTTTTGTAAAACAAAACCAAACAGATAGTATTAATAACAAACAAATAATAATAACCAAATAACAAACATTGCTATTTAAACCCAATTATTATTTAAAAGAAAAAAACTCAATCAGCAATACAAGCGTGCCGATCTATTAAATCGGTTAATTGATCTAAAATATCCTCTTTTTAAATATTTTTTAATGAAATTGTTAAAATGAAGAGAAAAAATGAGTAAATTCGAAAAAAAATTAAGAGAAAATTATTAACAAAATACAATTAAGTGGTTATTTTATCGAATAGGAGAGCGTTATTATAATAATATAAATTTATTTATAAAAATACGATAGAGTTGTTAAGATAATATAACACGTTATTTGTTTTGGTATATCTACTCAAACCACAATTTTTTCTTCAATTTAATATATTTTATTTTATTAATAGTATTTTATTTTTTAAATATTTTAATTATTTTTAATTTATTAAATGACAAACAAATCAATTCTTAAGACATTTTGATATATATTTTATCAAAGTAAGGCAATTTGATATATATTTTTTTTAAAATAAGACATTTTAGTGAAGTTTTTTTTTTTAAAAAAAGAATATTTGGATCAATTAACCTGTACATATTTTTTACTAAAAAACAATCATGCCATTTTAATATCTTACAAATCTATATATTGAATATTGTTACTTTCTTTTTTTTGGTAACATAAAACATATCGAATGAGGATTTTTTGTTAATATATATTCTTTTTTATTTTTTTTCAAATGTTCTAGTTTAAAAACTATTTTTTAGATTGTTTTACTTTTTGAGTTCAATAAATCATCAAAAAGCTCATGGGGCCACCACTTGAAGGATTTTACACTCCCAAGGTGCAATGATATAAAGATTTATTTTTTTTGTATTTATTTAATACTTAAAATATTTAATATATACAATTATAATAAACTATAAATATTTAAAATAATTAATAAATCAAATAAAATAATTATTAAGTGAAATAAAATAAAATAAAAAACTTTAATAAATAATAATAATAATTTTAATAATTATAATAAATTATAAATATTTAATATAATTAAAAATCAAATAAAATGATTATTAAATAAAATAAAATACTTTAATAAATAATAATAATAATATTAATTTTAATAATATTAATAATTACAGATTAAATAATAATAATAATAACAATTTTAATAATATTAATAACTACAAATTAAATAATAATAATAATAACAATTTTAATAATATTAATGAATACACATTGTTTCATTTTCATTATTTACATGTAATGTGACTTTTTTAGTCTTGTGATATTGACATTAAACTGACAACTTTTTTAGTATATTCATTTAATTCCCTCTTTCTATTTCTTTCTTGCTTGTTTCCTAGTTTTATGTCTAATTATACATCCATAATTTTGATATTGACGTCTTAATTTCTCATGTTACATACTTAGAGTGATATGTTTCTTTTATTCTCGTCATATTTGTAATTAATAATTATTACTGTTATTTTAGAGTCCGTTTGTTAAAACTTTTTTTATAAAAAAATTACTATTTTTTTAAAAGTAATTACTTTTAAAAGTTTTCATTTATTTGTTGTAATTTTTTGAAAAAAAAAATGAGAATTTAAAAAAAAAAATTAGTTCAAATGAGAAGTTGTTTTGAATAATTCTAATAAAAAATTATTTTTTTATAACTTATTATTTAAAACAATTATTTTCATTATAATAAACAACAAAACAGCTTATAGTTGTTTTTCTTTAAAATTCTTAAAAAAATAATCTTTAAATTATTTAGTATCAAACTCATTTTTTTAACAATCCATAACAAATGGGTTTTCATTAATTTGCTATTTTCTACAGTAAAATTTTCTGCTATTTTCTGTTCCCAATCTCTTTTGAGTTCATTGCAATATACTAAGGTGGGAACAAAAGACATTTTTCAATAATAATCACTTATAACAAGTTTAAGCGTCTTGCTGAAAAATAAAAGATAAGTTTTACTTTTTATAGTATCAATTAAGATATAGATTTAATTTAGATAAACTTTGTGTTAAAATTATTTTAAACACACATCTAATCATGTGTTGCCACAACATTTAATGAGTATGTCAAGTCGTATGTTCCTGAACCCATTAAATAATATGACAATAATAAATAAAAATATTTGCATTCATAGTTTATATAAATTAAACTCTTAAGATATTAATTATTTTTTTTTCAATTTAAGTATTAACTATTATTAAATGATCTTAAGAATATGTTAATATTTTTATATAAATCGTTTATTTATTTATCAGGCAAAAATACCATTGGTTTATTTTTAGTTAAATGTTAACCTAGAAACTAGCTATAAGAATTTAAAAATGAAAATTATTCTTTGGATTAATTTTTAATATTTATAGATTCTAGGCACATGATTTTTTTTTTACTAAACACTTTCATTCCATGATTTAAATATAGTTTTCTCTGAGTGACATTAAACTAACAGTTGTTTTGTATATTCTAGAAAAATATTAAATGTCATTAAAAAATAACAACAAAAGATAAGAATATATATATATATATATATATACCTCTTTTAATTTATTTGACTATTTTAATATCTTTTTCAATTTGTTTGACTATTTTAACTCATTTATTTAGTGTGTAATTAATTTTCTCAACTTAAAATTTAAACTTTTATAAATTTTCTTCATAATATATAGCACCGCTAATCATTTTACTCCGTCTTTCTATTTATTTCTTGTTTGCTTCTTCGTTCTATCTTTCTTCATATAACTATAAAAAAAAAACACTTAATTTGTGGTAAATTTAAAAAATATTTTATAGCAGAAAAAACCTAACAAATTAATGATAAAAAAATACCTCACAAAAAACTAAAATTCAAATTAGTTGTTATTAGTGGCTAAAAAACCTTCACAAATCAAAAATATTTTTTTAGCTAATTATAATATTTGTGACGGCAAAAAACAGTCACAAAATTGTTGAATGAAAAAGTTATTTAAACTGAGACTGACATATATCCTCACAAAATCAAAATGTTGGAGTATCGTAAGTGCTTAGTCGGCCACAAAATATGATTGTGCAACATTTTTTAGGGTTTAGGTGGCCACAAAGACAATCTTTTATGAGGATCCAGACTGTCACAAAAGCAATAGAGCCATTGATATTTTGTGGTCGTTTTAGCCGTTACAAAGGCAACCTTTCCTGATGATCAAGGCCACCACAAAGACAATAGAGCCATTGACATTTTGTATTCGTTTTGGCCGTCGCAAATGTCCTCTTTTCTCTCTATATATATAATTCTTCCTCTCATTTCTTATTTTTACATTCTCTCTAAATTTTATTTCTACCTTCTCTCTACAAATATTTTTCGTCAATTTTTATTTTTCTCCAACTTTTCTCTCTATCTTCTCTCTTGAGTTTCAATAATAAGTCTTTTATTTTATGTTTTGTTTGATAATATTATTTTTTTATTTGAAGTTATTTATTTAATAAATATTATTTAATTTTCATTTTGACAAGTGGTGATATTGGATTGATTACGAAGAATGGTTATTTATTCGTAAACTTCGAGGCAGACATTATCCTACATCAAGTTATTATGAGATGCATTTTAAATATAGATTAATAATTTATGTAATTATTATTAAAAAAATTTTAAATGGTTATAAATTGTTTTTAGAGCGTTAATATTTTATTTTAAAATGTAGAGTATATTATTTTTTAAATTAGTTATAATATTATTTTTAAATTTTGAATGTTAGTAAGATTAATTAAAAAAAGTGCTAGTAAAATATTTAGATTGTAAAAATTTTAAGCAAATTAAAATGTATTTATTTTGGAATGTCTTTTTTTGTAGTAATAATTTAATTAATATTAAAATTAAATTTTTGTTTTTTATATAATATTTTATTTAATTTATATTTTCATTTTATAAATTATATTAATATTAATTTTTTATGCATAATATATTGTTAATGTTAATTTTGAATTTTACAAAATTAATATTTTTGAATAAAATTACTCATTTATAACGGCTAAGTCTTGTGTTTTTTTTTTTACCAATTTCATTCTTTGTGGCAATTTACACTCTCGTATACGAGATATACATTTTTTATAACCTAATTCCTTTTTGGGGCTTTTAGTCCTGAAGAGTTTTCTTGTAACCTATCTTCATAATATTGAAATTTGACTTGTAACAATTTCCACTTTGTCTTGTTTTAATGCTTACATTCATTTTGATAGGTTTCTTTAATAATTCTCAGTGGACATATCTATTGAGAAAGTAAAATGTTATGCGAGAGCGAAAGAAACAAAATTAGCCTTTAGATTTAAAGAGATGGATGAGATTTAAGCCTCACTTAAAAAGGATCACTTATTAATTTTTGTTTTAAATTTGAATGATGTATATGAAAATTTCAAATAAAAATTGTATAAGAGTATTTTTAATAGAAAAAAGGGGCTTCGCCTCCGCAAAAAAAAAACATAAATTAAAATCCCAAAGAAAGGACTACAAATTACAAAATTTTAAATAGTCGAGGGATCCACAAATTAATAAAATAAAAAATTAATAAGTGATGACTCCTTTTGACGTGGCATATGTTTTGATTGAGTGGATGAGGTGAGACAGTTTAAGAGTGATTAATCTCCGTTTGCACCATTCTTCATTTCTGCCGTAGCACTTCCTCACCATTTTCATCGTCATCACCACCTTCCTTTGATTTCTTTCCTGAACGGGCAGTTGTGTTATTGACATTTACGAGGATAAATAAGATTTTTGGGTCTTTCGGTTTTCTTATAGGAAAATGTTTGGTGGATAGACAAACTCACGGAGGGAAATAAATAGAGACGAGAATATTGTGAGATGTATTTTTGATAAAAATAAATTTTATTTAAAAATAAGAATAATACAGTCAAATTGATTATGAGTTTAGATAATTTTCATCCATATTTTGACATCAATAAAAAAATTAATGATACTTTATTCAACCAAAATCTTAAATATATTAATTAAATTAATTTCTTCTATGTATAGTCAAGAATCAAGAATAATAAAATATCTACATTATTTAATCTCATTCATCTTCGAACAAAAAATTATTTGTTATTATTTGCTTATCTATTATATGTGTTGACAAGACATGTGTAAGAGTGAAATGGCGTTGAATTTGATAATAACTCTTCGTATTCATTTATTCAAAATACGATACCAACTAAATAAATTATTTACATACATTTCAAAAAACTCATAAAATAAAATAAAAAATACATAAAACCACTTATTTTAATAAAATAAAAAAAAAGAGTATGAGTGACGGTGATGGTTCCATACCAAATTTTAGGATCAACAACAAAGACAATTCACTGTAATATATTAGTAATGCAATGGGAAGAGAAATATATAAACAAAAAAAAAAAAGTGTTGTGTTGAATAAGTGTATAGAAATTAAGGTTGTTTAAACATATTTGCATTGAAAGTATAAATAAAAAAAGTGAATATATAGTGTACTATTGTACAACATTTATTTTATTGATTGATAGTTCATTACATTGCTTTGCTTCATATGAGAGAGTAAAGATACATAAATCCCATTTATTAAAGTTTTATTTTTGTTGACAAACTGCAACAAGAGAGACTATATTGATATTATTTTTTATAATAACTAATGAGGCTTAATATTGGTGGAATAGGTAGCACCAGCCTTCCAACCTGCAGGTATTGCAAAACTTGATACAACCCAATTGACCCCAACACTGCTACTCACTTGGAATCTCAATCGGATTTCTCCTTTTGGTGGGTTTGCGTAGTCAAATACTGCCCCATAGGACCTACGCATAGGTTTCCCCCATTGGTGGTGTTCTTTCTGCATCATTCACAATATTTCATTAACAATAATACTAATATTTATTCCATTCAAATTTCAAACAAATGCAACTAATTGATGAGGTGCATCTAGACATAAAAATTAAATCTGAGACTACCCTTTAGGTTGAAAATTGAATTGATGAATAAAGTTGATTATAAGTATTAAGTATTATACCTGCCACATCTCAACAGCAGTGACATCATATGTTCCACCAACATAGAGAATTGTAATTGCGAAATAGCCAGGGTTTTTACTATTTTCATTGATTTGGTACACAATATTGTTGCCTTTAAATGTACAAGAGACCCTTTTGTATTCAACATCCAATACTCCATATTTCTTCAGTTTTTCACTTGCAGTTGGGTTGGACCCCAATCTCGAGAAGGCACGTGGACTCAGTATGAAATCTGTTCTGTCTCCCTCACCATAGTCAGTTACCACCACGTATGCTCCTTTTTCATCACAGTATTCTGGTATTTTGCACCTTACCTAAATCATGGGTCATCAATTATATTTTGTAAACAATTATGAGTTAATGGAAATATACTTGAAAATTTAAAGATTTCATTTTAAAAAATATGAAGGATTCTTTTAGTATAGTATAGTGCATGTTTGAATTGATTATAAAATTATTATAATTACGGGGAGTCTATGTTATTTTATCAAAAACTACATTTTGAAATTTTTATAAAATTATAGAGTTATTATAGTTTTATCAAATATACACTTATTCAAAATATTGAAATAAAAAATGAATGGAAAGAAAACTATACTTGATAGCATGCACCACAGCCTTCTCCATTCTTCCACAGCTTTGAAGACACAGCTGTGACACTGCCATCATTCACTAATTTTCCATAGTCTCCAAAACCACAAGCTCCCCCTACAATAATAAATTATATATATCAATTGAACAATCAAATATATACTATATACCCTCTAGCTTTATTTATAAGTAAAGTATGTCAACAAAAATTAATGCATTTGATAATAAGTCAATTAAAATAAATTGATGTATCTGATGTACTAAATACATCAATTTTTGTTGTCCTGTTTTTATTTATAAATAAGTCTAGAGGAATATTGTGTAGGTAGCTAGAAAAGGAGGATGAGAGATATATATACTTGGAGTTCCATAGCCATCAGAGCTGCCATAATAGGATGCTCTGGATTTAGTATAATATTCCTTGCAGTTACATAGTGCTGGAAAGAGCAATATGACACAAACAAGGCTAAATTGATACTTAAAACTAAGCTCCATACGTCTTAATTAAATATATAATGATGCAACACAAGACAAGAAGAGAAATATTGAGCAAGCAATAATAATGAAGAATGACCAATGTAACAAACAATTAAAGTATATGAAGCTGATTATGAGATGGGAAACAAAGATACCGAGACACAAATATTTATAGTACAGCTATTTTGTGTAGAATAATTTATTTATGCATACCATTGGTGATGTAGCCACCGTTTTCACCAATTTTGGGTCTAGCTAAATTTGTCAATAGTACTTATCTAAATACATTTGTTAATTTTGAAATTTACTTTGTCAAAATATAGTATATATATGATTTATCAATATTATAATAATTAATTGATAAAATTTTGTTAGCTGGGTCAAAACCAAAGGCTTCGAGCAAACAATAAACAGAAGGAACATTGAGAAGACCATGTAAAACTATTGAAAATGTGACAAACTACATCGTCCTTTGAATAAATCAATAGTCATGTCGATGAAGAAATGTCTAAACAAGTACGAAGTTGATTGTAATTCAAGATTGCACAGCCACCAATTCAAGAGTTATAAATTTCTACTTTTCATAACTAGCTATGTCAGCAGCAAAGTTTGGCAGCCATGCATCCACAGATTATTTAATTAATTAATACAATATGAACTAAACATGTATCTTAAAAAAAATAGTGTAAGGTGGATCCTTATTATTTTTAGTAAGAGATGAATTTTATAATATTTTATTAAAATATTGAAGTTCATCTGGACCATACTAGACAATCCTTTCAACAATATCATTAGTATATATATATATCGATGATAAGTTTAATATGTACTCATATTAATTTTAATATTATTTTTTACGAATTAGAGAGGAGAAAATTATTATTGATTAAAGTGATGATCATTTTACATTTTTTTTAGATAAAATTGGAGGCATAGATGGTGTGAGATGAAAATGAATCCCCTAAAAAAAAAATCATATTTCTTCATATGTTTTGATATCCACATTTAAAACTCACATTTTTCTTGTTCTCTTTTTCTCTCTTTTTCAACAAAGAATGGGAATTTCAATGGATTTTCATGTCACATGAGATGATCTATTCTCATGTGAGATTGATAAAAGTAAAATGATAATATTAATATGCACACTTGTTAAGAAAATAAAATTTAAGTGAAATTTTTTAATTTTTACAATTATAAGATTTTATTTTGACTTTTAGTTCTTAATAAATGTCTTAAACAATATTTGTCACCATTTCTTAAAATAAATACTAATAATAATGGAACATATGTGTTTATACTTTATACGTGTTGGTTAGATTATGTTCGTGTGAAGTAGAGGTGGCAAACTGAATGAATCGGATGATAACAGATAATCTATTAATCCATTTAAAATCTACATAAAATGCTATAAAAAAACTATAATCCAATCAATTTTAATAAAAATTATCCAATTTATCCATTATTATATTTTCTATGGATGGATATCCATCTAATTATTTTGTTTTGACCATTTTAATAAATTAACTATAATATTAGTAATTATTTATTATTTTTAGAATTAATATAAAATTATGTTTTTTTATTATTTTTATCTTAAAAAATTATTTTTTGATATTATTTCATAAATCCGCTTTTGACAACTTTTTTACAAAAAAGAACGGTATGTTTAACAGGGAAAAATGTTTTTATGTTATTTTAAAATAAAAGTTATAAATTAAATACTATTATTTATTTATTAATTAAATAATGGGGAGGGTGGCTGGTAGTGGTCACGGCTACCACAACGGAAATCCGACGATCCACAGCGGAGTTCTGGCGATTCACAGTGATCGATAGAGGAGCTTCGGGTGTCTTAGCCACCAACCAGCAATATCATTAATTAAATTAATATTAAATTATGTTATATTATTTAATTTTTATTTTTTAATTAATACAAAAACTGATTTTTAAAATACTAAAAGAAGTCCAGTTTTTGTGTAAAAAAAATCCTATTTTGAATTAAAAAAATTACTATTAAAGAAAAAATAACAAAAACTTCATATTTTTAAAAATAATAATTTTAAAATTATAAGAAAATACTATTTTTTTTCTGTAAAAACAACAGTTTTTTAATTTTAAAAAAATTATTTGTTTAAACAATATGGATAATATTTATTTAAGGTATCTATTTATAATAAATAAATATAATTAATTGAATTTAGTTCAAAAAATATATATAGTCCATTGAATTTTAAAAAATGGTTACATAGATTGGATTCGTCCATATTATTAAATTAATCAATCCGGACAAAATTTAGAGGTTTTTAAAAAACTTGAGAGTGAGAAAAAAAAACTTTCTATAATTAAATGGATGGATTGAATCCAATCCACTAATTAATTTTTAGTATTGTGGAAGGATTGGATGGATTAATAAGCAGATAGAAGATGGATTAATGGATGGAATTGGCACCCCTAGTTTGAAGTAAAGTATATAAATAAATTGGAATTGAAGTAGTAGGTACTTCTTAAGAAGCCGTTCATTTGGTAGTTCCTTCCTTCCTTGATGCCCCAATAGAGCTTTAATACAATATGCAGCTGTTGATATGCAAAGTTGCAAACAGTACACGAGGACAGTGCTTTGAAAGCCAATAATTATTGATTAAAACAAGAAATGCTCCACTAAAATCAATAATTATGCCATATGAAGCTTTTATTCTACTCTCATTACTCCCTATTGCACTTGGACAGTACTACTACTTTAGCTCTCAGCTTGTAATTATTGTGACAATTACAGTCACATTGAGGACATTGCAGTGCTAGGTGTACTCATTTTCATTGTGTTGTGGCTACTTTTTTAGTAAGACTTGTCTTCCGACTATTTTTTCTTATAAACATTGTGTTCTATAAACATTCTGGTATGAAATTTTTTCAGTGCTATGTCGTGCTGCTTGAAGTTTGTTCAATTTGATATTTCAACTTCTGCCGAATGTGATAATTGCACTATGCCCATGTACTGAGTAAGACAACAACAATTCATAAAATTTCAAATTTCAATGATCCAGAATACAATCATGTATACAGCATTTTACAAAACACGTACTTTGTTCCTACTACCTTTTCTTAGGAGATGCAAACGCAGTCTATGGTGTTATAAACATGGAGACTCCAACGTAGCAAGTTAATTGTACCAGGGTTGGCACGGTTGTATCATTCGGCTGCTGATGCCCTAGATCCTTCATTTTGGCTGATCCAAGTTTCCACACAAATGTCTGTAGTCATGAATCATGAACAGTAAAAAAACCCATTAAAAAATATAAACACATCAGGCAAGCCACAAATTTATATAGACCCTCAATTTCAAAAAACACAAATAAAGAAGTTGTGAGGGGGCGGCAAAGGAAGTCTATTGTGTTAAAAAGTGAGGGGTGACAATCCCAGTATAATGGCCACATATTTCAACATCACTCTCCGTCAGCGAGACATACCACTTAAAATAAATTATATAATGCGAAAAGTACATAATAAGGAGTACAAGACCAGTGTATGCAAAGCAAGGCGTGTATTACCAGTCTCTTCCTTACATCTATATCCAACACATGTTCTGAAGCATACAGCCATGTATTAGTAACAAGTGATGAAAAGCCAAATGCAAAGGGATGTAAAGAAATGGCCATATATGAAATATTTGTATTTGTAAAGCAAATGCAAGATGTAAACAAGTGTATCAAACAGCCCAAAGGAAGTAAGCATGACCATTACATGTGACCCTTCTGATATCTTTCCTTATCATCAGGAATCCAGGGTGGGAAAATAATGACATTATATGGCTGTGAAAAGGTCAAAAGGATAGGTATGCTTTCTTAATCGAGACCTACTTATGCTTGCACTTAGAAGTGGAATAAAAAATAATATACTATGGAGGTCATGGTGTCGCTTTCTGTAGAAATTACTATTTATTTCATATAAGAGTGAGAGGTTTGTTGCAAGCATGGTGATTTTCCCAAGTTAAATAAATAAGAGCTTTAGAACTTCCCTTTCACATTAACCCATGGTTGGTGCAGTCATTAGACCACACTTTCAAATACCCATTTTGTAGTAGAAAATATCAAAAACATAATGCTAAGTTTAAATGGTAAAATGATGACAACAAGTGATCCTAATTGACCAATCCTGGCTTCACATGCATCAAGTTTCTAGACATAAAAAACAACAAGGCAAATAATAATGAAGAACCACAGGATTTAAAAAATATTCGGCCTTTAAGCTGCATTAAATTTTTAATATGACAATGACACCAGATGTAATTTACCTCAACTTCAAGAATATAGGGATTTAATTTCCCAGCAGTCAAATAAGCTGTGCCTTTTTAAGGTCAGAAACAACACCACGATCCTTGGAGCCCCTCTCATTGTACAATACCTGCAAAAAGACCGTATATTTTAGTTTGCAAAGTAAATTACTTACTCCAAGAAAAAATAGTCTAACCTAGGTATGGCAAGTACCTTGTCTATGATTCCATACTCAACAGCTTCACTAGGGCTAAAATACTTTGGGCGCCGAATATCAGCTTCAATCTGCTCAGGTGATTTTTCGGTGTGCTTTGCCAACAAATTAACCTTGAAATAAATTAAACAGAGGGCATGTCAGTTACCGTAATAATCTTTATATCAATCTTTGTTTAATATGATGACTTAAAACTACTCCCTCTAGAATGAAATATAAGCAAAATGATAGTTGAAAAGTTGATGTATTTGGACTAAATTCTTAACCAGATACATCAGCTTTTCAACTACTATTTTTACTTATATTTTATTCCAGAGGGAGTACACTACTAACAAGTATACTTCAAAACAATAAGCTTATTGTGAAGCGCAGATATATAACTTTTAAAACACAGCTCATAATTCCTAATCTGAAATGTTGTGGTTGAAGGGAACCAAAAAATATTTGGCCACAGCTATACAAACTTATATTTTAACATTTCAGAGGGACTACAAGCATAAAAGTATGCAGTTGTCTTTACAGATAGCAATGGTCACTCAGAATGGAACCTTAACTAGGTAAAATTAGATCAAAGCAAACTAGACAATTATTGTTCTAACCAATTCTGTTTTCACTCTAGTGATTTCTTTTCTTGCAAGGTTGACATCTGTAGCCTGACCTTGAAACCTTGCTATTGGCTGAAAATTGAAAAAGATAACATGGTTAAGGTGTTTGTAAAAAGATAACCAAAGACATAAAATGAGTAGAGTATTAAATGGTTGAGAACAAACCTGTCTTATCATTATAGTTGATGATGGCAAAGCAGATCGGTTACCTTTTGCACCAGCAGCCAAAAGTAAGGCTGCCTCTCCCCAAGCATTGCCAACACAGAGAGTAAAAATAGGAGGTTTGATATACCTGTAGCAGAAAATTTTTGTTAGGTTTATTAATACAAATTTCTACAAGGGCTTCTGCAAGTCGAGAACAAGTTATACAATAAAGAGATAATACGCCTCTTCTTTGGGGGTGGGGTTGTGTAGTGAAGGATAAATATAATTATTCCATCAATAAATATTTGACATTGTGTACAGTTATCCACTTAAAAACTAACAATGAATATTAACATCATATTTCCAACATTTATGGGGTAAAATGTGAATCTAGGAAACAAATAAAATAGAGAAAGAAGGTAAGCAGTATGCCAGTGCAAAAACTCCACCAAGCAGCATGCCTGCGGAACGGAAGGACCATGACAGGGCAAAACCAGGTCATAAACATTTTCAAAGACAGATCAGCATTTGGTGACGTAATAGAACACTGTTATCTGTTATGCCTTAAAATAAACAAAATTCTACAAAATACAATTTATCTACATCAACAGAGCTCATTCTCATGAGTTAAATGTATGCTCCATGAATCATGACAAAACATATACAACAATGACTTTAAGAAAAGAGAAAATTTAGCTATTAGCCAGTGTGTTGAAGGTCTGGATAAAAGTTATAATGCAGAAACCATCAAAGGAACCAAACAACAGTCAACATCAACTAGATAATCACATTCAACAAAAAAATACTTGGGTAGGATGGCTTATGTAGTGCCACTCAGATTGCTGCTCTTCATGGGGACTCATGACTCATGAGGACTCCATCAATTATTAAAATCTGTGTTGTAGTGCTTGTATAAGCACTTCCAGCACAAAAAGTTTGCCACTTTATCACCCACAAGTTATGCAACTACAACAGTATTTAAACATTTCGTCAAGCCCACCTAGTGGGATAAGGCTTGGTTAGTTGTTGTAGAAGTTAAACTTTTTATAATGACACCAATGCAATATACAGTGTAAGACCTAACAAAAGTATGATAAAAGAAAATAGATGCCAGGGTCATAATGTCAGGGTTATAGAAAGCATAGAGATGATAACCTCATCAAATCATAAACTGCAAGTGCTTCAGTCTCATAACCCAACTTCTCACCTCCCTGAAAGGACACAAGATACTATTAAACAAGTGGACCTTTTCACGGAGACTTGAGCACCACTATTTTAGCATCTAATAAGAATTATTTGTGGATCTTTCTGCTTGGCAAAGAAATGGAGCAATAATTCACATTTCCATGTTATGCATCAGGCAATTCCTGCTATTCGCACTTTAGCAATAAAACAAATAAATAAATGTATATCAAGCTGCGAGAAATATTATATCTCATGAAAAAGGTAATACACTAGACAGTACATATTTAAACAAAAAAAATCACTTACCTTGGTTGTCCCAGTGGAGTTTACATATAGGTAGATGGGTTTATTTTCATCGTCATATTGAAGGTAAAGAAATTCAGCTACCATCAACTCTGTGACAGACGGAACAAGAGACATGCCCAAGTAAATAATCCGATTTTTGTACAAGTAAGAAGCTAGGTCTGGTGGAGGTTGTTCCCAGGCAGTCCCTCTTGAGAAAGGAATAACCTATCCAAAGACAAGAAAAATTGAAAATTAAAGCTACATAAATAATATCAGTAGCATATATCATCCTTTGTATGCTCTCCGAGGATTTCTGCATTTGATATAAAATTCATTTCTCATGGGAGAAAATGTTTTATTTTTTGGCTACTATAGAAACATACACTAAGCCAACCCAAGCTTGGGTGCAGCAACGTTAAAACTAACAGGGAGAGTTTGCCGCCAATTTGGGTCCCACAAGACCCAACGGATTAGTCTCAGCAGTAGCGCACACAGAGGATACCAGGTCTACACCAAAAATATGGTAGGCCATTTGGATAAAATGTGTCTTCTGTGTAACCACCTCGAATTCGTTGAGTGTAATTACGACAATTTGACTTCATTGACTAACAGACACACTCTTGTAAAACGATACTTCTTCCTTATACCTTAGAAATGACAACAAAAAAACCTAACCACTTTTCACACATCCCTAACCAACACAAGCAACTTACTCAACTAATTTTCTCTTTAAAAAAAGGAAAATTATAAAGCCTTAAAATTAAGTCTTCTAAAGTGAACTAATGTTCAAATCTCTAAAACCATAGTCAAAATTATTACACGCAGTGAATAATCACGTCAATCTCTTATCCAATTCCAATTGAACATTAAAAACGCGAATGTGAAAGTTGCTTGAGAAATGTTAGAAAAAAATTACCATAGTAACGACGCCTCTTTTACCGCCGGAACTACGAAACGACGCCGGATTGAGGCACGGAGGTCGGAGCTTGAGTCCGGAGAATTGGCTAGAGGCATTGGTGATTGCGGTGGAAGGAGCGACGAAATCGGTGGAGATAGAGGTTTTGAAAGAGGATTTGATGGCTCTGATAGGGGTTATGGTTCGTGATGAAGAGGGTGAAAGCAACATAGGCTTGTTGACTGCGAAGGTGAAAGGTGCGTTGGCTGTTGCAACTTCCATGGTTCGGTTTCTACAGACTCAAAAGAGTGTTCAGAATTCAGATAGTGTGAAAAAATGCGAGAGTTGAGGGAGAATGCCACATTTTAATTAGTAACGTTTTCTTGGGCTGGGCCACTTCAATTGGGTCAACAGCCCAATAAATTAACTTTTGGATTTTGTACCCCACAATAAGACTTGTATATCTTAATATGTAAAAAATTCAATTTTATTTTATTTTATAATAGTTGGTAAATTTCACCATAATTAATTCACACAACTGTGAGATTCTGGATTCGAACTCGGGACAAGACGTCCAACCTAACAATAAGTTTAATGTGTGAACTTCACAACCACGACTTAGTGGCTACTTTTGAGAATAATGCATTTGAGAGTTTGAGATAAAAAGAACATGACTAATATCTTTCAAATTTATAAGCGATCAACCACATACCAAAAGAATTAGAAAGGGCTCATAATTGATATGCAAAGAACTGATATGTCACATCTGTTGAAGTTACCTGAAGTTGAGAAGTATGCTTGTTGTCATGAAGACTCTGACGTTGTGATGAACATGTTTTGGACGCACCCAAACTCCATAATTTTGTTTGAACATGTTTCCTCTTGTATTAATCATGGATAACACCTACAAAACCAGCAAGCATTTACCATTGCTTTAAATTATTTATGTAATTTCAACTAGGTTGATATTCAACGTTGCATTTGCTTATGTGGATTGTGAGCTTCAAGAAAACTTTTGTTGGGCATTGGAAAAGTTACAAGAGTTGTTTGTTTCAAATATCTCGTTTTCTTAGGTGATTGTGACAGAGAACTTGCTTTGATGAATGCAATTGAAGTTGTATTTCTATCTTCAACAAATTTACTTTGAAAACTTCATATCAACAATAATATTGGAGTCAAATGCAGACAATATATATTGAAGAACGACATGCAGGAATCTATTTTAGATTTGTGGAGGAAAAATTATTTATTGTTATGAAAAGAATGAGTACAAGCAGCTTTTGCATAGGTTTGAACAATCATATGTTGACAATATCATTTTATCTGACTATGTTAGAGACACACGGTTGACTTCTCACAAGGAAAGATTTGTTGAAGCATGGACCAATCGAGTGTTGCATCTAGGAAATACTATGACCAATAGATATGTCATTAAAACTTTGTATTTTGTTTCATATTTATACATGTTTAGGATTAAGAATGCATTTTTTATATATTTTTTATGTTTGAATATTAGGGTTGAGTCTGCTCATTGGTCATTGAAGATATTTTTGAAACACAATAAAAGAGATTTTTGTAAGACATGGAATGATATGAATGAGATGTAGAGGTTGTAAATTATGAAGATAAAAGGGTCATTTAAGACAGTTAAAGGTTGCAAAGAGCATATACACAACAATCCATTATATGCGAATTTGACTTGGGTTGTATCAAGGAAAGCTTTAGCTTATATTGTTGATGAATACAAGAGAGTCAACTATGTCGTTGTATACTTAGAAGCTCTCACAGATTACTTTATGCATGTGAGTTTGGCACGATACAAGGTGGAAGGTGTTCCAATCCCATTGGATGCAATATACATTAGAAGGAATTAACCATGAATAAGGAATTTACCATGAATAGTGGTCAAAAGGAAGAAAAGTTAGAAAATGATTCAAAATTGGACATTACATTAGAGATGGGTGTAATTTGGAAAACAATTAATGTTGTTGTAAAGAGGATATTAAAGAGCAAGTTGCATAAAATAGCATATCCAGAGACAACATCAATGCGTGCACCACCAGATAAGATCAAAATAAATGGTGTTGTGAAAAGGAAGAAAGGTAAGAAGTCGAAGGGTTTGACATATATCGTGACCCTTCATGTTTTGAGCATTTGAATGAGTTTTATTTTGATAATACAACTATTAAAGTCTTCTAGCAAACATTCAAACAAGTCTTTCAACAAGCATCCAAACAAGTCTTACAGGAACTTGTGATGAGTGAAGTTAGAAAATATATGGATGAATTTCCTCCTCTAATTCATCCATATTTTTAAGACATAGTTGATGTTAAGGCATATGGAAAATGTGGGTATCGTCTTATTGATGTTTTACTTGGTCACAATGAAGAATATTGGAGCATTGTGCATCGACAATTGTACACCGAGATTGAATCAAAACTTGATTTATACGTTGCATTATTTGAGGAACGTTTGCAACAAGTGACAAATTCTTTGCTTGTAACTGATTTGAGAAACCAACCCAATGAAAAATGGATGATCATTTCAAATATGGGTTACGTGATGTAACAAAATATAATCTCGTTCTTGTCACATTAGAAAAAAAAAATTTCTTTGACTTTTTTTCTATTGAGGGGCACACACAATGGAGGCTATCACATAATCATATTATCAACATTGATTTCGTTAATGAAAGTCACTGAATTTAGGTTAAATTGAAGCTCTCTCTAAGTAGACATACATCTCATCTTCATGATCTAACCTATGTAACTCTAAGCTCTGTTGTATAAGACCGCTCATTATCTGGTACCGTGTATACCATTCAGTAGGACTTGGGGCTTCAAGTTTCGAGGTAGGGGCATCAACATCAGGACCATAAGAGATCATCTAAGGATGAGATATTCTATAGTATCATTGTAAGTATCCCAACACACTCGTGTCGATACGTGACTAAATGCAATCTAGTGCAGAGAGATTGAACAAAGTTCTTGTACAGCTTTGCTTTGTAATATGCAACGCTCCCATATGTTTGTTTAGCACTTCATCAAAACATATGTGGTTGTGAAGATATAAGTTCACTTATACTACACTTACAAATAGATGGGAAATGTTCATAAATATATGTTTGTAATATAATTAAAAAACACAAATAATTAAATAAGTATTTTATCAAATAACAATATAATAAGTATAAAAAACAATCATAAAATATTTTATAAAAAGTACCTCAAATAGGGATAAATATCTTTTGATCTGCTTTGTTGTAGGCATGGTATCATCACTAAGATAGTTAGTCATATAAAACAACAAAAGCAGCTGGTCTTCACGCCCATTTACCACAAGTATCAAGGTCTTGAAAGAGAAACAAATATTTTGCAGATACATGAGTAAAACTTTTGTCAACTTGTATGGTACACCATACCAAATGAAGTAGGTATACCTTTGTTGCACATTCAAGTCGACCTTCACGAAGTTTCTTAAATAGCACAACTTTCAACCATTCAAAATAATATGAAGCACCTTTATTCACCTTAGTTCCATTCACAACTTCTGCCTCATACCTCCCACATTTTTGAATTTTTTGGGCTGTCATTTCCTTGCATTTGTGAGGTAAAAGTAAAATGTGAGGAGTATTGGGTAAAATTTTCCATATGTAATTTTTTAAAAATATGAGTTGAGTAAGGTTGCTCCAACTCTTTCTTCCATATGACTTGTATTTTATTTGAATTATTATTTTTTAATAAATCGCCTCTGGAATGTGTATTTAGTTTTGCCTTACCTAAAATTAATTTTGTCAAAAACATAAATAAATAAAGTGTGTAAATTAATTTTATAAAATTGATTTAGATTGAAAATAATTTGAATATAGAACGATTTATGTTTCAATAACTTTAGGTAAAAAGAAGTTGAATAATAAATTTTAATTTAAAAATTACATTTGAGGATAAAAATTTACAACTTTTAATTTTAAATTAAAATCGATCTACAAATAAATTCAAGTCTACTAAAAAATATTAAAATATTAAAATATGTCAATCAATTTCTCTTTCATAAAAATTAATTAAAAAATGTATGTAATCACTTAAGATATAAAACACGGTAAATTAATTCAACTAAATGTACATTTTGTATCTATGTGAGTTTTCAAAAATACAACATTCTTATGTTATTCTGATATGAGAATATTCAATTATGATAGTGAATAAAACAAGCTAGGGTAACAAAATAGTAGAAGTGAAAAATAATTATCAAATTATTTTCATTTCTAACTCAATGCACTTTTAAAATTAACAACTAATTATGTAACTATTTAATCATTTTTTTTATAAAATAAATTTTGAAGTTCGTAGAGTCAATTCATAACAGAAGTCTATTAGTATCCATCAACCAATTTTTGCTGCACTCTAATTTAAAACATAATGTTTTGGGTAGCTTGTACTAATAGTTAGTTCCAAGATGGAAATGGATGTGTAATCCAAAGAATAGTGCCGCATAGTAATAAATGATTGGTCGCACAATTAATGAAAACCCAAAAAAGACAAACAAGTTGCCTTAACTAGCTAAGGCAGCTAGCACATTCCATAAAAAAATTTCAAATGTGATAGTCAGTCAGTTAATCCATTCTTAGTTTTTATTATCTTATTTTTATTTATAAATAAAAACGTATGAAGTACATTTTATATTTATTTATTTATTTATAGTAACTTATACTTTAAATAAAATATATCAAGTTCCACTTCAGTTGCTCACTCCCCATTGTGTTGTGCTCATATTCTAAGAGGATGAGATGAGGAGTGAGATAGCCTCAGAAACTGAAACAGAGAAGTGAGAACAGAAAACCCCCCCACACACACACACACTATCATCATCAATGCAACTTTAAAAACATCATCAACCATGTCAACTACCATTTCCATGACTTCTTTTTCTCCTCTAACTTCAATCTCAGCCACTCATTCTTCACACTCCAAACCCTACCACCTAATCCACAACAACAACCTCTTCACTCTCAGACCCAAAAACCTTCCTTTATGTTCCCTCTCTCCCTTGAGAGCTTCCGCTGGAACTTCTGATTCACCTGAAACTGCACTCAAATCACCACCGGAGAACATCTCTGTTGGGACAAATGGGTCTGCTTCTGCTGTTACTGCTCCTGAGGAACTTAAGGTTTCAACTGGTTTTGTTGACCCTAGATGGGTTGCTGGTACATGGGACTTGATGCAGTTTAGGAAAAATGGTAGCACTGATTGGGATGCTGTTATTGATGCTGGTAACTTTCTTTCTTTACTTAAGTGTTTTTTTTTTGTGTGTTTAATATTCAAATCAGTTTTTTGTTTTCTTCAATTCCATTGTACTGTAGGCCAACATTTCACTATTGTTTTGGTTTTTGTTATAATGTTTAGTTGTTTACAATGTCTATTATATTCACTTACATTCAGATCCACTTTATGCGGTACAGTTTAATTTTCTCCTGATTGATGATTATGATAACTGAATTATAAAGTGTTAGTAGGGTTTCACCTATGGGAGTAAAAATAATTCAATAAGAAAAGTTTTTTTTTTCTTTTAAAATGAAGATAAGGGAGTTCTGTGTTGTGCTTGTTGAGGGAGCAGTTCCTTCCTTAAATTTTTTTGACTGTGTGCTTATCGAGCACCTTAGACTCATCAATGGTTATTGATTCTTCTAGGAAGCCATAGCATGTGTTTGGTTTGGTTGAATGGGGGACAACCGCCACCGTGAGTTTAGAGTTCTTCCGCCTTAATTTTTATAAGCTAGTACGTGTAGCTTCTGTTTCACTGTGATTTTGGTATTTTTTAAACACACGCCTAGTGTGTTTGGTTTATTGTTTGAGTTAAAGCAGAGGTGCAAGACCTGGTTTGTTGTAATCCTTATTGTTAAGATGAACACACTTGTTGATATTTGTTAATGAAAAAATGGCAGGGATTTTATCCAGAACCCTGCATTGCGAAAATCAAGAGTTCTCAGCTACAATCCATTTCCACATGTGGTGGATGAGTTTGGATACTTGAGAGTCCATTTACAAGAGGGAAAGAGAGAAATGATTTAGTAATTAAAATATTAAATGCACCTTTTTGTTTTTTCTCTCTCTCATAAATGGACCCTCACGTACTTGAGGGGATCCTACTCTTCTTCAGCTCTTCCACCTTCTACTCCTTGCCAAACTGTTATTGCTGCACAACTTCTGCAGCATTTTAGTAGGGTTGTTTTACATAGAAAGGCATGGACTTGGAGTCTGATTTTATGCCAAAATATGAAAATGTAGACTAAGAGTCAGTTTGGGCAAACTAATATAGACTAATACATCAACAATTCTTCCTCCTGCCATGATCAAGCCTATCAAAGTGGCACCTGATGCTGACTCTTTTTTGTCATAAATATGATAAGTTTATGCAATCTCCAACACCCAGTTGAACCAGTTTGCCAATAATATTAAATGGATATGCCTATTAACTGTGTCATTCCCATATTCTATTTGACTATGCATAGGTCCATTCTCTCTTTTGGTTTTCCTTAATTTAAGACGGGGTTAGAGATGGATGGTTAGCATAAGGATTAGATTCATATGTAGCCATGATCTCATATTTTATTCTCTATTGCTAAATACTTTGAACTTCAATTCATCAGAGGCGCGGAGGAGAAAATGGCTCGAGTCTAACCCGGAATCATCCAACAACGACAGTCCTGTAGTGTTTGACACCTCCATTGTACCTTGGTGGGCATGGATAAAAAGGTTCCATCTCCCTGAAGCTGAACTACTTAATGGTCAGTTCATTTTTGTATTCTAAAATGAAATGAGACTAGAAAGTGTTTTTTTTTTTTCAGTATGAGGAAAAAATTCAACTTTGTTTACTTTTTCTTCTTTGGTATGACGCAGGTCGAGCCGCAATGATAGGATTCTTTATGACATATGTGGTCGATAGCTTGACTGGAGTAGGTCTAGTTGATCAAATGAACAACTTCTTTTGCAAAACTCTTCTGTTCGTAGCAGTGGCTGGAGTACTTTTGATCCGGAAGAATGAAGATGTTGATAACTTTAAGAAGCTGTTGGAGGAGACTACATTTTATGACAAGCAATGGCAAGCAACTTGGCAGGATGAGAATTCAAGCACTTCC
This sequence comes from Cicer cuneatum, assembly GCA_037974295.1. Classification (NCBI taxonomy): domain Eukaryota; kingdom Viridiplantae; phylum Streptophyta; class Magnoliopsida; order Fabales; family Fabaceae; genus Cicer; species Cicer cuneatum. Next base: position 12,878,990 of record JBBPBO010001985.1, read on the forward strand.
AAAAAGGACTAGTGGGATTGTTGTTCTGTAGTTCTCTCTCCCACCACCTTCTGTCACTTAATATATTTAGTATGCTCTATTATTTATTAATCTTGTAGTGCAGACAAAGACATGGATTATGATTTTAGATAATGTATTTCAATTCCTTCTATTATGCTGATGCAGAATGATACAGAGTTTTTGTGTGGTCGCAATGCAAGATTTTTCTCAAGTGTATGTAAAATTTGGCTGTTAGTTTGAATAAGTCTTAGTTGGGTTTATTACAACTAAGTTTAATGGAGATGTATCGTGAATGTAAAGTCGTTTTCCATTGACACACTATGAGAACTCAAGATGCCACGCAAGCATACTTTCTAACCTCAAGTTAAAAATAACTATAAAATGTTACATTTTTATTGGATGCTGGTGTAAAACTAGTTTACCGTGACATTATATGTCCTTTTTTTGCCACAGCTAATTTGATAAATATAACAAAGGGTTTGCAGTTGAACTTGCCACGTGAATAAATCACGGGAAAGAGTATACAAACAGTTGTACACATTTGAATTGTTATTGTTAGAATATTAGAAAATATTTTATAATATCTTTTATATTATATTAGAGTATCTTGAGTTATTTTCTAGGATCAATTTATAATCATAAAGGTATCTTAGAATATCTCTAATTATTATTATGATTTGTTCTTGATTTAGGATTGAGTCTATGTTTCTCTATAAATAGAGATTAGTATTGAGTCTTTTGTAATCAACTCAGCATTAAGCTGTTATCAATAATATTGAAACCCTTATTATTTTCTCCCCTCCTTTTCTCTAAATTCCCATAACTTCAACATGGTATCAGAGCCTATTTCGATCCTCCTTGAACGATCCCGTCTCCATTCCGTTGTCGAGTTCCCAACAGTTTGGGAATATAATCATAGTTTCTCTTTTACAACGTGATCCTTTTTAAAATCACTGTCGTGACCCATTCCGACACTAGTTTCACTCATTTTCCGCTTAGTTTGCTACTGCCGCCATCATTGTTTCCGGTGACTTTTCCGGAAAACGACCACTCCATCAGCTTCATTGTTTCCGGTGACTTTTCCGGAAAACGACCACTCCATCAGCTTCGCCTCGTCCAGATCCATAACTCAGTTTGGCTAGAGCATTGTGGCTATTAAACATAGGGTTGGAGGTTCAACCCTTTTAGTTTTGGAGCCCAAACCCCATTGGGTTGTGGAAAGTTTTACAAAACCCTAACCAAGAGCTCTTGCTACTGCCTGCCATCGCTGCTGGAAAAGTTTTACAGCAAGGTTTTTTTATTAATAAAAAAAAAAGGTCTTTTTATTGTTCTTCTTTGCTGTGTTTTTTTGCTCTCTTTCCAGGGTTCTTTTGTGGAAAACAGTGCAGAAGGTTGTTTCAGCTGTGCACATGTCTCAAGTCTTCGGCTTTTCCGGTGATAACTTTTGCCCTTCTGGGTCAATATACACAAACCTCAAGGAAGAAAGTTTCTTCCCGTCTCTTGGTCATCAAGTTGATGTCTACTTTCCTCCTCAGAAGAGATCTCGCGTCAATGTTCCATTTGTTTTCGATGGAGAATAGTTCGTGCAGAAACAAAAAACATCTATTGAATCTTTGCCAGATGAGTGCCTCTTTGAGATCTTTAGAAGGTTGCCGGTAGGTGAAGAAAGGAGTTCATGTGCTTGTGTTTCCAAAAGCTGGCTTATGCTTCTAAGCAATATTTGCAAGAGCAAAATCTATTGCAACAAAAATAATGATGAGAATAAAATGGAAGGTGATAGTGAAGAGTTTGGAGGTGAGGGATACCTTTCCCGGAGTTTGGAAGGAAAGAAGGCAACAAATGTTAGACTTGCTGCCATTGCAGTTGGAACTGCATCACGAGGAGGATTGGGGAAGCTTTCAATCCGAGGAAGCAACTCAGGTCGCGGGGTGACTGCTCTAGGTCTCAAAGCAGTTGCTAGTGGATGCCTTTCTCTAAAGGCTCTTTCTCTATGGAATGTTTCTTCTGTTAGTGATGAAGGCCTAATTGAGATTGCTAATGGATGTCAACAGTTAGAGAAGCTTGACCTTTGCAAATGCCCTGCAATTTCTGACAAGGCTTTAATCGCAGTTGCAAATAACTGTCCAAATCTGACCGAGCTATCATTAGAGTCGTGCTCTAACATTCACAATGAAGGTCTACAAGCCATTGGAAAGTGCTGCCCCAATCTAAAGTCTATATCTATCAAGGACTGTGCTGGTGTTGGTGATCAGGGAATTGCTGGCCTGTTTTCTTCAACTTCTTTGGCTCTGACAAAGGTGAAGCTCCAGGCACTGACTGTTTCTGATCTCTCTCTAGTTGTTATTGGACAGTATGGCAAAACAGTTATTGATCTTGTCCTTAATTTCCTCCCAAATGTTAGTGAGAGGGGATTCCGGGTTATGGGCAATGGTAATGGATTGCATAAACTGAAGTCACTCACAATTGCCTCCTGCAGAGGAGTAACAGATGTCAGCCTTGAAGCTATTGGAAAGGGTTGTCCTAATATGAAAAGCGTTCAACTTCTTAAGTGTGCATTTCTCTCGAACAATGGATTGATTTCATTCACCAAGGCTGCTTCATCACTTGAAAGTCTACAATTGGAAGAGTGCCACCGAATTACCCAATTCGGGTTTTTCGGCATCCTTTTCAACTCTGGTGCAAAATTAAAGGCTATTTCTTTGGCTAGCTGCTTTTTGGACTTTCTTTTTACTTTTTTGGTGCACAATTATTCTCTCTTCAACGGTTCCAGATCTGCCCTTACTCTCCAATTTTGATCAACGAAAATATGTGCTTTTGTTCAAATAGCCGTTATCTCTCGTGTTTTGGACGCATTTTCTTATTTCTTTGATCGATCATGGCTTCGTTTCGTTAGAGTCGCGCCGCTTCTTCTTCGGTGTTTGTCATGCAATTTAGTTATTACTAAGAGATTATAATAGTGGCTTATATTCCCACCGACGATCATTTTGGTGGTGTCCCTTTTTCCACATATGAATCATATTAGTGATGACTTCTTCCGTTGGTGGTTATTCTAACGGTGTCTTTTATTTTCATGACTCACTTTATCTTGGCAATTTGTCCCAGATGCACTGGCATTGCCTTTCTCTCCTTGAAGCACGCCTCTCTTTCCTTGAAGCAGATTTAAGTTTAAATATTTTAAGTCTCCGATATTATTGGTTTGGAGCTTCCAAATGCAGTTTTTTAGAAGAACGGACCTTGCTTTGTTCGATTGCTTGCCATGAATTTCTCTCATGCTGATGATCATTCCAGCTATCTGGCTAGGCAATATTTATAGCAATTTTCTCCGACTTCACCTGCATCCCTGAGTTGTCTTTCCATCCTTTTTTATTATTTTGCGGAGTAAAACATTGTTTTCTTGTAGCAAGCTAAAGCTTAGTAAGCTTTAGCTTGAGGGGGAGTGTTAGAATATTAGAAAATATCTTATAATATCTTTTATATTATATTAGAGTATCTTGAGTTATTTTCTAAGATCAATTTATAATCATAAAGGTATCTTAGAATATCTCTAATTATTATTATGATTTGTTCATAATTTAGGATTTAGTCTATGTTTCTCTATAAATAGAGATTAATATTGAGTCTTTTGTAATCAACTCAGTATTAAGCTATTATCAATAATATTGAAACCCTTATTATTTTCTCCCCTCCTTTTCTCTAAATTCCCATAATTTCAACAGTTATCAACAGCGTTCCTGATTGCGGTTCTAAGATTAGGGATTGCCATACATCTAATGCAAACTAAATAAGTTACATGGGGTTAAAATCAGAAGATTGGGAAGTTTTTCCCTTCTTTCTTACAGACAACAGGGTGGATCTAAACTCTCAAAATTCTCTCTGTAATTTTACTAAATTTTGTGTTGTATATTCAATATCGTATTTTATTTTTAAGGTGGATTGATATCAACACATCAATCTCTGGATTTTGAAAATTCAAGCCTAACTTCTATCTAAGTGGATTTTCGATTGAATTTTTTTGTCTTGTGGTGTAAAAACACAAATTGCTATCTAATTCTTCAAAAACCTCGAGATGAATTAAAGAATAGTTGGTAGTTACTTTTTATTTGCATGCACATTTAAACATAATAGCTAAAGCAAAATTAAAAACAAACACCAGGAGAAACTATATGATGTCTGTAACTTTATCTAATTCTTGGATAAAAATGGCAGCGCTACAACATTTATTCGCAAGTCTCACATAACTATACCAATTAGCTGACTAACGCTACAATACCAAAGGCCTAATGGAATGGTGAAAAATAAAAAACAAAAATTCTACTTTAGCAGTTGTGAGCAATGGTGTATCTAATTCTGATATGTTAACATAATAAGGAGCATAGAGGAATGAGTTGCTCCTTAAGCTTCCCAACCCCTCAAAAGAGTAGCGCGGGCAACACGGTTCACTCCCAGAGTGAAGGCTCCCATTCTAAGGTCACAGTTGTTGCTTTTGCACATTGCTTTGATATCCAAAAAAGCCTTGCTCATGTACTTCTTCAGCTCGCGGTTCACTTTTTCTTCATCCCACATGAAACCTTGAATGTTCTGCAGGAACCATAGAGCCACAGGGAGGATTAGCATTATATTAAACAAAAAGAAAGACCTTGAGTTAATTGTGTTGGTCCTATTTACCTGAACCCATTCAAAGTAGCTCACAGTAACTCCACCAGCATTAGCATAAATATCAGGTAATATAGTGACTCCTTTCTTGGCCAAAATCTGAAAGAAAAAAAAAAGATACCAGTTCCATTAATATAAGTTCCGAATATATATATACACACACACATGTAATAAGAAACAGCACTGATGCGAATCAGTAACATTACCTCATCAGCTTCAGGGTCAGTTGGGTGATTTGCAGCTTCAACTATAAGTTTAGCTTTCACATCAGCAGCATTTTCCCTTCAATAATGACATAGAGAGGATGCAATGTTAATCTTAGTGTGTAAATCTAAGAAAAAATAAAATCACTTAAATGCTGACGAGCTTGGGATGACATAGAAAAACATACTTGTTCAGTACTCCACCTAAGGCACATGGGATAAGAACATCACATTCATGAACAAGCACTTCATTTGGATCCATGACATCTGCTCCTTGGAACTCGGTCAAGTTTCCGTTGGTTTCCTTGTGTTTCAGAAGAGCAGGGATGTCGATTCCATTGGGATTTCGGATGGCACCAGTGATGTCACTCACAGCAACAACCTTACCACCTCTTTCATAAAGAGACTTAGCAGCCCAGGTTCCCACATTTCCAAAGCCCTGTACAGCGTCGTAAAAATCAAATGAATGATGAAAATAGGATTAATATGTACTATACAGGGTGTCATCCAGTGTTGACGATTGCGGATCATAGAAAATAGTGGTATCATCCAGCCATAGTGGTGAAGTAATACCTGAATGACAAATGTGTTCTCAGCAATTGACTTCCCATTTTCAGCTAACCAAGCCTCAGTTGCAAAAACAACTCCGAGACCTGTGGCTGCCTCCCTTCCCAAAGAACCTCCAAGATCCTACAGGAAAAAACATTAATTTTAAGCCAATTTCCCAATTACTGATATACAAAAGAATATGTTTTGATGTCTCCATGGAAATGTGTGTATATGATACTTACAATTGGCTTTCCGGTCACAACAGCAGGTGAATGACCGTGAAACTTTGAATACTCATCGAGAATCCATGCCATAGTCTGCGAAACAACAGATCAATAAGAAGGATATACAAAACTGTTGGATTTGGATGCTAGTATGCATACAAATTGGACAGAAAGTAAATATTTACATTGTGAAAATAATACCTGAGCATTGGTTCCCATATCAGGGGCAGGAACATCTCGCTGAATACCAATGAGATCATGAATCTTTTGGGTGAAAACCCGAGTTAGACGTTCTAACTCACTGATGCTCAGGTCCCTTGGGTTGCAACCAATTCCACCCTTTGCTCCTCCGTAGGGGATGTCTGCTACAGCTGTTTTCCATGTCATCAGCTGAGCTAGAGCATTCACCTCGTCAGGGTCAACCTGAAACCAGAGAATTTGACAGTTTGATATTCAATAGAAGTATAAAGAATCTAAATTGTTGACATTCATTAGTGTAACTAAAGCATCAACCTGCAAAATGGTCAATTGAAGAATTGAGTAGATTCATTTCTTTTTTAACATCTAAGACGAAGCACTATGATACAGTAAACTTACAAAAAGCTTCTATGGTTTTTCACTCAATTTATTCAGTATTCTTAAAATATGCTTTGATGAGGAAAAAAACATCTATTATGTAGTTATGATATATTAAACTGCAGTTTGTAACCGTAATTGCATTCACAATATTAAAGTTAGATGTCTCCACAACGAATTGCGGCCATAACAGCAGCAACTTTTGTCTGCTTGCAATTTAAAATCTTGACAACAAACTGCATTTAATCTATATATTCAAAAATAGGCAGGTAAAAAATCACAGGCATTCAATAGTTATTGCAGACACAGTATTAAAACTGTATATGTCTCCACTAACAGTTGCAATCGTAATGGCCGACATATTTGTTGCATCTAAAGCATTGACTACAAATTGTATTGCATCTACACAGGCAATCAATAAATGAAAAGGAATATGCAACAGCTATCTGATGATTGGATTCAGAATACCAAAATATGCAGGTAAAATTCCAGAGGCATTCAACAGTAATCGCATTGCAATTTCTGGATCGTGACCACAATTTAAAACCTTGATATTCACAAAATAAACAGCACATGTATTATAACAAATTGATCATATTGTTTAACAACAGGTAAATCATGTAAGGACAAAGAATTGTAACAGAACATGCAAACCATGTTGTCTTGACACAGCCCCAAATACAATATTGAAAAAAATATCCAATAAATTTCCACCACTGATTTTACAACTGTATAATGAATTGGGGTTCTGTCAAACAACTATGATGTGACATAACATGGCATATTAAATTAAACACATAAGGTTAAATCACACTATCACAATTTCAAGCAGTAATATTTCAATCAGGTTAAATTCAATTGAACCAAACCATAAATTTCAAATCAATCAGAACAGATGAATAAAACAATAAAATAAAAAAAGAACAAAAGATAATAAATAACCTCAGGGTGATAACGAATCCCTCCTTTCATAGGACCACGAGCATTGTCATGTTGGATCCTAAACCCCACATAAGAAACCAGAGTTCCATCATCTTTGGGGATCGTACATTCAACCTACGAATCAAAACACAACAACAACAACATCAAAAACCTTTTTAATTTCAACACAACCCAAATAAAAAAAATTAAATTTTTTATAATATGTAAATAGAAAACCATGCAAATAAAAATAAAAATAAAAAATGAAAAAAACAGAGGATTATGAAAACCCCAAAAAAGAGAAGATAAAAAAGATGAATACTTTGATTTCTCTGAAGGGTATGAGAAGACTCTTCTCAAGCTTGGAATCCAAGCCGAGAATACGAGAAGCACGTTGAAAATTGCGGTTTGTGGCTGCTAGAGCATTCATAGTTGAGTGAAGAAAAGAATAATAGAATTGCGATAAAACAGTGAAGAGTGAGTGATTTAGTATACTGTTTTCGATTAAATATATATATAAATATAAAGAAGAAGGAGATTGAGATTGAGAAAAAAAAAAAAAACGCACCAATTACTCTGAATTAATTATAGGTTGAAGAGAGAAACTCGCAAACATTCATTGTAAAGCGTTAAAATGGAAATAACCCAAATTTTGGTATGTAAACATACTATATTACTACTTTATCATTAGAGTGTTGATAATAATAATAATTTTTTTATTTACAATATTATTTCAGATTATATTACCCTTCATATCTTACAATATAAATTAATTACAAAATTAATGTAAGTATATCATATTAATATATTTAATTTAAAATTGGATTTATATATATTTTTTAATATTATTCTAATATTTTTTGTTTAGTGTTATTTATATTTTGATAAAATCCACATGTATCCTCGTGTAAATTATTGTTCTTATCTGATATGATCATCTTTTAAGAGATAATAATTTTTTCTCGAATTTAGAGAGAATTAAAGTTGTGATTATTCTTTAAAATAAATATCTTTCAATTTAATTTTATCGTTTTCATACCTATTATATCTTATTAGTTATAGCAAAGATTTTTTCAAAAATCACTTACTTTAATTTAATGTATTAGTGATTTTAAAAATAATGTTTTCAATATATTTTCATTAATTTTATATTTTTTTGACTAATATCTTAATATTTAAATTAAAAAATACACTTTTATTTACGTATAGTCAATACAATGTTGGTGTAGTCAATACCTTGTTTTGTTTTATTTTTTTAGAAATAGTGTATAATGATTTGTTTTCTTTTTTAAAGAAGGTAGCACTATATATGTATATAATAATAGTGTATGTGTATAGAAGAGATCAATATAGTTTTTGTTTTAGAAAAATTTTATTTTTAATTTTTATGATTTAGAGATTTAATAAAAATATAATATAACAACTCTAGACTCAGCAACTATTTATAGAAACAAGAGTGTCTTTAAAAAACTTTTCATTTCCAATTTTATGCATAATTATAATTAATTAATAATAATGTTAATTGTATTTAATTAAAATCATATAATGATACACTTATTAATGATAATGATATTGTATACTGGTAACAAACAAAAAAAGTAAATTTGAATTTATATTAGTTGATAGATGCATTTTTCTTCTTTGTTCAACTAAAAAATACACTTTGAATTTATATTAGTTGATAGATGCATTTTTTTTTCTTTGTCCAACTAAAAAATACGCGAAATAAAGAGAGTTGGTTTATTTTCGAAATTTGGATAAAACATTTTATTTTTTTTTTTATAAATTATTTAATGTCCTATCTATTACATCTATACTACAAATAAGTTTGTAGCTAACGAAGCTAGTAGGGATTCAAGAAATATTAGTTATAAATTAAGAAGTCTTGAGACAAATAATGATTACATTACTAAATGAGAAATATAAGTTATAAATTGAGAAATTATTAGATAAATAACGAGTACATTGTTAAACGAGAAATATTAATAATAAATTAAGAAATTATGAGATAAGTGGTGAATACATTGCTAACTAACATGAGTTATTAGAGTGGTACAACATAATATTTTCTTCTTCAACTAAAATATGGGAAATTCTACATTAGTTATTTGACGTTGCTCTAAAACAGTTGAAAAGTCTTATTTCATTTTTTGAAAATATAAAAAAAATAAATTAAAAAATGTCACGATTTCTATCAAATAAATTTATGTAGTTATTAAATAAAATATTAATAATTTATTTATTAATTATAAAAAGACTTTGTAAGATAATTTTACTTTAAGCCTCATAAAAGAAAATTGTTATATAAATATAAAGTCAAATTTAAATTAGATTTTTTTAAAATAAGTTATTTTTAATTAAAATTTATTGATTACTTGAATTCAAATGTTTGACTAATATTTTTGGTTCCGTTGTTGACAAAGTGATAGAATATAAAAAATTGATTAATTGTGTCTTCTGATCATACTGTATCACTCTACTTAAATTCATATATGTACTGCGGTTGTGCCAAAAAAGACTGATAGTAAAATGATTTTTTTTTTATCGAAATTTACACAAAATGATTTCCTTATTTATTTTTATAAAGTACATAATTTAAGATATAAAAATTGAAATACAATTTTTTTATAAAATAATATATATGGCTGGCAAAAAAATCCGTGCATTTGCACGGTCTGAGTCTCACATAGCATATTACTATGTTAAATAGACGTCATAGTATCAAAATGTTTGAAAAACATTTTATAAAATATTATCAAATTTTAGTGAAATTATTAAAATATAATATACTTTTTTTATATTTTTAAGTAGAATATTGACATATACATTCTCTTATATCGATAAAACTAGTACACTAAAATATACAATGTGCACGGTCCTTACAATATAAGACTTTTTTATCTCTCTTAAATTCTTTTGTTTGATTATAAGCCCAATAAAACCACAATCCTTTAACTTTTATGGCAGCATTCGTTCCAAAAATAGACATTGTATAGATGCACACGTGAAAATGAATCATAATTTGAATTTTTAGGTTTTTAATATTGTACGTTAAATAAAAAAATTTATTTTTGACCAAATACCTTGTTGGATTTGCCACATGATGACTAAAAATAACACATTAGTAGGATAATGGCATGTAGGCACTTTTTTAAACGGTATGTAACAAATTATGTAAAAAAGGGGATGATGTTGATATTTTAAAATTTAAATCTATTTAAAAGAAAAAAATTAAAAGACTAAATTATTAACTTAAAAATGACAAGAATAATTTTTCTTTTTAAATATTTTATGGTTTTTTTTTATGTGGAGATGATATGATTTTGGGGTGGACACGTATGTTTTGCACATAATTTTTAAGGGATGAGTTTAGTAAAAAATTTCATCACTGGGGTCAGTTTGTTAGGGATTGAGTTTTGGTTTACAAAGGGGTCAGGGATCATATGGCTTGTGGTATTGACACTATTACGTGGGGCTATTTTGAAGTCTATAAGTATTCTTAGTGAGTTATGGTATCATTCAAAAATATAGGTTATGGTAGAGGTGTGAGCATGAAATGTGAAGCTTAAATATATGTTGAGTACTTTGTTTATATCACTAAGTTTAGGTGGCAACGAAGAGTCATGATTAATACCACTCATCTTAGTCACTTGTCATATCATGTAACAAGTGTAGCTCTATTAACCAAGTCACTTTTAGTTTGATGGACCTTAATAATAAGAATCAAAATTAAATAATTGTGGTTTTGTAGGGTTCATAACCAAACAACAAAACTTAAATTAAAATTAAAAAGTCGTATTTATAGGAATAATATATATATATTTAAGTCAAAAAGTAAATATTGTGTGCTCTTGCAAGAGCACAGATTTTTAAAAAATGATAAAATTTAGATTTAAAATTGTATCACATGTTTTTTCTTAAATAAATAGATTAATTGATTAAAGAGATGATAGTTAAAAAAATATAAATACATTTTTTTTCCTTTATTAATTAAACAAGATGTTAGTACTCTTATTTTTATATTTATAATTTTAGTCCCTGATGTGAAATTATATTTGATAATGCGATATTCATTATTTGAATCACAAACAGTGAGACTAGAAATTCTATTACAATATATAAAAAAAAAACAGAAACTCTATTAGAACTTTTTTTTCAGTTTTATTGATCAAATATAAACATATTCTTCTCAAATCCACTAATTCATTTCAAAATTAACAACGTCAAGTGATTAAACGTAATTCTGCACAATAAAAAATAATCCCGAAACTAAGTTGTGAAAAAAAATCTTACAATTTGTGAAATCGAATACTAAAACTCTAAATTTAAAAGTAGAGGAACTAAAATCTTTGTTTCAAATAAAATAAAAAAGTGAGACTAATAGACCATTTAAAAAAAAAAAAAAAGAGAGAGACAGTAACATGAGTATCATCTGTCCAACAAAATCATAATATTTTTAAGTTTAGATATATTTTATATTGCTGCATTATGTAAATATACTATTGTTTCCTCTTAGTCGCTATAATTTTTATTTATTCTATTGAAAATATATCACTTTTTTTTTGTTTTGCTTTAATATAAAAAATATGCTAAATAACACATGTGGTCCCTTAACTTAATTTCAGTTAACGTTTTAGTTCTTTATCTTTTTTTTCTCCTGATTTGGTCATTTATTTTAATTTTAAGTGACAATTTGATCTTTTATGTTTTAAAATGTCAACAATGTTATTCTTTTTTTTTACAAAAATTTAAAAAATTCATCAAAATTTTCAACCAAAACCCATAAAATTAATTATATTATTCAATATAATACAAATTTCATCAAATTTGAAACTCAAATCTTCAAATAAACTCATATTTTCATCTATAATAACATCAAATAAAGAATGAAAATATGAGTTTATTTGAAGACTTGAGTTTCGAATTTGATGAAATTTGTATTATATTGAAGAATATAATTAATTTTATGAGTTTTGGTTGAAAATTTTGATGAATTTTTTGAATTTTTGTAAAAAAAAAAGATAATATTGTTGACATTTTAAAACATAAAAGATCAAATTGTCACTTAAAATTAAAATAAAGGACCAAATCGGAGAAAACAAAGAAGATAAAGGACTAAATCGTTAACTGAAATTAAGTTAAGGAACTACGAGTGCTATTTAACCTAAAAAATATTGATATTGGAGTTGGTCTATATAATACCTATCTAATATTAATTTGTCTTTATATAGCTCATATATTGAAGTAATTAAAGTTAAATGTTTTTACATACCATATAGATCAACTTCAACATAAAAAAATATGACAAAGACTAAAACAAAATAACAAAAATTAAAATAAAAAATGATATATTTCACAATTACTAAAACAATTTGTTTTACAAGGATTAAAAGAAAGAATGATATATTTGCTAGAGGAAAAAACATATATAAACGTTTTTATTAGTATTAGAGTAGATAGATTACATATAAATATATAGTCATGTGTGAGTGTATAAGTTTTCGTTTGACTATGAAAAATCAGCCTACAACATAACCATGCCATAAATAACTGATGGTTAGGACGGTTTCATGTTAAATCATATTTTTTATTTTTCTGAAAAAAAATGACAAAATGTATTTTTTTTATAATAAAAAGTTAAGCTGAGAAAATAGTATTTTCTGAGGAAAAAAAAGACCTTTATAATTTATATTTGTATTTTTTTAATGAAATTAGCAAAAATCAAATTCACAATATTTTGAATCTAATACCTATATTTCTACCACTAAACCAAAACAATTGGAGTTGACAAAATGTATATTTTGCATAAACAAAGTTACCTAATTTAATTTTCTTCTTCCTTCTCTATTCATTTGCCTATAGTAGCAGATAAATTAACACAGAAACCCTTCCAAGATCCGTTTTTATTCTCTATTCAAATAATGACAGTTACATTTAAATGATAGTTTTATTAGAGTTGTTATATTCAAATGATAGTTTTGGGCCTAGCCTATACAAGCTACCACACTTATTTTTAAATGTTTTTGGCCAATTATCTTTTAAGTTTTGTTCACCACGCTGGAGGTTCAGTCATCAGTGCATAATTTCAGGCTTCTTGAGTTATTTTGTTCATTTAAAAGCTTTTAAACATTTCTAAATAATCAGAAGTAAAATTTTAAAAATGTAAAGGGACTATAAGAAACTAATTAATTCATATATAATTATTTCTTAAAAAAAATTCATATATAATTATAATTAATAGAGATTAATGATCATATAATGTCGGTGTAAAATATTTTTTACCGACATTTAATGAAAAGTCACGATATATTCACATAAATTTATTTGTTAATGCAGCTTAAATATAATTGTTAAATACTGCATTATGTTTGAACGTCGGTGTAAAACAAATTATTATGTCATATTTTCTCTTATTAATAATCACGAGGAGATGTTGAGAGACTTTTATTTTTAATAGTGTAAAATATGAATATATGATATAACTTTTAGTGTATTATTGTCTTATACATAAAAAAATATATATTTAATTAATACCGGTTGAATTCCAGTCCAACTCTTAAAATACATCATTTCAATGTTCAATCTAATTTTAATTTTAATTTTTTTAAAATGTGATATTTATTAGTAATTTTTTCCCACCTTTGTAACAAAAATAAGAAAGTAATTAATTTAGAAATCTATGGGTGGGTGAATGTGACGATCAACTTAATAATTTTGTTTTAAGGAAAATAAAGCAAAACAAAGAAGAGAATAAAAAGGCAAGCAGGCCATAAGATCCCATGTGTAAGATGATGGAATAGTGACACCATAATTGGGCCGCAACATTGGTGACAACGATAAATCAATAATTACAATTATGTTTCTTTAACACAAAATATAATTTTGTTCCTTCCAATTCCACCCAAACAAATATATAAATTTGCATTATTCTCGTAGCCTAACTTCTACATTGGCATAGGTAACACCTCCTAGCTAGGCCAAACGTGTACTATAGAATAATACTTATAACCAAAACCAAACATACTTAAATTCTCATAAAGCATATATGTTTCATTCCTTGTTAAAAAATGCCTACCAAACAGGTGAAATTAATTTTACATTTTTTTTGTTAATTAGTTTGTACTTAATTGACATGTGAGGTGCTTTATACATTATTTATGTTGTTGATTAATTTGTAGGTAAGTTACCGAAATGATAAGGAAGTGTTAGTGAAGGTATATGTTGAGAAGGGTAGGGAGAAGAGGTTATCATCAATTGAACAACAACATCGTCCTCATCATTATCATCATCATCATCATCATCATTATCATATCCATCATCACAAGGTTACACAAGAAGTAGTTGATGGGTCAACTAGTATTAGTAATAATAATGGATGTGATAGAAGATCAAGGTTGCTTATGTACTCTCGTCACCTTCGAAATTCTGCAAGAGGAGGAGCACCATCCATGCCCTTACTCCCCAACCATTCTACAAACGACAATCTTCAATCCCCAACAAAGGTACCATTAATTGCATTGCAAATAATTTTATATCAATAAATAATATAACTTTTTTTTAACTAAGTAAATAATATATTTTACACATTTATGAATTATGGATTTTTTTAAGTACATCGTCACATTTAGAACATTGATAACTCATATTTAGTTAGTATTTTGAATTATATAATAAAAATAAAAATTTATATTTTTTAGATTGTTCAATCAAATTATCACCATTGTTCGAATGTGTAATTAATATAATCATGATGCAAACGGTTAATAAATCTAAAATAAATTTGGATATCATTTTAAAATTTAGACTCTAGGTCTAAGAGCATCTCCAAAGTTAAGACCTAAATTGGGTTTCTAAAATTATTATGGTATAACTAACCACATTACTACTAAGAATTGTTCCAAAATTTTGGCTCCAATGACAAATCACTTTAACAACTTATATTGACCCCATCATTTACTTATTCGCCCACTTCATTCCCTTTATTTTTTTTCACCCACTTCTACGCGCATTTACCACAAGGACAAACTTGTAAGAGTTTTTAATATGACAACTCTTATTCTTTAGTCCAATGCTACAAACTTGTTCTTAAAAATTAAGGACAACTAAGGAAAGGCATTGGAGACTTGACTTTTTGGTTTAATGTTGGAAATTATGAAATGCCGGTGTTTCTTTGCAGATGAATTATTTCGGGAAGAAGCATAAGCATGGAGGAAGACCAGCTTGCTTTGGCAATTGGAAACTTGTAATTCCAAACTTCTTAAGGTCATGGTCAAATGATCAAAAAAAGGAAAAAAAGAAAAAGCAAGTGAATTCAGGAAATGGATTTAAAAAATTGCAGGTATTTTTTGAATGCAAATTTTAGAATAATATGCGGTTAATTAATTATAAGCCCAACTCTGATATATATAATGTGTTTTATTATCAGGTAATTAGAGGAAAAGGTTTCATTCAGAAAATGTTTTCAACAACATGCAAGTGTGCTTGAAGTTCAATTTTTCGGTGGCTTTTCACCTGTCTCAAGGATGTAATGTCTAGAATCTCGATTAAAGCAAGAATTGTTAAGATTAGTAATGCATATAGAGAAGAATAGGAGAACTTAAAGGAAAAAGCTTTTTTTATTGCAATAATAATAAAAATAGGAAATAAAGATTTAAGAGTATGAATTTATGTGCAATAAGTAAACTATCGTTAAATAAGAGTAAATAAATAGTAGCACTGAAATCTAACAAGAATGTACTATCATGTAGTTAGGTTTATGTTCTTGTCTTACATTCATTCTGATTATTGACAAGTTCCTTCATGTACTTTGCTCGTTTATGAGTTGCAATAGCTATGAATTTTATTAGTGTACGAATATACGTGCCTCCCATTCTTTTTGTTGGTTTAAGCTAACGTATGCAAACCAGTTTTTTTTTCTCTCTGAATTGTGCATTTTCTGCCCTTAATTATAAAAAATGAATCTTTTTTTGACGGCCCAATGATTAGAATTAATTTGAAGCATGTCCTAAAGGTAGATCAAACTTATTTTAAATACATAAATATAAAAGTTCACACTACAGTAATGAAGACCATTCTAAGTAATAAAATTAATTCAAAAGTTAATCATACTTGCAAGTGACATTTTTGAAACAATACAGCAAAATGTTTTATATAGAAGAAGTATAACTGCTCCGGCAAATTGTATCCGCTTCAGAAACCGTGCAGGTGCCTTATCACAATTTGCTGCAGTCAGCTAGTGTTCGATGAATCACTAACGAACTAACTGCCTGATTGCAGAAAACATCTGAAAGCAGGGAATCCATTTTCTTCGTTACAATGATTACACCCATAGTCAGTGTATATAATTAATTGGCTTAGACCCTGGGCCTGGGTTACAGCGCAAATAAGTGCTTTATGCCAGCGAAAATTCCTACTTCATACTAGCCAAGTGTGGCAGAGGAAATTTAAAACAAAATGATAATGAAAATGAAGAGTATACAGATTTTGGTTACAAAAAGGATTAGACCCATCAAGGCAGCATTTTTGTTTAATACAAGAGACAACCATGACGATTTATTGAAATGTATTAACACTTACCCAGCAAATCATATATTGTTTAAAAGGGCAGCTCTTCAGCAAATAATTAACATGAACCGCTGTTTGATAGATACAAAGAGTTGGTAAGGAGATACCCGTACTTCAAATGAAAAGATCATAAATAATATAGCTATTGGGTTTCTCAACAAAATGAGAGTGGTCCCAATCTCTAGTGTAAAATACAACAAATGTTACCAACTGAGTTGGTTGAAGTGGATCTGCACTCGAACTAGCCTCTAGAAAGAGAATCCCAGTTCGATTCCTAGGAGGTGTCCCTGTTGGAACATGCAAAATCCAACAAATAACTGAGAATTAATTTTAGTCTGTCCTAAAGGTCAAAACTGAGGAGATTCCTTGATGGACCACTAGGGAGTAGAAAGCCTTAATCCCCAATGTAATATATGATAGGCTTGTAAAATTAATCTGAGTCATGGACTATTTGGATCTCTGCTGTCGAGTATACTCCCAGAGAGCAATAGCACCACTGACATGAACGTTGAGAGATCTCACAACCCCAAATTGGGGAATTTCAATGCAAGCATCCAAAATATGGATTATATCCACTGGTATACCTTCTTTCTCTCGGCCGAGAACTAGGACCTGAGTAAACAACCAAAGAACATACTTAAAACTGTCATGCCAGAGATCTGTGGCATCAAATGGGATGAAAATATAAGCAATATCAGAGACTATGACAAAAAGCATCTAACCGATTAAATTTCAACAGGAAACCGTGATTGACTAAAAGCAATCAAGTATATTTTTCCTATTTCTAAGAGATTAACAAATGTATAAAAGTACATCTGTTACATATTTATATTAGGCTTACAAGTTTTCAATATACACACAACATTATTGCCTCTGTCCTTTAATTACCATTAACATCATATTGGCCATTCAATACTAAAATTATTCCCTCAGTTCCGTCCTCCAGGAACCAATTTCTTTTGATATTAAGATATACACTGTCACAATTTGTCCTATGTTTCCACTTTCATCATTCAATAATAAGAGAATAGATCAATGAGGAAATTCAATACCTAATTCTGTAATTTAGGCTGTATATTTTAAATTCTCTTTCTTATTTAACAGGGGGGAAAAACACCTTGTCACCCTTTCTAAATATTACTCCATTTTCACATCTAGTCTTTGCTTGATAAAGCCATATTCATTTCACTTCTTCTACATTTTTAACCTTAAGTTAAATCTGAAACATCAATCCAAATACAGACCAAAAAAGAGTGCAATTTAGCTACATGTATAGCATGCAGAAAGAGAAATATGATCTCGCCAAGTATCATTCCAGAAGGCCATTTAAAGGAACAGGACGATGCAAAAGAGCAAATTCAGACAACTGGTCTAGTGTGGCAAGTTAATTAATGGGGTAGTAATTTAGTCGATGAAATTCATTAATCTCAGCTCTTTTAAGATTTTATATTTAGAATTATCACCATTTTATGAAAATGCACTTTTCTAAGGGGAAGAAAATCCAAGAGGGAGTGATGAGCTACAGTAAAATAAATCCAAACAAGTGTGCAAAGAGGAAATTTGACTATTATTGAAGTATCTCCTGTTAAAATGAGCCCCATATATTACAACAAAATATTAAAATGACTGGAAGGTTATAATTTGATACACAACTTACCATTTTTTTTGGAAAGTTATACTGATCAAGAGGTACACTATTTGCAGTTTGCTCCAAGCCCAAGATGGAAAATCCTTCTCTTTTTTTTTTCTGTAAGTAAGCCTTTATGCTATCTACCGGGACTTCTATGATAGGCACCCACTTTTCAGCAGTCACACTGTAAACAGTAATCAAGTGAATGATTGACAAATTCAATGCATTGAAATAATTTCTATAACATATATCAAGAAAGTTGCTATACTGAGCTCCTCCACATTCTCTCTCTCTCTCTCTCTCTATATATATATATATATATACATATATTATTCCTTTCCAGGAAAACATCACACATGAAGTCAATTCAAGAAGATGAAATTAGTTTATCTAAAATTATTAAGCAAAGAGGAGCTTAAGGTTTTGTTTGAGAGATAAGAGGGAAAGGGAGGAAGATAAAAAGGAGGGGAGTTCCTCATCTTATTTGGTTCTGAGGGTAGGAAGAATATCTACGAGTAATATTTTGTATTGCTTTAAGAAAGGATTTAGAAATTTATTCAAAATCCTCCCCAAGGCATTTTGTGAGTTCCCTCTTATTGGAGGGTTTTAGTCCAATGATAGAAAATAAACCCCATGCAAGGTGTAACGTAATACTTATGATGTCCTGAACAGTTACAAAACAATTAAGTAGATAATTTTGAAAAGGTACAGATTTGAATAACATGTTTTTACAATCTTTGATTGACTACAATCTAATTTTTCTAATTTAGAAACTTCTATACTATAAAAAACAGCCTCCAATCCAGAATGATAACTTTAGAAGGATTCTTCTGATACACAGGGAGTATACAATCATGTGGATAGTTGACAGGCATATCAAAAAGGCAATTCAGATGGAGTTAAGGACGTCTGTTTGTGGTTGACTGTTGTTCACTAACAGAGTTAGAGGTGGTTTCATTTGCAAATATGCAAAATATTAAGTAAAATCAGTTCAAAGATACATATAAGTGTCTGGGCCATCATAAAAAAATCTCGGTTCTCTAAAGATTTGAACATTTAGAAAAATTAGTGTATAAAGGGGGAAAATAAAAGTTTTAATATCATGAAAACCTGATTAACTGGAACTGTTTGTCATTTATGACGTTTGTATCAGCAATGGCCAGCCCTGATGCTTTAAATACCTGGCATTAAACAATTGGAGTGAAGTTTGTTTGTGAACATATGGGGAGAAAAAAATAAAATAAAATAACAGAATAGATAAGATTAGGAAACAAGGCAGCATCAGTAACTTACCTCACATGTACGAGCCAAACCAGCAAGGTTGGGTATGCGGTCAAGAAGTGATGCTACAAGGATGAAACTCTGACGACTTGCCTTTTGTTGATCTAGAGATGACCTTCTCGACTGCAACAATTGGTCCAGAAGGAGATCGTCCTTTTCTATTTCTGTCAGATTGATATTGAAAAATTAAAATATGGTGGGCACAAAATACTCATACAACACAACATGGTCATAATGACAATAAAATAAAGGGTCTAATCGTCCATGTCTATTCCTTTTAATGGCATTGTTAGGTACTATTAGAGTGTAAGCGAATTGAGAAAAACAAATCTAACAGAGAGAATGTAGAGAAAATAATTGTACAGTTATTCTTTGTTTTCTGTCACAATCACTAATCTTTAAAGTTGTCACAGTTAGTTTCAACTACCACAAAATTCAAATACCATATGAACATTCTAGATAATTACTGACTACTGACTAGCTTCAGTAATTACGAGTGAGGAGGCTGCTGGAGAGGGACGATAGAAGTCATGAGAGGAGCAATTGATCTTTTTGCTCTCACATCAGATTCGTTTCGTTAACTCTGACATATCACAATAGTGTTTGAATAGAAATCACAGCGGAATATGAGGATTCACAAGATAACAATGAAGGCAGTGACAGTTGATCCCTGGTCCCACTTGCTGAAGGCAAAGAAGAAAGTTACACTCATCAAAATATAGCGAGTGAGAAATAAATTGAAGCTGACACAGCTATCAGAGGTGAGAGGAGGTCGGTGGTTGAGCTCTGACCAGAGGAGAGATCTCCAATGAGAAGTGAGTGTGATGGCAAAGATGAGGAATTATGGTTCTGATACCATTTTAGAGTAGAAGAGAATTGAGAGAAAGGGAATCTAACAGGGAGAACACAGAAAATCATGTAATCTGCCATTCTTTGTTTTCTGCTACAATCACTAATATTTGTAGAAGTACAACTACAGTAGTCGGTGTTGAATTATGGTTAAGATGATTACTGATTAGCTTCAGTTGAAAAGAGTAGAAGCATTGTCACCTGAGCAATATACTCTGCTAGTTGCAGAAGAAAATTAAAACATACCAGCCATTTTGCGGTAGGTTTCATCATTGCCATACCGGAAACCTGCATCATTGCTCCCAGTGTCATGCTTGGTAAAAGTAACCTTTTTCTGGAAATCTGAGGACATATCCTTAAACAAGGTTGCTTCACCGGCGCCAGATAATTTTTCCATGCAATGATCTCCATTGAATTTTAGAGTCTCATTCCTGATAGTTACCACGTCCTTTGCCATCGAACATCGTAGGTCTTCTCTAGCATCCTGCAATGATTGAGGAGAAAAACTCACAGGATGAAACAAAAAATACAGTAAATCTTCTTTAAATAGGAAGTTTGACAAGGTACTTACATTTAAAAATTTGAGAACATGCTCCATGAGACACGTTGGAACACATTCAAAATCATTTTCCTTAACACAACAAACAAAAAGAGAATTAACAAAAGTATCATTTACAAAATAGGCAATAGCTAGCAAATGTAATCCTTATAATATTTAAGCTATCTCTAATCCCTAAGATGCATCCATCCTACATTGAATGTGGACCTATTTCCAAGAAAGCCTTTAGTTGCTAATTCACAAAAGCACGTTCAGAAAAATGAAGTCAAACCGGAAGCTCATTTTCAGCCTAACCTAGATCTGTTGATGCTAATAGGAATAGTAGATATTCATTCACCAACTTGTGGGGGTGAGATATAATTTTGTAAATAGCACTACTTTAGCAAGGAAAAGTCCATTATTTCTTTTCTTTCTATTCATCAGGACATATTTTATTTCCTTTTTTAGAATAGTTTATAGGATTTATGTTCATTGTCTGCATAAATTGTATTAGAGCTTGTACTTTGGTGATCAACAGAAATAATACTCATTTTTCTCTTTCAATTGATGACACAGTGGTGCGATCTCAGCTTAGCTAAGAAATAGAAATGTTACAAATTATAATGACAAAACAACCAAATAGCAAAGCAATAGGAGGATTCAGGTAGTGACTCAGTGACTGTTTACACACACACAGATACAGAGAGAGGAAAAAAAGTATGTGACAATGGATTGCAGTTGTCATTGGACCAAACCATAACATGCGCCCAACTGGTTAATTTAAAGCATAAATATAAGCTGCATTCAATTTAGATCACTTTTCCCAAAGGGTAACATTAGTATGATTATCCAACAATACACTAACATATCCTCACCTCAACTCGATTGACGAATATTCCAGCAGGTGTGGCAGAGCAATTAGGATTATAGGCATCAATATATCCTTCCATTGACACACGTAAGCTGGAAAGTAGATAACATAAATGAATGAGTATAATTCATTAGAAAATTGTACAACATCTTTTCGCAGCCTAAATTACAAAATGTGAATAATTGGGCTTATGTAGGGAAGTAAGAAAAAGAGAAATATATGGTAACAGATTGATTTCATGACATAATAAAATAAAAAGCACCAACACCTATTTATTTATAATAATAATTAGGTAGTACTAAATTAGTATTATGATTGCTAGTCCAACCCAAGGAAGTACTAAATTAGTACTATGGTTGCTAGTCCAACCCAAATAAAAAATTACGACTCCTTGTCCTAAGCCTAATTAAAGTATGCAAACAAATTAGGAAACAGCATGAAATTAGGAAAAACTTCTTCAATTGTATTATCAATTAGAAGACTAATAGATTTCACAATATATTATAAAGATCTTTTAATGCTATTCAAAATAAATTCAAGATATTCTAACAATAAAACTATTAAAGCTGCAATTTTGTCTAAAGACCTGTCACTGGGCCCCCTGCATTTTTCCATGCTCTAGATCTACAAACCTAGACATGAGGGTGTGTGTTAAGATCTCACAATGACTAGAGATACGGATAAAGTAGTCCTTATAAGACATGGGCAATCTTCGCCCCTTGATCTATCTTTTAAAGTTGAGTTACACCTACTCCACATTCTATGTATAAATATGGACACAAGGAAGCTACAACATTGAATTAGTCTTCCTACTCATTTTTCCAATTTTTCAAACAAGGTGAAAAAATCAGTTTACAGCAGCAACATAATAGATGAAGAGCATACCAAACAATGACAAACATTCTTAGTCTTTTACAGATGCCATAAAATTAGAAATCTACATAAAAGAAACTAAAGACAGATTTATAGCCAAATACAGATATATTACGAGGGAAAATAATAATACCGTGCACAATCAGAATTCCTTGCAAGGTATGTTTTCAAATCTACAAAGCAGCTCTTTTCTAAAGGTAGTATCTCAGAAGATCCATGATTCAACAATGGAAACAATTTATGCAGAATTTGATATATTAGTAACTGCAAAAACAGCCGGCATATAAATACCTATCTATTTGAGAGTGAAAAAGATATATGGTGATTAAAAAAAAAAAACAGAAATATTAACACCATAAATGATAACCTGGGTAAAACCGCGTAAGCTGTGATGATGTGAAGTTAACAATGGAACTAGAGGAGGAAACAAATCATCCAAATGCCTAGATAGAACATCTTTAGATGAATTGAGAATGACATTAGCTGCAATGAAAACATATGAAGATAGTGCCTGCATTTTGAGCGTCACAAATTAGAAGAATTATTTATAAGCACATAGCAATATGTTTGTTCCAGGGTGTACAATATGACATCTGTAATTGGCATATCCAATTTTATGTTAAAAAAGTGGTAGTCGGAAAATAGCAAAATCATAAAATATAATACTGAAAAAGATGATAGTAAATGAAAAGGTAACTTTTATGTTAGACTGATAGGACTGTGCCAGACTGGCATAACTTATACAACAACAACAGCCAAGCTTTATCCCACTAAATAGGGTTGGCTACATGAATTAAACTACGCCATAACGTTCTATCATACAGCATATCTTTTTCCAGCTCATTAATCTCTAGGTCTTTCTTAATAGTTCCTCTTATAGTTTTTCTAGGTACTCTTCTGCCTCTAGCGATTTGACTATCCTCCATTTAATCTACTCTCCTTACTACATAATCTACAGGTCTCCACTTCACATGCCCAAACCATCTATAAGTCAACCTTTAAGTTTCTCAAGTTATTATTACAACAGGTTCAGTCTGGCTTCTGCTTAAGTCTCATGATCCTATTTTCTACATTCATCATCTAGTTAATCATTCTCAATATTCCTACGGGTAGATGCACATGGGAAAAAGCATGAAAAACGTTGAAGTGTCAAAAGAATATGTTAAACCCCATTAAACCTTAGACATTTAGCAAAATAAGTCATTACATAGTGATTTCAAGTCATTTAATAGGACTGATGGTACATGAGTACCTCACTAATGATAGACTACAGATAAAACTACATAACAGCTCTGTCTAGCTCAGAAACAGCAAACCTCTTGTTTCAATAACATTTACGGCCCCTGCAGTTTGGACTAATTCAGAGGTTTGGTGAATGTTCAGTGTTCCCAACAAGTTTGTAGAAGTTATAATAATTAGCTTTAGACAGTTGGAAGGAAGGAGCAAGTGGAGAAAAATTTACATTGGTAGACTGCTTTTTGCAGTTGTTCGGTAAATTTAGTTGGAATGAAATGCATGTACTTACTACAGTGTTTTTACATCCTTAATTCCTTCCTTTGGTTTTTAAAGTTACATAGAGTTTTATTGACAATTCCTTATAATATAATAATCACAATGAACTTAGAAAGGAACCATGTAGAGTGATGTTATACAGTTTATACTTCAATTGTTAAACAATGGACTGCAGAAAACAATATTTACCTGCTGTTTCATGTCATAATCCCGCAATATAGGGACCAATTGTTCTTTAACCTGGTAATTTGACATTATCATAATTGGGTTAGAAAGGTAATTTCAACAGAGAAAGGTCGCAAATTACTAACTCGATAGCAGATTATAGGTTTGAGACTAAATTTTGCATATAACAATTATATAAGAATCTTAGCGAGACAGCATCCTCTTACAACTCAAAAGGAATCTGAAAGATTAGTTATTATTTATCATCCCTAAATGAGATGAACACGTACTGAACCTCACTTCATTTAAATACTAATATCCCAGAAAACCAAATCACAAGTAACCAACACGGGCATATAGTTTTTTACCATGCAGTAAAAAACAAACCGCTTTTCAGTTTTAATAGGCACCTTCAAGTCTTTAAGTTTTTGGCCAAAGAAACTATTTCTTTTCCGTAAGACCAGAAGCAGAAATCTCAGCAGTAGATAGATAATTCAAAAACTGGTGCTTCAGCTAGAAAGCAAAAGCAGAAAGTTCTGCCATTATTTTTACTATCTAGAGGTTAAAAGGATAATTTTTCTCTATTCCCTTGCTTATGGGAAAAGTGGTCTTAGGCTCCTATATGGTTCTAAACCCCTAATTTAGAAGGGTTCATCACTTTCTCTACTGGAGGAATGCAGAGAGATTGGTGATCTTTAACTAGATGATGTGCTTTCTTATTATTTTTGGGTTCCTTAAGGAGGATCTTTTATCCTTTGGTCTTGTACCCATTGATTTCTATTCGTCAATGAAAAAAATCTAGTTGAAAATAAATATAAGTATGAAGAGAAAAATGACAAAAAGAAAAGGGGAAGAAGAAAGTCTTACAAGTGATGGAAATTTCAAGTATATGTTGATTGCAAACGTCTCCAAGTATTGTCGAACAGCAGGTAGGTTATTTCTCTGCAGGAATACACAAGATGTAATAATTTCGAATTTGATGTCAAAGAAGAATCAACACAAGTTGGTAAAGTAACAACATAAAATGAGTTCCATTTAATTTTGTATCCATCTTTTTTGGTGTCAAAGAAGAACCAATATGATTAGCATTCCTTTTTTGGATCAGAAGTGACTTCCATTTAACAAATTACGATGCAAATATAATTAATCATGGAATGTAAGTATGCAAACACGTAGAAAGAGAAGCAAAACCCGGCAACCGTCTTAAGATTCAGGGCAAAGACATGAAAACTCAAGTGCATGTAATCTAATAAAAAATTACAATGAAATTTCAATAGAGAAGCTCAAAAATACATGCATCCAACACAATCAAATCCACAACATAATGAAAATTTCAATTAAGAAAATAAACACAAATGTATGATACGAAATGAAATTAACTTACATTAAGTGATATGTACAAGTAATTTAATACTTTCCCAACTGTATCTTCCTCAACAAATGGTGTCAAGACACATATTATCTGCCAAGCACGTATTTTGCGCCTGTGAATCTGCAATGCCAATGTCACATTGAACAAAATGAGTTATAACAGATAGATAAGTGCAAAAATTGCAGTAGCAATCAGAAATTTCTGGTATCATGCCATATTTAAACCATTGAAAGTGGCGAATCTTTTGAGATTCTCTTGGAGATAAGGCTGATTGGTATAACTCCAGTCACAAAGAAACAAAAGGCCAGAGTAGCTGGCATAATAATTGAACGCAGATATTCTCATGGCATTAGGACTTGAGGTCCAAGATAACAAGTGAGATGAAAATCTGAAAGTGAATTTCAAAGACAATCTGCAGTAAGTGATAAAACTACACTGAATCTGGGTAAAATTAATCATTTGCCAATCATTTTATTTAAATTGTAATTTATAATTGTTTTTGTTCAATATGCATCACACATTAGTCCTATTCAATGCAACATTTTAGATGAATGGTGGAGACTTGTGGATCAAGTCACCAAATTTGACAAGCAATTTCTTACTCCAAATATTTAGTACTTTGAAGCATGATAACGCTGGATTTTTATCAGCAAAGATAGACCTTCACAATTTGATATAGATAAAAAAAACTTTCTGATACCATGTTGAATTTGTGAATTCAGTGTGTCTAATTCAATTCTTAATCTACGATTCTAATTCAAAAACTAGTACTGATCAACTAGCAATCTATGGGACAATTCCTCAAGCAAAACTTCAAGAGCATTGAGTGACTGGGTCTCCAATTGACTGTAGCAAAACTACAAGGGCAATTTGATTGGATCTCCATCACATCATGATAAAAGAAAGTAGAGAACAAAAGATACTTACAGAACTGTATTTTTTGTATAACTCCTTAGCGAGATCTTTATCATTGATCTACATCAACAGACGTTGTATTCAACATAAGCATTCCAAAACAACTATCTGAACTTTTTCATAAATGAACATCTTGCACCCAAAAAACATAGACAAAACGAAATATGATATTACCAAAGAAAAATATTCAAGAAAATACATTCCCAGATTTGCACAAAATATTGGCAGTCATATCAGTTGAGATTCCAAGATTAAGATGCTAGCAATAAAATACCTATCCTATCCCAAATTTAGAACCATCATGCTCTCTCATATTCTAATGTAAATCATTAACAAGAACTAGCTTTCAACAGTTTATATCTCCCATGTTGACTTACAAAATATTATGTTCAAAGAGCTTTCCTTTTTGTTGGCAGTGTTTCATACTTACAAAAGTGGGGCTAACTTTCATATTTCTTCGCAGACATCAATAGAATTCAAAAAACAGGACAATCTAAATCATCCTCTACCTATTCATAGTTTCAAATAATCCCAACAGTTCTTCTAAAATTTGAAGGCAGATAACAACATAACAAGCAACGCAAATCAGGCTTATAGTCTTATACAATACCAGAACATAATCTCCCAGCAGGCCAAGTACATAACATACAGTGCATACTTCTGTGTTTAAAATGGTCAATAAAAGTTACTGCAAATTTAGCATAGAATTTATTCCTTATCATCAAATAATAGTAATCTACTACCGCAGAGTCAAGAAGCTCTAGCAGAAATGATCTTCCAGAATCTAATGCCGCAATGCAATCTGTGTCTTCATTTGGTGATCCCACCATACAAGCTAAGTCTGTCAACTTGTAAAACAGAACAGCAACTGATACACGTGCATACAACTCTGTATTAATAAATGCCTGATAAGAAAAATGACCAGTTATTACAAAGTCAAAAGCTACTAGAATATTTTCTAATAAATAAAATGTTATTACATTTGCAATTAATGACAATTAGTAAATCATTGTGTTATGACAAAATGCATTCGTTGTTTAAGAAATTCGGGTAGACAAACAGAAAATTAAAGTAGCCAAATCTTGTAGTTAAATCTGATTGTTTCTCAAATCATTCATAAGGGATTTACATGTATATATACAAGAAGCAAAGGAAACACGATCCCATAATATTGGGATCAAATCAAATCAACCCCAAGTTATCTAAGGAAAGAAAGATCCTGTCAAATAATAAATCCAAAATATATATTTACAATCAACACTTTTAAATGTTGAGTGGCTTACTTCTGTCAACTCAGGATCAGGGCTCCTGGCTAATAAAGAGACCTCCAGTCTTGCATCATTATTGTCAGTTAGCTCAGCTTCAAAATCCTCGTCAAATGCAACTGAAAATATTCATAATTTCATATGATAATTATACATCAAACAACAGATGGCGAAGTAAATTGCAAACTGATATGGCAAATAAATATGCTTGGTACCTGAACCGTAGAGAGAGAGCAGTTTAAGCTCTTTCAAATAAAACTTTATAATCCTAGGATTTAAGAGCCATAACCCTGTTAGGTGCAATGCTGCAAGTCGAATTGTCCGAGGACTCTTTGTGCCTTCCTCAAGAAGATTTTCAATAAACTGAATGACAGACATTAAAAGAAAACAGTACAATTTGCAGGAATTAGAAGAGAAAACACACATGAATAGAAAACTTGTTTAAGAGAACACATACCCATTTCAATGGTCCTGGTGCATTGTCTCTTTGATGCATGCTCTCATCATTAAATAACAAAGGATGCAAAACAGATGACAAAAGAGCAGCAATCGAAGCAACTCTTCGTTTATTACAATTTATATGCAATATCCAAGATGAACGCACCAAATTCCATATCAACTGGTCAAATATTGCAATTTGAAAGTCATTAGGTCAGCAAACACTACTGGTGGAATGAGAAGAGGATACATGTGCAATTAAATACAAGAAACTTACAACCATTTTGATTAGAAATCATCACAAAATAGAATCATGCATGCTACAAAAAGACAACAAATAAAACAAAGTTGAAGCAATGCGATGGACAACACGGTTGTTCAAATCACAAGATTGCCTTAACCAACCATAATTACAGGATCAAACATGGCAGTTATCAATATCAACAAAAATAAAATTCATCTAGCAATGGAAGTTGGGTGGACTGAAGAGGCATCATGCTTGGGCATAAGATCATGAGTACTAAGGATTCACATGATTGGTATAGCAATTGTTAATCACCTCAATGTACCAAGCAAACTGAAACCCCTATATTGCTTTGTTTATCAATGTTAAATATTTTACTATGCGGGCATCACCACATTCACAAGCCGACACGCATAAGACATCTCCGAATGTTTCTCTGTTTTTTTTCACTAGACAAGAGTAGATTCTCTATTTGCTTCTATTAACACAGATTTGCTTTCTGTAGTATAGCTCTACTCTAGGCAGGTGGTTATTAGAATAAATATATATAGGCTAATCGAATCCAGGTTCTTTAACTTAATTAAAAGTTACAAATAGGTCCTTTATCTTATTTCCTTGTCAAATTAGTCATTTATCTTTAAAAGTGTTTGCACAATTGAACCGACTTTCGTTCTTAGTCCACTTCTGTTACAAATTTGTGTACATGACCATTGAATGATATACTATAAAGAACGTTTCACCGCACAACACCACAATTAGACCCTTGTTTGTGATGAGGTGGTCACAATCTTAAATTAAAACAAAAAAATATCATATTAGTTTTAATGAATTAGATATTGTAACCGTCGTTACAATGTAGTTTATATGTTATTTTGATGAATTGAAGATGTAATTTACCTTTTTGAATGGTAAAGTAAGACTTTTTGTAACATACATAGATGAAAAATTAAGTATGGTCCAACATTGTTGACGTTTTTGGACATAAAGGGCTAACTTGATAAAAAAGAAGATAAAGGACCTTTGTTCAATTTGAATCATGAAACATAAAGTCAAATTAAATGAACCCTACTGTAGTTTTGCCATATATATAATGTAGATCACCTTTGTTCAATTTGAACCACGAAATAATATTATGAGATTATCTTTGAAGTTTGAGGATCCCAATCAATGACAACAGTGCTATCTCAGTGACTATGTTATTCCAAAAAACACAGTAATACACGCTCAATTGGTTTTGACAAATGCAGGGAAACCATCACCCTTGAAAGATAACATCTTTAGACCTTTGAAATTTTGGGAGCCAAACAACTGATCCCAGGTAAATAACAAAATCAATGGCAGGCTAGCATATCAGGGTCACGGGGGTTATCAGCACATAATGTGATGCTTTATATCAGGTCACAAAGTTGATGTTTAAAATCAGACCTCCAAGTTTACCTAATGGAAACATGTACTCCTTAAATTCATTCAATAAAAGGCAACATAGTGATTCGAATATATGAAACAAACTAAATAGCTTAGCAGCACGGTGATTCGAATATATGAAACAAACTAAATAGCAAGCTATGAAGTACACCTGTTCATCTATCACATGACTACGAGAAACAACCGCACTTGACGTCACTTTCGAAACTAGCTCAAATAACATTCTGAGTGATCTCAGCATGGGTAAAACAGAACTTTCTCCGGCATTTTCAATGCTGCAACACACAATCTTTTGTAAGCTAAACTTTATAAATAAGAAACCACAAGGGAAAAGAAGATATAGCCAAAATATGTAAAGAACGCCCATGATGTTGACAATTTGACCAAGTTTGATAGTCTCAATCATAAATGTGAGTATTTGAGTTTTAATCTCATGGGTTCGCTGCTATAAATAACATCAGCTTGTTTTGTGCCTCTAGGCCATAGTCAGTTTGTTATAAAGTGCGACCTCAGCACTGTAGCTTAGTTAGAAAGTGTCACATCAGCTTTGGCAGTTTGGGTGCAGGTTTAGCCCCAGCTGAGTGTAGGATAAGCCGCCCATAAATTTTGTAATATGCAGGTGGGTATTTAGTTAAGAAAATATTCAAAAGGAATGTATGAAATTACAAATTTACTTTCTCTCTGTTTTCTCAATTAACAATATATTAGCCAAACTGCAGCACAAATCCCATAAATCACGTGCAATCATGCATGCATAGTTGCATATAAATTGTCCTGTTGCTTACCTCTCAACAAGATCGCCAAAAATGCATCTCAGAGTGTCTTCTGAGAAGAAAGCATGGTTTCCCTCCAAATGAAATTCATTCTTGTGAGCATGAGAAGGAATTGACAGCAAAGATTCTAGGCACGCCCACTGAGTCAGTAAAAAATCAGTTAAAATATTTCAATTAACCAATTAATTTTCTAGCAGCTAAAGTTTCACCACTAATGGGAATAGATTAATTGGAAGGCTGATTTACCACAACACAGGTACTATCGAATTGGAGAAACAAATGAAGAAATGAATATGCAAAGTTGAGACTAGGTTTATCACGATCCAAACAAATATCATATGGCAAAAAAATGTGTCCCAGGATATAGAGAGAGATTAGCACCTTTATATCCAACAAAACAGCCCTTCGAGTTCTTGCCAAAATTCCTGCTCCTAGAAGATCATTGATATTTTGAACTAAACATACACACATATAATCTAACTGAGGCCTGCCTTCTATATCAGAAAACAATTGCTCATTTTCCTCAATGAGAAAAAAAGATTGAGTACAGTATGTAGAAGCTATAACTTTGAGAACTGGGACTAATGCTTCGTATGCTGCAAGACAAACTTCTGCCTGTGCCTGCATTAAACATACACAGCAACAGCAAAAAGTATATCATCACACACTTCAATCGTGACAGAAACACACAATTCTTATAACAGATAATGCATCTAATATGCCAGGTACCTCTGAGAAAGAATGTGGAGATCTAATAGTCCTCCAGAAGAATTGCCACATAAAAGTAAAAGCAGAGCTAAGCAAAGCATCTCTTTTAATTTGTTTGCACCAAAACAAAATTAATGATATTGCCTTCACTGAGATCGTCTGCTTGGTGAAACACGTGACAATCAGACAAGTTGCAAAGAGGGAAACAAACATTGTGGTTTAATCAAAGCAAATCTCCAAAAAAAAGAAAGCATAAGTGAACTGATCAGGTATAATATCAACTTGTATAAACATTCACGCTTTGAGCAAAGATAAATCAGTCCTTTGAAAAGAAATAGAAAAAGAACACGATAAAAATGCGGGTCTTTGTTTAGGAACCCAAGAATTGTATTAGAAAAGAATTAGAGGAAGAACACTTGCATTAAGAAAAGATACCGAATAATAGAAAAGAATATCTCTCCTCCCAGAGTTTCCCCTTTAGAGTCACTACTCTATTCAACAAACTTTACAATATTCAAAGATATACCAAACTAAACTACATAGCCCCCTATTTATATACAATAGGCCTAACTACCTCATAACCAACTAACTATTATTAATTAATTCTACTGATCTAAGTCCTAACAGTGTAACATCCTTTCAGGCATCAACAACTGTATTCAGTAAAGGAAAAACCAAATTCCCAAATAACAACCCTTGCAAAGGGCTGGACATGGACCCGAGGTCCGACAAAACCATAGAGAAAGTGTTGCGAACCCAAATAACGGTAATGCACAAAATATAGAAAAAGGAATTAAAATGCACAAATATTGAAATAACTGTATATTATTGATTATGCAGT
Source organism: Cicer cuneatum (assembly GCA_037974295.1). Classification (NCBI taxonomy): domain Eukaryota; kingdom Viridiplantae; phylum Streptophyta; class Magnoliopsida; order Fabales; family Fabaceae; genus Cicer; species Cicer cuneatum. Next base: position 12,911,380 of record JBBPBO010001985.1, read on the forward strand.
AGGGAAGAGGATCCCTAACTACCCACAGAGCAATGCTCCTTCAGAGAAAGATATTTCCCTGCCCAAACCTTCTAAAGGTTGTAAATGAAAATATGATCCATGATAACCTCCCTCTCTCTACACTACCCCTTGTAACTAATTCTCCCCCTTTCTCTAATTTGCCTCTTTGGATAACTCTAAGTGGACCCTTGGACAATTAGGCCTACAACTACAACTACATATAAGATACCTATCAAAAAGTGGAGCAATCGGGCAGATGGAAGTCGGGTCAAAGGTCAACGGTTTGGAAGAATTAGTTTCATTCAGCTGTATACAGACGTTTGTGGGTTTCAGCTCTGTCGGTGTCCGAAACCGACCGAGCACTTCTTATTAAAATAAATTTTTTACGATTTTTACCTAATCAAAGAGAGAGTAACCGACCAAGCACTTCTTCTTAAAATAATTTTTTTACGAGAGAGACCAATTATCATATGTAACAAATAAACCTAGCGCCTCCTCTCAATATTTCCTCCTCCTATGCTCTGGTTCGTCTTCTTCGTAGAACTCCATTATCGACTCCTCTCACAAGACTTTCGCACTCATGCACAACATTGTTGTAGGTTCCAGATCTCTTGTAGCCACATCTCTATCTCTCTTCTTCTGTCAGTCTCTACCCAGATCTTGCCAGGATTACTTCTCCTATCTTCTTCAACACAAGATCGGACCAAAATTCTACCTCTTTCCACTCTGCACTTCATTGATCAAGACTGGGCCTTCACGTTAGAAAAATGAGGGTTTGTTTTGTTTTTGAACTTGATTCTAAATTAGAAATGCTTCTGTACTCATTAATTATCTGCGTTTGTTTTTTATCATGAGAGAACTTTTATGATCAAATTTTCTGCGATTATTTTGCGTTGAAGTTTTGGATAGAGATTTTAGTATCAATTTTTGTTTAGTAAAAAACCGACACAATTTACCCGACCACCCACTGAAACCGCCAAACTGTCACCAGCCATAACCGCTGCCTCAAATGTTCAGAGATGGGCCAAACATTCTCAAGATTTCCTTGGGTAAGCCATTTTCAAACCAAATCCGACCGTTTGTCCACCCTTACCTGCAAGTCCAAGGATAACAACAGCATGGAGGGTTATCCTCCGCACTGGTTACTACTTATGGAAGCTTCCTTTCAGCACACAGAAACAGTTTCACAAAAAAACAGTGCTTTTATTTTAAGATTCCTATTAACGAAAACTTCTATTTGAATTTTATTATTTTGTTGCTTTAAGCCTTCAAGGCTTAAACTTGTTTTTTCCTTGGCTTTTTTTTTTTTTGTATTTACTTGTAAGTTTTGCTCCAGACCTATGACTTTTAATTGTTAATTACGAATATTTCATAAACCCGGATTAATTTTTAAATTTTTTATTATTTGTACAACAAATTTATGAATGGTGTTCAATCTGCTAGTGATTTTGGGTTGGTCAGTATGTGCTGTTATCTAAGATTAATAACTGAAGAAAGTAAAAGGCAAAATACTTTCTTATTTTATTACTACAGCCCTAAGCTGTTTATATAGAAAATAAAATTACAATAATAATACTGAATAATAATGACGTAATCATAAAATAAAAATAAATAGAATAATATAAAATAAAAGAAAATCAAATCTAATTTTCCTTAATTCTTCAACACCCCCTCTCAAGTTGGTGCATAGATATCTGTCATGCCCAACTTGGCTATAAGTCGCTCAAAATTGGGTCTTGCCAAACTTTTTGTCAAGATATCAGCGTTTTGCTGGTTGGAAGTCCCAAAAGGCAGGCATATAATTCCGGCATCAATTTTTTCTTTTATGAAATGACAGTCAATCTCAATATGTTTGGTTCTATCATGTTGTACGGGGTTGTGAGCTATACTTATGGCTGCTTTGCTATCACAGAACAATTTTAAGGGTGAGTCAACTTTCATTTTCAGTTCATCCAAGAGTTTATGAATCCACAAAAGTTCACAAATTCCTTGAGCCATTGCTCTAAATTCAGCTTCTGCACTACTTCGAGCAACAACTCCTTGTTTCTTACTTCTCCAAGTGACTAAATTTCCCCAAACATAGGCACAATATCCAGTAGTGGATTTTCTATCAGTAATTGATCATGCCCAATCAGCATCTGTAAATATAGAGACTTCTCTGTCATTAGTTTTCTTGAAGTACAAACCCTTTCCAGGATTGGATTTCAAGTACCTTAAGATTCGATAAACTGCCTCCAAGTGTTCTTCATAGGGAGAATGCATGAATTGGCTTACAACACTCACAGAGAAAGCGATGTCAGGTCTAGTGTGGGCTAGATAAATAAGTTTGCCAACCAACCTCTGGTATCTTCCAATCTCAACAGGAACACTGCCTTTCTCCCAAAGTTTAGTATTTAATTCCATAGGAGTATCTGCTGGTCTACACCCACTCATCCCAGTTTCTTCCAAGAGATCTAGGATGTATTTCCGCTGAGAAACAACAATTCCCTTCTTTGAGCGAGCAACTTCCATACCAAGAAAATATTTGAGCGCGCCTAAATCTTTGATCTCAAATTCTTTTGTCAAGTTTTTCTTCAATCTTTCCATCTCAACAATGTCATCTCCTGTGAGAATAATATCATCTACATATACAATTAAAATTGCAATTTTACCAACATTAGAGAACTTCACGAACAACGTATGGTCTGATTGTCCTTGCATATATCCTTGCTTTTTGACGGACCGAGTGAATTTCTCAAACCAAGCCCTTGGAGATTGTTTGAGACCATAAAGGGATTTTTGTAGTTTGCATACATTTGAACCAAACTTATCTTCAAAGCCAGGTGGACTATCCATGTATACTTCCTCTTCCAAATCACCATTCAAGAAAGCATTTTTTACATCAAGTTGGTTAAGAGACCAATCTAAATTCACCGCCAAGGACAAGAGAACTCTAATAGTGTTTAACTTGACAACAGGAGCAAAAGTCTCTAAGTAATCAATGCCATATTTCTGAGTAAACCCTTTAGCAACCAAGCGTGCCTTGTATCTTTCAACTGTGTTATCAGAATTATATTTCACAGTAAATACCCATTTACAACCAACGGTATTCTTTCCTGTAGGTAACGTCATGACTCTCCAAGTTTGATTCTTCTCAAGAGCTCTCATCTCCTCAAGAACAGCTTCCTTCCACTTTGGAATTTTTAGAGCCTCTTGTATATTTTTTGTAATTTCTACAGTAGACAACTTAGAGGTAAATGCAGCAAATGAAGAAGACAATTTTGAGTATGACACATAATTAGACAAAGGATATTTAGTGCATGATCTAACAGGTTTTCTAATTGCAATAGGAAGGTCTATATCAGGATACTCGACATGACTCTTAAGAACAGAAGAGGACTTACCTGTATCAACATGATATGTTGGATTATCTATTGGTTCGGAATCTTGGAAGGGTCGGAGAATGGGTCCTTCATTTCTCTGTTTATGGTTTCTTCTTTCAAAGACATTTCCCTTCCAAGTAGGGTCAATGGTAGTAAACCTGCTTTGTGTCTCTTTATTTGAGTCATTATGTTGTGGCATTTCAGGTGGTCCTTCATTATTATTGAGATCAAGAATTTGATTAGTGTGATTTTGATTTAAAATTGTCGCCCCCGAATCTGTCGAAACCTCATTCATAAGTTGATTGAGTTCCAATATGGATTCTTGGGCATTTTCTTTTGGTGCATCAATATAAGTCTCAGAATTTTGCGACACTATATCACTTAAAGTAATGATGTTTTCATAAGTAAAAGATGAATCTTCCTTATAATTTTCCCCCTGAAGATGAATGTGAGTAAAAAATGGTTGATTTTCCACAAAAGTAACATCTATGGTTATAAAAATTCTTTTTAATTTTGGTTCAAAACACCGATACCCCTTCTGAGTTAGAGAGTAACCGGTAAACACACATTTTATTGCTCTTGGCTCGAGTTTGTCAAGTTGTTTATGTTCATGAACAAAAGCAGTGCAACCAAAAACTTTTAGTGGCAAATCAGCAGATACACTAGTCAAAGGAAAATAATTTCGAAAAACATCAAGAGGGGTATGAAAATCTAAAACTTTAGATGGCATTCGATTAATTAAATATGATGCAGTTAAAACAGCTTCACCCCACAAATATTTTGGAACCTTATTTGCAAATAGTAAAGCTCTAGCAACCTCAAGAAGATGCCTATTCTTTCTCTCTGCAATTCCATTTTGTTGGGGTGTATTAACACAAGAACTTTGATGAACAACTCCATTGGCAAGAAAAAAATCAGACAAAAATATATTAAAATATTCTTTACCATTGTCACTTCTGAAGACTTGAATATTTGTTTGGTATTGAGTGTGCACCATTTTAAAGAAATTTTTGACAACTTGTCCAACTTCTGATTTTTCTTTCAATAGATAAACCCAACAAATTCTAGTATGATCATCAATAAAGGTTATAAACCATCTTTTATTAGAAAAAGTGTTTATTCTATTAGGACCCCAAACATCACTATGAATAACTGCAAACGGTTTTGATTTTTTATATGGTTGTGTAGAGAAAGAGGAACGGTGATGTTTAGCAAATTCACAAGTTTCACAATGAAATAAAGACGGATCTTTCTTAGAAAATAATTTAGGAAACAAATGTTTCAAATACGGAAAACTAGGATGTCCTAACCGTAAATGCCATAACATAATATCATCATTATTAGAAGAAACAAAAATAGATTCAAAGCAGGTACTTGTTTTTGGTTGGTCTTTGAAGTCGAGTCTATTGTTAAGATAATAGAGTCCTCCACTCTCCTTAGCATTGCCAATCATCTTCCCCGTGCTCAAATCCTTAAAAGTGCAATGAGAATGAAAGAAGTTAGTTTGGCAATTTATATCCTTTGTTAATTTAGTAATGGATAACAAATTACATGATAAATTGGGAACATGTAAGACATCTTTTAAGGTTAACACAGGTGACAGAATAACAGAACCTTTCCCTGCAATGGCTGAAAGAGAGCCATCTGCAATTTTAATTTTGTGGTTACCTGCACAAGGACTATAAGAAGAAAACAGACTCGACTCCCCAGTCATATGATCAGTAGCACCAGAATCGATAATCCAAGTATGGCTGGGAGAGACACTAAGTAGAGCAGTATTTGGAAAATTACCTCTCTGAGCTATAGAGCAAGAAGGAGTTTGAGACTCAAGGAGTGTGTACAATTGATCTAATTGTTCCTTGCTGAAAGGAGATGGGCTTGAAGGAGACTGCTTCTCTTGATCAGAGGTACCAGCTTGGAGGGCATGACCTTCATTTCCTCCTTTTTTCTTCCAATTTAGAGGTTTTCCATGGAGCTTCCAACATGTATCACGTGTGTGCCATGAACGTTTGCAATGTTCGCACCATGGTTTCTTGCCATCTCTCTTCCCGTCTTCATTCTTAGTGACTAGGGCAGAGCTTTCAACCTCAACAACAGAAGGTGTCTTACCCATCATAACACCTTGTCTTGCCTCTTCTCTTCTAACTTCTGAGAACGCTTCCCGAAGTGATGGCAATGGAATCTTTTCCAATATTCTGCCTCGGACTTCATCAAGTCGCTTATTAAGCCCAACCAAGAACATGAATACTCGGTCGTCCTCCTGTCTCTTAAGAAACAAAACACTGTCCTCACAACACTTCCAATGATCATCATAGCAGAGATCCAATTCTTGCCATAGTGTCATCAACTCATTATAATAGGTAGTGACATCTCTATCTCCTTGTTTGGCATGCCACAATCGTGATTTGAGATCGAAAATTTAAGAAGAATTCTGAATATCAGAATATGTTTCTTTGACAGCCTCCCAAACTTCCTTCGCAGTAGGCAAAAACATAAAAGGTTTTCTAATCGTTGATTCCATATTACTAAGCAGCCAAGCAATAATAACAGAGTTCTCAGATTTCCAAAACCTGTAATTAGGATCAATTGTGGCAGGTATTTGCACCTCTCCTGTGAGGAAACCATATTTTCCCTTACCATCTAGGATCAATCTTGCGGTTTGGGACCATTCGACATAATTTTTTCCATTAAGTTTTTGGATTTCAACTTTGAGGGCATTAGAAGTTCCCTCATGGCCAAAAAAATTGGAAAAACCGTTGTTAGATAAACCATTCCAACTACCACTGCCCCTTGGGCCGCCGCCAGTGCCTAAACCGGTGTTGTTGGCTACTTCTGATTTTTCACCCAAACCATAGTCGCCGCCGCCAGTGCCTAATCCAGTGTTGTCGCCTGAGCCGCTGCCAGTGCCTAAACCGATGTTGTTGGCTACTTCTGATTTTTCACCCAAACCATAGTCGCCGCTACCCGTAAGGGATGCCTTCCATGAGGTATTGTGTGCCATAGCTCAGTTGTTGGTTAGAACGCAGCAAACCCTAGTGGGTTGTGAAAAGCTTTACAAAACCCTAACCAATAGCTCTTGATACCATGAAGAAAGTAAAAGGCAAAATACTTTCTTATTTTATTACTACAGCCCTAAGCTGTTTATATAGAAAATAAAATTACAATAATAATACTGAGTAATAATGACATAATCATAAAATAAAAATAAATAGAATAATATAAAATAAAAGAAAATCAAATCTAATTTTCCTTAATTCTTCAACAATAACTATCTTTGTGTTTTGTCCTCACTACAAGACCAAAGGATATTCCCAAGAAGAGGTGGGTTAAAAATCATCAACAAATATATATTATTTGTTCTATACCTATCAGCTTAGTTTTTAACAGCTGGTTCCTTACCTCTAGGCTCCATCTATAGAAATCTGTTGAGTGCCCAAACTATTCAAGCACTTCGATTAAAGTGATTGCACTGTATGAATAACGTAAAATGTTAAAGCTAGAAAGAAAGAAATATCATTGAGGAAATGAATGTATGAACCCTTAGCCACTTGTCTGTAAAAGAGTATAACTACAATTCACCGGTTTAGATATCAATTCCACAGAATGGTGGCACCTATAATGAATAATTTTCCAGCATCCAATTCTGAAGATAGGTCAAGCAGCCAATGATAATAAGAGTGCAGAAAGTACCTACCGCCTGCAATACAGCAGTGGTGGCAGAAATTGGCAACCTTCTCTGACTAGGTCCTCCAAGTTTTCCTTTCACTGCACCAGGCAGTGCAGCGTCCTCTGCAACAGCACCAGACCAGAAAACGGAACAAGACTGGTTTGCAAACTGAACCAGATCATCCTGCATTTCAATAATCATTTAAGGATCACAGACCGATAAATGGATATCCACACCATAAATCATAGGAATAGTTATAAGAAATAATACCAACAAATAAAGAAATTTATCAACAAGCTTCTTCGAAATGTCATCTATGAAACTCCAGTCATCAACTACACCAGGAAAGGCACTCCCTATATTTGCTCTGGGTTTATTGCCATATTCAACCACTCTTTCTGTTGTTCTGCGAAGCTCCACAACCAAGCTTGAGGCAAGAATCAAGAATTTGACTCCTATTGTATCATGATTTTGTTTGAAGATATTAGAGCCAATATTTTGAATGAACTGCAACAATAATAGATACCCCTTTCTATCGTTAGTGTCGACACAACAGAATAATAGAGGAATGAAAATCCAGTGAGGACTGAGCAGTATAAATTGCAAGTCATAGAATGATTTACTGCACATAGAAAAACAAATATTATAGAACCCAACCCATCAATAAAACTCTCCTTGTTCTGTAGAACTAATTAATTGCCCAAAATTTTGGGGTGAGTTAATAACCACAATGTTGCAAATATTTAAATTTGTGTTTATTTATAATAAGTGTATCGGCTCATTACTCAAATCATTAGGTTTAGAGTAGTCTGCTTAAATAGTTTAGTGATTGTATTCAAAAGACAATTTTGAAATAATATTCAGAAAAGTATTCTCTAATTCTACTTGGTATTAGAGCTCCCAGTTTTGGGGGTCTTGCTTCCACATAAACCCTAGCCACCATCTTGCGGTTTCTTTTTCCTCCGCTTTCATTGCAGACTTTTTTGTCTGTTTAGTGCAGTTTGTGCACTGTTTTGATTCACATCGTCACTGTTCACTTCTGGTTGTCGTTGCCGATCGCCGTTTCTTCTTATTGCAGTACTGTTCAAGGCCTGTTTTAACAGGATCTCTGTTTTTCATCACGAGTTGATCCTAACCACCACTACCATCAGAGCCACCGGCCAAAGAACAGCCAGAATCCAGAAAAATGTTGCCGTAAACTGCCGCACGCGCTCCCACGCACATCCACCATCTATGGCCTTCACCGACCCATGTAAGCCACGCGCCACCCTATGGTGTTTTTGGCTGCCGCACACTTCAGCAAAGTTGTAGATTAGAGCCTTCTGAGTCCGTTTTGGTGGTTAAATTTCAGGTCGGAGATATTTTAATTTACTGGTTTTCAGACACCCGAATGTTTGTTGGTTGTTGACAGCCTTACTCGTTTGTTGCTGTTTTTTCTCTATTTGGTGGTGTTTTTTTTAAGATTGCAGAAATTAGTGACACTTATTACGGTGTTACTCATCTCGGAATGAGTGACGGCAATTCCCGATCACCTACTGCCTCTGGTATTATGCCTAAGGATTATTTGATTTTGTAGCCACCAATCACATGACGTCTCATTCACAAATGTTTACTTTGTATGTTTCTCCGTCTAGTATTGATTATATTACCGTTGCTGATGGCTCTCGTACTAGTGTTGTTGGCTCTAGGAATATTGAACTCCAAATGTGTTTTAAATTGCAAAATGTGTTACATGTTCCCACACTCTCTCATAACCTTATCTCAATTCGTAAGTTTACCAAGGATCATAATTGTGCAGTAATCTTTTTTTATTCTCATTGTACTTCTCAAGATCTTGCAATAGCGAAGACGATTGCAGTTGCGAAGGAACAGGGAGAGTTGTGTTATTTGTCTGATAAACAAACTAGTCATAAGGTGTTGTCTTCGGCAGTCTCAGTTAGACTCTCATGCTTCACAAATATGGCATTAGCACAAGCGCCTTGGTCATCCTCATTTTTCCATGATGAGGTCTTTGCTTCCTTCTTTGTTTATAATATAGTACAAACAAAATTTGGAAAAGGCATTAAAAGATTACGTTCTGACAATAGCAAAGAATACGTCGATCATAGCCTTTCAATTTTAATAGTAAACAAGGGATTATTCATGAATTCACATATGTTGACACCCCACAACAACATGGAGTTGCAGAAAGGAAAAATCGCCACTTACTTGAAGTTGCCTGAGCTCTTCTCTTCCAAATGTTTGTTCCAAAGTCATATTGGGGTGAAGCAATATTAACAACGGCCTAATATTTAATCATGTGCCATCTCAGGTTTTAGGTCATGTTAGTCCAGTTCAATTTATGACTTCACTTTTTTCTTTTGTTTCTATCACGCAGAGGCTTGAGCCTCTAATATTTGGATTTGTTGCTTTTGACCATGTTCATAAGCAACACCGAACTAAGTTGGATTCTCGAGCAATTAGATGTGTCTTTGTTGGTTATAATCCTACAAAAGAGGGTCCAAATGTTAGCATCCTCCCAGTCGTAAGTACTTCGTTTCGAAAGATGTAACCTTTCATGAAAATGTTTCTTACTTCATTTGCCCTTAGCTTCAGGGGGGAGAACATAAATGACTTGGAATCTAAGTTTGAATTTATGGTCCTTGGTCCTAGCTTTTCTGAGATACTTGTTTATGCTCCATCTTAGTCCTGAGAGACATGTTTCATCTCCTAGTCCTGAGACACATGTTTCTGCTCCATCTCCTAATCCTAAATCTAAGCCTCCTTCTGACTTTGTTTCTCTTTCTGAAGATGAGTTTCCATCAATTGAAGATAAAACTAGTAAGCCAATTCTTGTTCAAAGAAGAAGTAAACCTAACATGCTCCAGAAACAACTTCAGTCAATCGAGTCGGAGGTAAATAATAAAAATGATCTCTCTATTGCTGATTCTCAGACTTCTGATACTTGTGATACTAATCTAGATGATTTACTTATTGCTATGAAAAGGATAAAGATCATGTGCCTCTAAATATAGATATTCTATTTCTCAATTTGTCTCCTTTAAACATCTTTCTCCATAGTATCAAGTTTTTATTGCAGTTGTTGATTCTGTGAGAATCCCATCATCTGTTCAAGAAACATTGCAACATAAAAATTGGGTCCAAGCTATGGATAAAGAAATGAAAGCACTTGAAAAAAATGAAACTTGGGAGATTATTGAGAGGCAAGGAGGTAAGAAACCAGTTGGATGTAGATGTATCTTTACAATTAAACACAATTCAAATGGCACCATTGATCGTTACAAGGCCAGACTAGTGGCAAAAGGATATACTTAGACATGGCATCAATTATAAGGAGACATTTGCTCCAATAACAAAGATGATTATTGTTCGGATCTTACTATCTCTTGCTACACACTCTGGTTGATAACTACACCAATTTAATGTCAAAAATGCTTTCTTGCATGGAGACTTAGAGCAAGAGGTGTATATGGAGATACCTTTGGGCTTTGATCTCACAGGTGGAGCCAATAAGGTGTGTTGATTGAGTCAGGCCTTATATGGACTAAAGCAATCCCCTCATACGTGGTTTGGAAGATTCACAAAGGCAATGGTGTTCTTGGGCTACAAGCAAAGCCAAGGAGATCACTCTTTTTTTCAAACATTCACATGAGAAAACTGACTATACTTTTTATTTATGTTGATGATATTATTGTTACAAGAAATGATTTGACTGAAAGACAACTACTCAAAGAGAAATTATTAGCAGAATTTGTTGGGAATTGAGGTAACCTACTCAAAGCAAGGCACTTTTATATCTCAGAGAAAGTATGCACTTGATCTTTTGCAGGAAACGAGCAAACTTGGATGCAAACCATCGAGCGTTCCCATTGAACAAAATCACATGATGAGTTATGAGTAGGAAAGTGCCAAAGTTGACAAAGTACAATATCAGAGATTAGTGAAAAAGTTGATTTACTTGGCACACACTAGACTAGATTTGGCTTATGCAGTTAGCGTCGTGAGTCAAATCATGCATGATCTGAGGGTAAGACATTTACAAGTTGTAGACCGTGGGAGGGGACTCTTGAGCGTCGTGAGTCAAATCATGCATAATCTGAGGTGGAAGTCTAACAATGAAGGTATACACGTTGATGCTGATTATGCAAGTTCAGTGAATGATAGAAGATCTACTTCAGGCTATTGTACTTTCTTGTGTGGGAACCTTGTTGCTTGGAGGAGTAAAAAGCAAAGTGTAGTGGCTCGATCAAGTGTTGAGGCAGAATTTAGAGCTATGGCACAAAGAATTTGTCAGTTATTGTGGATGAAAATTGTGCTTGAAGATTTGAAGATAAGGTGTGAATGTCCTATGAAGTTGTTTTGTGGCAATAAATCGGCCATCAGTATTGCTCATAATCATGTTCAACATGACAAGACCAAAAACATTGAGATAGACAGACATTTCATTAAAGAGAAACTAGATAGTAGATTGATAACTACAACATATATTTCTTCTAGACATCAACTGGCAGATGTGTTGACAAAGGGCTTACCATCAGAACAATTCAACCAACTTACTTGCAAGTTGGGAATGATAGATATCCATTCACCGGCCTGAGGAAGAGTGTTGTAAATAATTAAATTTGTGTTTATTTATATTAGGTGTATCGGCTCCTTACTCAGGTCCATTAGGTTTAGAGTAGTCTATTTAAATAGTTTAGCGATTGTATTCAAGAGACAATTTTGAAATAATATTCAGAAAATTATTCTCAATTTCTACACACAATAAAGGAAATAGTATCATAAAGAAAATACAAAATTAGAAGGCAAAAGCAAACCATTAAGATTGGTTCCAAAAGATGTTCCTCCTTGATTGCAAGGAAAAGCACTCTTGTCCATCTATTTGCTTCAAACTCCCATGCACTAACGTCGCCGTCGTCATAATTAAGAGAACTATCAATGGAAAAAGAATTACTGATAAAGCACTCTGGGAAGCCGTAAAGGTTTTTGCAGAGTTTTGTCGCATTAATACAGCAATTGGTACAGCAATGCTTGTAACCACAACCAGAGAGCCAACGTTGCACAGTCAACCTTAATTGGCCTGGGGGGAAGAGGTTTGAAAGTAGTCAGATTCAAACAACAGAAAATCACATATCACCCAGATTTTATAGGCTAATTGACTAATTCATTGACTACCAAAAGTTTAGATGCACCAGCATCACACAGAGCAGCATATGCGTTGAAAAGTCAATCTACAGTCAATTTTTAATATTATATCCTAAAACATACTGTAACAAGTAATGCTCCCAAGTCAAACTCAAAACTTGATTGAACAGAGCAGTGGCTCCATTGAAGGGAAAATCCTTTGAGGAAAGATTTCTCTCACATTCTCAATTTTCAATAAAATCTACTTTTTTTATTCTTGTTTCTATCAATTCATATTTCTCTCCTCTGGGATTGTAACAGAAATTTAATAAAAAATGGATAGTATTTGATGTTCACTTTGCCAGCTTCTTTGGTTCAGTAAATATGACCAATGTGATGATTTTGTGAGTTTGTTTCTTTTCCATTCGCACACAATTTAAGGGAAAATAGAGTGTTCAGCATTATTTCTTTTCAATTTAAAAAAAGGAGTAGAGTTACAAGCTCATGACTACAGTTAGATTGTTGGAAAAAAACTAGATATTAGAAATTTCACTTACCACCATAATCCGTAAATTCACGTGGCAAGGCTGAAATGAAATGCAAAAGAGTTTCAAGAGGAATATCAAAAGTGCACAACACAGAAGCAGCAGCCTCAAGAATCCTGCCACAAACTGTAAACGTAATCAAAGTGTAAGATGACTCTGGCTCCTAACTTCATCAAAAATGAATATTAAAAATCACATAATCCAAGTACACTAAATATAAACCTTGAAGACGGTAACTGGGATTAAAATGTTGTTTGCTGCTCTCAACAACATATCTAAAGATATCCAGTAAGTCTTTTTTATCAGTTTGACTTTCTATTCCAGTAACAAATTTCATTGGAAAAGTGCCTGTGAATGGTTCTGTCCTAGCATGAATAAGTACTCCAATGCCGGTAGAAGCTGAAGCAATGCATTCAGCAAGGCCCATAAGTCCAGCCCGTCCAAAAGATTGATGTTTAGCGGTGGATGCTAAATTGCATAAAAATGCAAAGAGCTTCCTGTAAATAACTTTAAGACAATATAAGAAATGTAAAGCCAGAGTATTTTATTACATATATTTACATTAAGAGATAAATAAAGGATTAGCATTACGGGTAGCATTACCACCAGACTATAGGCAAAGAAGCGTGTTATATTTGTGAACAATAAAAATTTGTATGGGTGTGTGTGAGAGAGAGAAGCCTTGGTTTAAAATCTCTCGTAATATGTTCTTTTATTCAGAACATAGAAAAAAATCAGATCAAGAGATTCCCCCCTCTCTCTTTGAACATATGCTGTAGAAACCTCCTAAAATACTCAATAACTGTGCATTTAACTATTGCTGGCAATGAGTAATGGGCTCTCACATTCACTCAAGCCAAATGCACTGGAACTACGCAAATATATTTTTACTCCCAAAACCTTATTAGAAAAATATTGGTCCACTAAATCAAGCAGGAAGCATGTCATTCATCATAATAATCAAAGTAAAGTAACATATTCAAATTACTGTTATAATCTCACATATCTTAGAGAGAGGGGTATGGTCATCTAAACTAATAAGCTACAACTACAAGTTTACCATGTTATGTAGCTTGGACTAAGTTGTCTGAGTTATTTAGAGACTGCATAATATACCTACCTATGCGGAAGCCTCTTAACTGATTGGCATAAAGGTTTTGGGTGAAACAAGGATAAGCTTATAAACTTTTATTTTATAAACACGCCAAAATACCAGTCTGCTTAATGAACAAGTTTTGAAGCATACCTTGGAGCTAGAAAACTAACGTACTGCTGTAAAAACTGGGCTGCACCTTTAATCACGGTTGACGTATAAACTCCTTTTACACCTAAAATGTCAATTAAACCATGGCAGTATTAAGAAGAATGTAATATGTTTACAGTCGCATAAGGAGAGGGAGATGTACTTTATCATGCAAACGAATGGAACATCAGATTTGGAGAAAGTAATAAAATTGAGTGGAACAAAACCATTGAATAAGCAGATTTTTTTTAATTAAAAATTACTCTCACCGTCCCACAATGAGTGGCTCGTTTGTAAAAAAAATTGCCCCGAAATGTATGATCCTTTCAATTTTCAATGCAATGTTAATTACTTTTTTTCCAATTATATTCTCTAATTAATACTACTTGCATTCTATAAAACACAGACTCTAACACGGACAGCTCAACACCACTAATGTAAAAAACATAGGACGCCAAAATGATACACATATAGTTATTTATTTATTATAATTAAATAAAATATGAACATTATTTATAAAAGATCTATATTGAGAATCAAATATATGTGTATGTGTGTGCACGCACGCAACTAAATTCGCTAGTTTTTCACTTTCATTCATCCACTTACTACTGATAAGCTAAACATGATGTAGTCAAATTTAATGTCTTTAACCCTTTCATTGATCATCATTGCTTTGAAACATATTTAACTTTGTAGATGTGTTAGAGATATGTCTAAGGTGTTTAAGGTTTGTCGAAGTAAAGAAAAAAAAGTTTTTTTGGGTACACTTGTATGAGGTGTCAAACACTGACGTGTGTCAGACACCGCGACACGCCTGATTCAAGAGGTGTCCATGAAGTCAATATCTTCAGCTTTGCATTTATGGTAATGGTAAATACGCCAATACTTGATAAGGGATTCGGGGTAATTTCATAAAAGTATCATTTTCTCTCTTTCATTTATACATTTTTCTTGATAAGTCCGAAATGTTCAAATGAGTCATTTGTTGTGAAACGGAGGTGAAAAAAAAAAAGAAAAAGTTAAACCAAAGTAAGACTTGGACAAACGACACTCCTTGAGCTAGATTTTAGGATTGAATTAGACCAAGTCTAGATTCTAAGAATGTATAAATGTATCCTAGATCTATTATTGGGCCACCTATATTTTTCCACACTCCAGACGTCTAATCTTTTGAACGCAAGGGAAGTCAAGAGTGTGTTTAGATCCTACATTCACTAGAGATATGGCCAAAGTAAGGATTGGGTAATCATCATCCCTTGACTAGCTTTTGGAGCTGAGTTAGGCCTAACTCATATTCTAAACAGGAAAAAACTTAAATTAAAATATTAACAAGAAAAGCAAAAATTCATTTGAAAGGGGCCAAAGGAGTGAAGCACATACCAAATTCTTTATGATGTATTGGATCATTCAACCCTTGCATAAATGGACCAAGAACAAAGGTCTCAGGCACTGATTTTATGTAGTTCCCATAATTCTCCAAATTGATGTCAAGGAAAGACTGCATGATCAGGCACCTTACTGCATTTATTTTGGAAACACCATAAAAGGAAAAAGGATGAAAGGACTAATTTAATACATGACAAACTCCATAATTTGGGTGATGACATTTATATCCTGACTTAAAAGTTTTACTAACAAATATATTGGTTGACTCCTCACTTGTCCTTAATGATGACCACACTAACCTTGAGGATTGTGATGATGAAGGCCTCGTTCCCATAAAATAGATAACCAATCAAAAGGCTCGCCGTATATTTCAAATTGATCTTGATGAACTTTACTGATATTGGTTGCAACATTGAGATACGACTCAGAGAACTGAAGCATCAAGGAGACCTATAAGAAAAAATTATTTTAACATATTAGATGCACTTGTAGTGGTAAGCACAAAATTCAGAACCAAAACACCGAAAAATGAATGCATGCACTAGTACGGGTGTACATGGGAACGGGTTGACCTACCAACCCGATCATCCAATCCAACTCAACCCGATTTTGATCACTTTCGGGTATGGCCCAACTCAACCCGTTGAAACTCGCTTATATTTGGTTCGGGTAATGGATTCATCAATTTGAACCCGTCGACCCGACCCACGGTGACTAGTTATATATTATTTTTTTTGTTTGGTAGCTCAATCGCAAGTGTTCATAACTGATTTTTATATGAACGTTGCTGCAAGGAGTTTATGTGTCTAAGCTAAATACTGAATTTTTTATTTTTTTGAGAATCAGCTTCAATAATTTCTTCTCTTCAATAGCGTTTAATTTGTTTTGTATATAACTACTCATAAAATTCGTATCTAATTTTTAAAGTGTCTCCTTCAAAAAGCAATATAATTTTTGAGTTAAATAGTATTTATTTAAATGTTATATTTTGCTATAGTTTTGCATAATGAAAGTATGAACTCAAAGTTTATGTTTATGATGAATTTAATTTAAATTTTTTACAAATTTTTTGAATTAATTACTATTTATTTGAGTTAAATACTATTTATGAAAAAAAATGATACTTATGCAAAGGTTTATGCTTATGATGAATTTAGATTAAATTTTTTACATTTAAATTTATTAAACACTTTTTTTAGTATTTTATTTGAAAATAGTAAATATTCTGAAAATAAACAAATGAAACACTACTATTAAAAACTTATGGTAACTAAGTGACGGAACTTCTTTGGGACATATGGTGAATGTGACATTTGAATTATAATTTTTTAAATAAAAATTGATACATAACAAATGACCCTTAACTAGGGGTGTACATGGGCGCGGGTCGACCCGCCAACCTGCTCACCCAACCCGTTCTTGATCGAGTCGATTCGGGTTAAATGAAAAAAATACAGGTTTAGAACTAACCCAACCCAAAGATAATTGATCGGATCAGGTATCGGATTTTGTCAAAACCCGTCCAACCCAACCCGCATACACCCCTATGCACTAGGATTTATTTGACTGAGAAACTATAAACAGACTAGAAACAACAAAGCTTGACAACTTCATATTCCAAAATACACTAAATTTTGTGCAATTTAAAAGGGTTTCTCGACTAAGTCAGCCATATAAGGAATTGTTGAAAAAACAAACAAAAACAAAGATGTTGATGAGCTAGGCAAACACATAATATATATATTAAAAGATTTACTTACCCACCACATTATGCATTTTATAGGTACATAAAGAAATGTGCTTTTAGAATGTGAGGCTAAGATGACAAACAACATACCAGGGGACAGTAGGGTGTATTACAAGTTTACAACTTCCTACCTTTTTTCTCGTCACTAATTTCCTACTTCCCATTCCTATAGGGAAATGCTAACACATGCCCCTAGGGCACTTGTCAAGAATCCAAATATAGAAAAAAAAATTGGAAATTGTGTAATTCAAACTTTGGAATGTAAAAAGTGAGATTTTTCACTTAAAACTTGTTCTTTATTTCCTTTTTTGTTTTCTTAACAAGTTACCTCCCATCTTCATCAATCCAAAACTATATATTTACAGTAGGGTTTTGAAGCTTGTTAGAATACATAAAAACCATGTCATAAAATCATAATTGTATCTTAAAATATCTCAAATGATTTCTTAGGAGTAGTTTCCATGATTTATTTTTGCCATTCAATTGGGATTAGAGTCTTGTATTAGTATACTTGAGAATTAGGTTTTGGTGCTGAATAACTTGAGAGATTAGCTCTCAGCATGATATTATTTATAATCAAAATTGTACAAGGAGAATCTCTTAATTAAGGAAATAAATATGGACTAAATCCAACCTATATCAAACCTAATAAAAACAAGGAATAACATATCTTAATAATAACAAACTAAATCTTTGCATGTCTCAATACTCCCCCTCAAGCTGGAGCATATAGATTGTAGGTATCAAGCTTGTCACATATATAAGTTATCCTTGGTCCTTGAAGAGCCTTTGTGAAAATGTCTGCCAATTGATCATTAGAACCAACAAATGAAGTAGCAATCTCGTCAGACACAATCTTCTCACGAACAAAGTGACAATCAATTTCAATATGCTTAGTTCGCTCATGAAAGACTTGATTAGAAGCAATATGTAAGGCTGCTTGATTATCACATATGAGACTCATAGTACCTATATTACAAAAGCGCAACTCTTGGAGAAGGTGTCTGAGCCACATGAGCTCATGAGTAGTAAGTGCCATAGCTCGATATTCAGCCTCAGCACTAGATCTGGCAACAACGTTCTGCTTCTTGCTCTTCCAGGAAATCAAATTACCACCAATAAGAACACAATACCCAGATGTGGATCGTCTATCGGAAGGACTTCCAGCCCAATCTGCATCTGTGTAAGCAACAATATCTGAATTACCTCTGTCTGTGTAAACAAGACCTTTTCCTGGAGCTCCTTTAATGTATCTCAAGATTCTAACCACAGCATTCCAATGACTATCACAAGGGGAATTCAATAATTGACACACCACACTCACAGCGTATGAAATATCTGGCCTCGTCATGATCAAGTAATTCAACTTCCCAACTAACCTCCTATATCTTCCTGGATCTGGAAATGACTCCCCTTCATCCGGTAGGAGTTTGACATTTGGATCCATAGGAGTGCCAATTGGCTTGCAATCTAGCATATTGATTTCTTCCAAGATATCCAAAGCATACTTTCTCTGGGAAATAGCAATTCCTGCCTTAGATTGAGCTACCTCAATGCCCAGAAAATACCTCAGTCTACCTAGATCTTTGACCTAAAAGTGGTGGAATAGATGTTGTTTGAGTCCCACAATTCCATCACGATCATCACCTGTAATGACTATATCATCAACATAGACAACCAAGTAAATACGCTTGTTAGAAGAGAATTTATAAAACATAGAGTGGTCAGCTTGACTCCGAATCATGCCATACTGTTGAATAACACTACTAAACCTCCCAAACCATGCCTGAGGAGATTGTTTGAGACCATACAAAGCCTTATGAAGTCGGCAGACATACCCACAACACTCCCCCTGAGCAACGAAACCAGGTGGTTGCTCGAGATAAACTTCTTCTTCTAAGTCTCCATGAAGGAATGCATTCTTTATGTCTAATTGATACAATGGCCAATGTCGCACAGCAGCCATGGAGAGAAAAAGACGAATCGAAGCCATTTTAGCCACAGGTGAGAAAGTATCATTGTAATCAAGACCAAAAACCTGAGTATAACCTTTAGCCACTAGATGAGCTTTCAGACGATCAATATGTCCGTCTGGACCAACTTTGACTTTGTATACCCAACGACATCCAACAATAGATTTACCAGGAGGAGGTGGCACAAGAGTCCATGTTTGATTAGATTTTAAGGATGTCGTTTCATCAATCATAGTCTGCCGCCAACCTGAATGAGAAAGAGCTTCTTGCGGAGACTTAGGAATAGTGATGGAAGAGATAGCAGAGGCAAAGGTATAATGTGAAGGTGATAAACAGTGATAACTAAGAAAATTATAAATGGGATAGGGATTACTGGTGGAACGTGTACCTTTACGTACCAATAGGGAGGTCGTCAGACAAGGTAGGCGGATCCGAAGTGAAGAAGGGACCGGAACGGGAGATGAATCGCTTAAATCTTGTGTAGGAAGTGGATTGGTAGGAGGGAGACATGCATGTCGCTGATAAGTGCAAGAGAGGAGGACTCGATGGATTTGGCTGGTCAATTATAGGTATGGATGGAGTTATCGGAACAAGGTAGGGAATAGGTAATACCTCAGAGATTGGCTCAGATTCAATGGGGATGGGAAAAAAGGTGTATCCTCAAAG
The DNA here is from genome assembly GCA_037974295.1 of Cicer cuneatum. Lineage (NCBI taxonomy): Eukaryota > Viridiplantae > Streptophyta > Magnoliopsida > Fabales > Fabaceae > Cicer > Cicer cuneatum. The sequence continues at coordinate 12,931,096 of JBBPBO010001985.1, forward strand.
AATGTGACATCAACAGACATGTAGAAGCGATGTGTGGGTCAATAGCACCGATATCCTTTCTGAAACCTTGAATAGCCGAGGAAAACACACTTAATTGCACGAGCATTCAACTTATCAAGTCTTGGAGTAAGATCATGAACAAAGCAAGTGGATCCAAAAACTCGAGGAGGGAGACGAAACAATGGTTCATCGGGGACCAATATGGAATGGGGAACTTTGTCTTGGATAGCAGAAGATGGCATTCTATTAATCAAATATCCTACAGTGAGGACAGCATCGCCCCAAAACTTGAAAGGAACATTAGCATTGATTAGCAATGTACGTGTTGTTTCAATTATATGACGGTGCTTACATTCAGCAATACCATTTTGTTGTGGGGTATGGGGACAAGATGACTGATGGACTATTCCATTTTCGACCATGAAAGAATTAAAAGATGACGAAAAATACTCTTTTGCATTATCACTGCGCAAAATGCGAATAGAACAACCAAATTGATTTTGAATTTCCTTAAAGAAGTTGTGAAATACACCTAATACTTCTGATCTATCCTTAAGTAGGTAGATCCACGTACATCTAGAAAACTGATCCATAAATGTAACAAAGTACTTATGACCTGCAACTGAAGTGACTCGACTTGGTCCCCATACATCAAAATGAACGACATCAAAAAGGGAGCGAGCTTGCGATTGAAGACTGCTAGGGAAGGAAGATCGGACGTGTTTCCCAAGCTGCCAAGATTCACAATCTAAAGACTTCAAGTGAGACAAGTGAGGGACCATAATTCTGAACTTTTTGAGACTTGGATTACCTAACCGACGATGAAGAAGACCTAGGGACTCCGTAGTAGAAGTGGAAGCAACAGTAGATGAAGACTGAAGGTAGTAAAGTCCTTGGGACTCATATCCTGTACCAATCATCTGCTTCGTACTCTGATCCTGGATAACAAAAGAATCAGGAGTAAAAGTTATAGAACAATTTAGACTTCGAGTCAGAAGACTAACAGAAATTAAATTAAATGGACAGTTGGAGACAAAAAGAACATAGTCAAGAGAAAAAGATGGGAGAGGAGTGGCTTGACCAATGCCACTAGCTTTAGCTTTTGAACCGTCTACAACGGTGATATGATGTGGGGTTTTAGGTTGGGATATATTTTATAGAAGTGATGGATTACCAGCCACATGATCGGAAGCTCCAAAGTCCAAGATCCAAGGGCTAACAGATGAGGAGTGAGAAAGGCAGACCGTAGAATTACCGGTATGAGCAAAAGTTGTTGAGGATGAGGCATGTGAAGCCTTGAACTGCAGGTATGCCTTGTACTCTTCATCTGACAACATATTGTTTTTGGTATTTTTCACTTCAGAGTCTTTTCCATTATCATTAGACTGCATCACATTTGTTGTTCTTTCTGGAAAGCCAATAATGGAATAGCACTTATCTTCGGTATGACTGAAACGCTTACAGTAAGTGCACTGAGGACGACCTCCACCACGGCCTCCTCGGCCACCCCCACGACCACGACCTCGTTTTCCACGACCTGCAAAATTTGAAACGAAAGCTGAAGACTCTATGCCAGTTTGAGATCTATTTCCCCCTTATCCTTCCTGACTAGGAATGCGTATGATGCGTCTGATGAGATCCTCTATTGAAGGGATATCGGATACGGTTAGAATGTGGCTTCGAACCGACTCATACTTTTGATGGAGGCCATGAAGGACATAGATCATGCAAACATTATCCAATTTCTCAAGCATCTTCTTGGAGTCATCGTCGGCCACAAAGAGCTTGAACTCGTTTACCGCTGACTGGGCTTTATTAGCATAAGCCATGATGTTATCTTCTGTCATCTGAAGGGTAGCTATATTATGAATAACATCATAGAGACGTTAGATATCGTTCGAATAGACATTCTTAGCTTTCTCCCAAATATCATAGCAAGTGGTGTACGAGCGATAATGGACCAGCAAGGAGGGCTCAATTGTTTGCCATAAAAGAGAGACTAATTGACAATCAGCTTGCTCCCAATCTTCATGCAAGTTTGTATTAATTTCTGAGGACTTCTTAGTGAGGTGATTTGAGAGCTATTGTCCAAGAAACCACATCTTGACAGCAGCTGACCAATTTAAATAATTTTGACAATTAAGTTTCTCAGACGTTATAGACGAATTGCCGGAGAAAACATATGTTACAAGGCGCTTAACAGAGGATTCAAAGTTGTTGTTCTCCTTCTGCGAAAGATCTAAACTTGAACTCATCTTCAACGGACTAGACAGCAACAACGAGTACAAGGCAGCAAGAAATCGTAGAGAAAGCACCATAAATAGTGCGACCCACTGAACAAACTTGGCCAAAACAAGAAGGACGGCGGCAGACGAGTGGAACGAGACCAGAGGGGACTTTGTCGGAGGTCTGGATGGTGGCGCATAGCTTTCACGCGCCGGCGGGGCTTAAAGTGGCAAAAAGGCGCGTGGCGGCGCGTGAGACGGCAGACAGCGGCGGTTCTCCGGTGAATGGCTGATCTGACTAAGGCGAGTCTGATGGTGGGGGTGGTGTGACTCGTCGAGCTATGTATGTTGGACAGTTAACAGGACAGCGACTTATGTGACTGACGGCTAGGGTTTTTGAGACTTTTGACAGACCCACTGATCGTGAGCTCTGGTACCAACTTGAGAATTAGGTTTTGGTGCTGAATAACTTGAGAGATTAGCTCTCAGCATGATATTATTTATAATCAGAATTGTACAAGGAGAATCTCTTAATTAAGGAAATAAATCTGGACTAAATCCAACCTATATCAAACCTAATAAAAACAAGGAATAACATATCTTAATAATAACAAACTAAATTTTTGCATGTCTCAACAAGTATAAACAGAAGTCAGTGCATTGTATTTTGGAACACAGCATTACAAAGCACATACACAGATGTATGTGTATGTATAATATAATATATTTATATATATAGTACAAAGTTTGTTTTCGCTTGCATGATTTATACCTGATGATTCCAAGCTGCTTCAACTAAATGGGTACCATATTCTTCAAGCATCTCATATAAAAGCACAAATGCATCCCAATACTGCTGACTGTTAAAAATCAGTTCATCTAACGTCGAAAGCTTCCCAACACCAAGTGACTTGGCTTCCTTGTATGCCCATAGTTCCTTCCTTGTCACCCCACGAGGTACTGAACACTTTTCATCGGTATTCCTTTTTGAAGTGCTAGAGAGGGAATTGGTTCCTTCTTGTATATTCAGAGCCATCTTCAATATATGTAAGCTCTGCTTCCTCACTAAACTCTCTTTGTCAACCTGGTCAGATTCATTTTGGTTCTTAAGCAAGCAAACCAACAACAAATTAAGCAATCAAACAGACAACTACTAAACAGAACAGGTACCAGGCCCATCTTTATCTCATCCCAGAACTCTTTTTCTGCTCTTATGTCAAATTCTTCGGCTTTAATGACTGTCTCACTATCAGAAACTTCATATTCTTCTGTCTGCCAGGAAAAAGAGAAATACAGAGAGAGTATATTGTATCCCTCTCTTCTCTCTAAAGGTCCAATTGAAAATAGTGTTTTGCAACAGTTCCATATTTTCATGCAGAAATATGCCCTGAAAACCAGTAATATACAAGATAATTTAAACAGATAAAGAATGTATAGAAAGTAGAAACCACATAAATATAGATAAATTCAACTGGTTATACCAAGAAAACTCATGTTTCTGACAACGAAGTGAGATTTCAAATGAGCAAATAGCAGGGAATGCTTTGAGAATGATAGGAAGAAGAAAGCCAATTGCGCAAGACCTGTGCTCTTGACTGTGCAAAAGCATCCGTTCAGTCATATTACACAATTCCAAAATCAAAACTTTAACAAATGTATCTGTATTACATCCTTCTCTTTCTGCTGATTTAGAGGCTGTTTCTGTATGCAGAAACTGAAGGGAAGATTCCAGAATTACAGACAAAACATTGCATGATGTTGCCAATTGGAAACAATTTGATGAAGACATAAATTGTTCCTTGTCCATTACATCATGTGAACCCTGGTAAGATGATTCTCTACTCCATTTATAAAAACACAAATTCTCATTATGAAGCATCCCCATTGAAAGACCAACTGATCTTAAAAAAACAGGCACCAAAGTTTCTTCAAGACCTACCAAGGTTCCGGTTTCAATCACAACATCCATGAGCAATTCTGTTATCTACCATATCAAATTACAAAATAGTTAGATGATAAAAAAGTTCTCCAATAATAACTACCAATAAAACACAATTTCCTAGCTATTTAACCTTGTATTGTACCTGGTTAAGCAAGTCATGCTGAGATGGTTGCATCACCTTAGCTAAAGGAAGAAAACACCTCCACGCAAACAATTGTATCGCATCACAATCAGCCCCTACAAATAAATAAAATAATTCATGAAGGATTTCTAGCAAAAAAAAAATGAGCTGGAAATGCTCTATTTCAGCATAGCATTATAATTTCTATTAAGAAATTCATTTCCAAATACACAACAAAGAAAACGGCATGTAGTTTAACAAAAAAGCCATTGTGAATATCCAAAACAAAAAGAACAAAACGACATATAAATCAGACAGCAAGTCAGCAACTAACCTGTTTTTTTAAGGAGGTGACAAAATGCACCCACCAATGAAACCAGACGGAGACGTTTGTCGAAATCCAAAGTACCGTCCTCCTTGATAATATCCTATTACATTCAACAAATATAACCAAACATAAAAACTTAAAGAAAAAATAAACTCAATATAAAGTTAATAAATAAATAAACAAATTCAATCCTACAATTTCTAGAAAGGTACAAATTAACTAGCAAGAATATCAGGTCTGGAATATAATTTGTCATAGTTGATAAGAAATGCATAGAACCATAGAGGAATTGAATTGATAGATTAAGAATATGAATGAATACCTTGAGAAAACGAGGGAAATCTTGAAGAAGTGAAGCGAACAGTGAGGGCGGAGACAAACCGGTGGATACGAGAATGCAATCAAGCACCGCCGGAACGGCCGAAGGAGGAACTTGATCGAAGCTTTTCGCCAGCGAAGCAACGACTGAAACCATTGAAGCTGCTTCTGCTTCAACTTCGGGCATTGTAATCATTATCACTCTCCTCTCAAGCTGCTACACACTTCAAAACTCGAGAAGTTATTTTTTTTTTTTGGGGGGAGAGAAAATAAAAAAAGGTCGAGAAGTTAAACCCTAATTTTGGGTTGATAAACCCTGAATCAAGCACGTGTCTGGATTCGTTAATGCAACGTTCATTTTCAATTCTTCGCGCCTTTCCTTAAAGGCTGCACGCACGGGTACGATACCCGCGGCACTTTCTCTATATACATTTTTAGGTCTCTCAATTTTCTTTACATTTTTTTCTCTTTTTTTTTTATTTTTTGAGATGTCTTGTTTTTTTATTTTATAATAAAAATCTTTAGAGACATGCGACTTCAAAATAGTAATAATTTAAATGACGTAATGTATGCAATTGTTTAAAATATTAATTATTTGATTGGGAAAAAATATAAATATAACAGTTTAAATAAATCAAAAAATTATGAAAAATGACATCCTAAAACATAATATCATATTTACTTATTTACTTATAGTATATATAATCTTTTCATTATATCACATTACTATGATTTGGAGCCAAATGTTTATCTGTTTTTATGTGACTCAATTATTTCTTTCTATTGGTTGTTTTTTATAGTTGGTTTACACTAAGTTTTTTTAGTGTTAGCTTTATATTTTTTATGTGACATTTTTTTATTGAAATGTGGGATGTCTCTGAACATGAATGTTACAAATATTGCTTATCTTTGTTTTATTCCCAAAATGTTGAGTCACAGAATTCCTACTATTTTATTCACATATTTTCTCAGTACATGAAATGCAACGACTTCATAAAAAGGATGCAATTAGTGCAAGACTCAGAGGTAATGGTTAACAAATCAAGTTGTTCTAAATTAGCAGATTTAGAGGAACTATTGGTATTATTTGACAAAGTTCCTGACAAGTAATTGTTCTTCAACTCTGTTAAATTTAGCTTATGAAGGTAAAGACTATCTTTTAGTGCACATTTTTTACGGGTTCTTATAAATTTGATTTGTTTAATCTCTTTTGATTTCTTCTCATTTTCTTGCAACTCTATGATCATTAAAAATAACTTTGTTTCTTTGCATTTTAGATGAATGGGATTCGTGATGATGTTCAGTTTGAATTGAGTGACCATTTTTCTAAATGTTGGTTGTTTTATGCTAAGATGACGAGTATCATTGCAATTTGCATGTAAATATTTGGTTGGTTTTTAGTTCTATATTTTTTTTTTACTAATGAAAATCGACGTTCATTTGTTCAAATCAATAGTAATTAAATCGATTGAGAATAATACAATTCAAAATCGCTAAAACAGAAAGTATAGATCGACCAAATGCTTACAATAGTGACAAAATTTGCAAATATGTAATAATCAAAGTGTTTGAAATACATATGTATCAAAAGTTGTGACGTTAATTACGCTAAAGTCATTTATTGAATCTGAATTTGCATTCGATCGAAGTTAATATATCAATCTGAATCAAATAAACAACGTATGAAGACAAGAAAATCAAAATATATGTAAAAATCTTATTTAATTGAAATGAGAAAAGAAAAAACGAATTGGAGGGGTGATTTCATACCATTGATGAAGGAGATCCAAAAATAAGAAGAAGAAAATTATTTTATTGACGGCTAAGAAAAAAGTCATTCTATCATGAATACTTTAAATCCAGGTTTTGCCACTTTGAAGTATTGGGTTTATATTTTGTTGTGGAAAGTTTATATTTTTCATCCTTGATTGTTGAAGTGTGTTATTGCTTTTAGCAGATTTGATAGGACTCACATTCCAAATAGGAATTAGCAGGATATTCATATAGTTGCGATATTGTGCTTAAGGAAGCATAATTTTTCATGTGAATTATTATACAATGTTTGCTTACATTATGGTAGTTAACGAGCAAACTAATTGCATTTTACAGTTTTATTTAACATTTCATTAATTTTTTATTGAAGGATACTAATCTTTTTATAAAGAAGGTGATTCTGTCCAAACAATTATTTTAAAGCACACAAATTTTTCCATTTTCATATTGTTCATTAGTTTTACTAAAATTGATGCTTTTATAATTTGTCATATATAAGATAGATATATCCCTATCTTGGTTTAGAGTGAATATCTAAGTAAATAATCAGATAATATAAAATAAAACAGAGTTAACTAATAATGAATAATAAATTAGAATCATTAACATACTGAAAACTACATTTATAAATATAGTTCACAATTTGTTCAGTAGATTCATAAAATATTACATCTTTAAAATAAACTACGATTGTCTAATTACATCTAAAATAAAATAAAAACATCAAATTTTAATTCTCTAAGTTTGGAACTGTTCTTCTGATGGTAAATTCTTGTCTCATGTTCCTCAAGTTGCTAAATAAAAATAAAAAAATGGGATGAGATAAAGATATATCAGTGAGCGCTGAAAATAAAAAGGGAACAGTCTCAAGGAGTTTTTTTCATATATATATATATATATATATATATATATATATATATATATATAATATGAAAACAATTATAGATATCAAGTTAAAACTCTCACTTTTAATTTTTATAAAAGTTTTACTTATAATAATAATAATAATATTTTCTTAAATTCTGAAAAACATATGCATGACCTCAAATATTTTCATTTGGAATAAGGAAATGTCGTCAAATATCTTGATGTAGGTCACCAAAAATAATTGAGTCCTGATTGGTAAAGGTGATCGGGTCAAACCCCAATAAAGGTGATTTGGCCAAACCCCAATCAGCGTTCTGATTGTTCTCCTTTACTTGTTATTTCATGTCTGGAACAACCTGAATGTCTCACCGTGAATAAAGTCATGCATGATCTGATGATGTTGTACTGAGATGTTTTGTATGAAATGTCTTTATCATGTCATATATGCAATATATCATCCATCTACAACAATCATAAATAACTTAGCGATACACTAATCCCATAACAATTTGATCCTACATTCTTAATTCAAACGGAAATCATAGGCAGAAAAATAAAAACAACATTGGAGTCGTGAAATTAATAACACATAAGAGTCGTGAAATTAATAACAACATAAGAGTCATGAAGAATCATTTGGATGCAGTTTGAAAACATCTATATGCGAAAATTTCATTTCCTCACATTCTAGTTATCCTAATCCGTAATAACCCTGAAACAATTTATTTAAATAATTTCAGTGTCAAAAACCCTCGTACTAACATTAATGTAACAAAACTCAATTTCACATACACATCAGAGACAACGAGCAGAAATCGTGCTCGACAAACATCTTGACCTTAAATATAGTTATGCGCTTTTAATTAAATAACATATAATTCATTCACAACATCACAACCAGGGACACAAACAATTTATAAATTAACAAATTAATATAGATAAACTTAATTTTTCAATAAAATCCTTATGGCTAAATTTACTTACTAAAAAACCTACTTCACTCTCCTCAAATAGATACGGTAATGAACCTTAAAAATTATGTCAATTTTTATGATGATGGCCAACATAGCCAGACCCACTACATAATTGATTTCACCAAAATTTTAAAACTAATAAATTATAAAAAATTCATACACGAACTCTGATTTTCTGTAAATTTACAGTTTTCATTTTCTCAACAAATTAATTGCATGCACGTCTCAAATTTGATTGTCAAAATATAAATTTAGACTTACTTAAACATATAAATCAATATTAATAAAATTGATCAAAATCAAACACATGTATATCTCAAAAATTAAAAATGGAAAAAGAAAAGTTCGTACTCACCATGTTTCTGGATGTCTTATAAATGTGTTTAATTGTTGAGATAAATAGATGAACAACACCTAATAAGAAGCTTAAGATAAGTAGATGAAGGATATGAGAAGATATTTAACATGCAACTACAATTATATGGAGAAAATGAAACTCAATATTTTGCCCGTTTCAGATGCAGTGGCGTATGATCAAACAAGCTAGAGAGATGTCGATCACATTCAGTGTTCGTGTAGGTGACTGTTTTGAGAGGAAATTTTTTATAAAAAAAATTCCCTTTTTGCCCTTCATTTATCTAAAAATTATCCTAATGCCCCTTCTTAATTAATCAAATTTTAAACTTTTATTTTTTTAAATTAACAGTTTTATTAATTAACTTCTAGACTTAACAAAATAGATAAGTTGTTACATAAAGGTCTAGTTAGCCTATTTAAAATAATGTTAAATATAGTAGTTAAATGTTTTAATGTGAATAAAACTTTTAAATAGACTTTCGGGTTCTCAGACTTTTAAAAAAATTCAGGTCAGATTGGAAGAAAAAAAAACTTGGCCGTATGTCAGACTCAAACTTACAAAATTAATCGTAGACTTTCAAAGACTGATCTAGTCTATTTCCATCACCAACTGCGAGTAGAATAAAAATATGTGAAAGATACGAGGTGAATTGTATATTAAGGGAATTATTGTATAGATGAATTTCTCTCAGTGTATTGTATAGATGTTAATACCATCATATAACATAACACACACGGGTGCGCACGCGTAGAGAGAAGGGGTTAATACTAAATACTTTTTTATAAGTCACTATCTTTACTTTTACATTTTTATAAATAGATAATTAAATTGTTATAGTTTAAATTTTAAAAACATCGGTGAATCATATACCAAGACATAAATATTCCTACTTCGAAATGTTCAATATCTAATGGTTGTCAAATATCTACCGATATACCACATTGTATGTTGAACTGCATATTTGTCTATCTCTATCCATACTTAACATCTTCAATTTATTTTTATTTTCTTGTGACATTTAATAGAACAACATATAGTTCATCATGTGTAAAAATTAATGTTAGTTGATATAATTCAATTTTACAAAGAGATTGACATTGACTTTTGTTAATAGTCGCAACAAAACAAAGAAATAAAATAGGATTTTGTATACATATATCTTACTTTTTTTTTCTTTTCCAGATTGCCCCACTTTGAAAAAAATTGTCCAGATTGCCTTACTTTTTGGGCCCAGTTGCTTGTCGCAACCTAGGCCTGCAACGACCTGAAGGGGAAATTTTTTCTGGCAGTTGATCTTCGCACCCCCAAGATGCGATGATCTACACCCTTTTTTTTCTCATCGCACCCCCAGGGTGCGATGATCTACACCTCCTTTTTTTTGTTTAATTTTAAAAATTTAAAATAATTATAATAAATTATAAATATTTAAAATAATTAATAAACCATAAACCCTAAACCCCAAACCCTAACTTTTTTTTAATTTAATAATTAAAAATAATTATAATAAATTAAAAATATTTAAAATAATTCATAAACCCTAAACCCTAAACCCAATTTTTTTTTAATTTAATAATTAAAAATAATTATAATAAATTATAAATATTTAAAATAATTCATAAACCCTAAACCTAAATTTTTTTTATTAATTGAATAATTAAAAATAATTATAATAATAATAATCAATAAATAAAAAAAGAAAATTATTATAATAATAAACATAATAAAAAAATTAATATTTATTTAGGATAAAAAAATTTGTAATAATAATAAAATAACAAAAAAATAAAATTATAAATATAATTAATTATTTCCATCCAAATTATAATAATAAATTATATTAATGAATTTTAAAAAAATACATTAAATTGAAATCAAAAAAATATATCAAATTGAAAGAAAAAACTACATCAATTTGCAGTTAATTATTTCCATCTAAATGTCCTCCGGTTCCACATCTACGCAGTCGTCGAACTCGTCTAACCCTTTGTACGAGTTCAGGTTGTTGTGGTTGATCCTCATTTTGATCATTATCTTCGTTATAAGTTGTATGCGGATTAGAACCACTACCACCTGCCTCCGTATAATTTTGAGATTCGATGTTATACATCGAATCAAAAACAGCATAAGCCGACTCAGGTGTTGTGCAATGAGTACCAAACAAATTATAGAAAATTCCGCTATCTATCGAATTAACGGGTGTTGGCAATGTTGGCACTGAAGGAACGTATTCCTGAGTTGGTATATATGTAGATTCGTGTAGATGTGTTGGTGACGATAAAGATGGTATTTGGTGCATGGTATGTTGTTGTGGCATTGATTAAGGGGTTGAGTGAACATCAGAATACATTGAAGGTTGCGAACGTGGATCACGCAGATATCTTTCCACAAATATATATAATTTGGTGTGATTTCTGAACCAATTCATATATTCGTTATTGTGGCATAAAAAACCTTCTATGAATTGACCGTGCAATACGTAATTATGACGTTCATTCCAATGTTGAATCTCATCTTTCCAAACCACCCTCCAATTTTCATCAATGCCACGCCTCATGTCGAGCTCATGGTACATTTTCATGTCCTCTGGTGGTTGCGGAATTGGTTGATGGAAGCCGAGCTGACGTGCGACTCTATCTACATGATGTTTTTCAACAATATGATAACAATGTAGATAGGTACATGTCATCCAAGTGTTCATCTCTTGTTCGGGTACCTTGTGTTGGAACCCGAGATACGGCCTCTACCGAAACTGATATGTTAAAAATATGCTAAGTAAATATTAAGATATATAAAAATATATAATTAAAAAAGTTCAACTAAATGTGAATGAATATTAATATTACTTCTTGAACCATCATGTGATCGATTGTATTCCGGTAGCCTTCTATGTCGTTATGAGGAACACTACTAAATTTTAGACCACCAGAATTAAATCTGTCGAATATATCAAACATAAAAAAATATAATAATATTAGTAATATGGTAAGTGGTTAGTTTTAAAAAAAGAAAAATATATAAAAATTAATTTCAATAGTTACCTTTGTGTAAGTGGAAATACCCATGCACTGTGTGATTCTGGAGCGACACAAGACAAACGATACCATGCCCAATTTTGTAACAACAGAGCACATCCTCCAATAGACTTGACGTCTGATTTCGTAGTAATGCATAATTCTCTATACAGCGTAGCTAAAACTGCCGAACCCCAACTATATTGGGATGCTTTATTTAAATCTCCTACTAGGGAAAGATATTTTAAATGTACACGGTTGTTGGATTTGTCCGGCATCAACAATCCACCAATCATACGTAGAATGTATGCCCGACACGATGCTTGTTTTTGTACTTCGGATGCATCTTCACCAACACCGTCAAATGTATTTTTAAGCCATTTTAATTTAATAAAATTACCTGTGGTTGCCCCCTCAGGTGGGATAACTCCTAAATATTCTTCACAGACACTTCTAACATTCACAAAATTTGAACCAGAAATTGAAATACCAGAAACATTTAATCCTAAAAGGTAATACACTTCTTCTAAAGTTATCTTGCACTCACCTATTGGGAGATGAAATGTATGAGTTTCTGGTCTCCATCTTTCAACCATCGCGGTAATTAGACCGACATCTATTTTATAATTTCCAAGTTTGATGACTTCACCAAATCCCGCATGTTGCAAATATGGTAATATCGCCGCATTTGGTTTTTTGTTTACGTGACCATGACATTTCAACTTGTGTGTGGATGGTATCTGTAAATAAAAAAAATGAAAATAATATTATGAATATAATAAAAATAATATTATGAAGTTAATGAAAATAATATTAATAATATATTATTATAATATCATAAGAAATTAATATTAATAATAAATAAACTTACAAATGCATTAATGTATCGAAATTCAGCCCGATGATTAGTAGATAATTCCATGTGTGAAAATTTGGATTGATAATGTTAACAAAATTTGTTTGAGAAGGTTGAAAAAAATTTGAGATTGAGAATGAGAATGAGAATGAGTTTGAGAAGATTGAAGGTGGGTGCATCATTATATAATCGCATCCCCACCGTACAATTGCCTTTGATCGTCGCATCCCCAGGATGCGTTGTCCTTCTGATCATTCTGATTGATCATCGCATCCCCATGATGCGTTGGCCTTCTGATCATCGCATCCCCAGGATGCGCAGGCCTTCTGATCCTTCTGATCATCGCATCCCCAGGATGCGCTGGCCTGCTGGCCTTCTGATCATTGCATCCTCACGATGCGCGCCTTGCTGATCTTATGTTGCACAACAGCTTTAATATGTTTTAATCTTAGCCTTCCATCTTTTTTTGTCAACGGCTGTGGATGATGGATCCAAGTTATTTGATTTGGACCAATCAAATTGGTTTAACTTGTATTAAATCTTGGCTTTCCAAATTTTTTTATCAATGGTTGTGGATGATGGATCCAAGTTATTTGATTTGGACTAATCAAATTGGTCCAAGTTGTATTAAATCTTGGCCTTCCAATTTTTTTTATCAACGGCTGTGATGATGGATCCAAGTTATTGGATTTGGACCAATCAATTTGGTCTAATTCCTATTTAATCTTGGCCTTACAATTTTTTTATCAACGGTTGTGGATGATCTGGATGAAAAATATCAATCATATTTAATCTTGACCTTTCAATTATTTTTTTCAACGGTCGTGGATGATCTAGATGATAAATAAATCTCAATACATTCTATAAATAGAACAATAAATCTCACTATCTTACCACACCTTCTATCTCATTATACCTTGTAGCATTTCATACTTACCAAAAAAAATTTTTATCATGGATTCTCAACAAGTAATTTGTATTGTTTATTACAATGGTACAATAGTCGACGGAGTTGAAGGTAAAACATTTGTAAGTGATTACAAAAAGGCGTTCAAAATACATTATGGAAGCAATCTTGCTCGTCTAAAGAATGTTGTTAAAAAAAAGTTACAACTCCATGACAAAGTGACGATAACTGATATAGTTTATCGACACCTTGTTTTCTTTGGTGAAAATACAACAAGGTTTGAACTTCTTAAGGTTTGCGACGACGAAGATGTTTAGCTCATGTTTGATGTTTATGCACAGTGGTCACAACTTGGCACCATTGAGTTATATGTTAACTTTGAAGACGGTCCTCAAACATACTCAAACATTGATCAACCATCGTCCTCAAACATACCCAATCCCGACTACATCCCATCTTTTGATCAAACCAACCCTTATGAACCCAACTTATATTCTTCATCACAACACTATGAACCATCACAATGTGAACCATCGCAACACTATGAAGCATCACAGTGTGAATCATCACAATGTGAACCATCATAACATTATGAACCATTCTCTAGCCAATTAGAACAAACTCATCCTGAAAGTTTTCAACTCCATCAGGAATATCTTCCAGTAAGTCCCTAATGCGATCTTCCCTTTAGTGTCTTATATGATATCAACAAGGAAGAATTGAGTGATTATAGTGAAGATGATGAGACATACTTCGATGAATCATCTGGTGATTCTGACGATGACGATGTTGTTGACGAAGATATGGAAGCAGAATTCAATCCACCCTTATACATGAAGAATATCAATTTAGATAATGGAGAGCAATCAAGTGAATTTGATGTCATGTTCGTTAACGAAGACCCAGCAAAATATGGAACTCTTGCCATTGGAATGAAGTTTCAAAACAAGGATGAATGCGTACATGCAATCAAACGGTACCATTTAAAACAATCGTTGAATTTTGTGGTATAGAAATCAGATTTAGAAAGGTACGTTATTTGTTGTTCATCTCCAAATTGTTTGTTTAGATGTAGAGCTTCAAAACGCAAAAAAAGTGATTTGTGGGTGATTGGTAAATTGAATTTGCCTCATACATGCACAAATTCGGCATTGTCACAAGATCATACGAAGCTCGATTCTAATATGATATGTGCAAGCATAATGCAAGTTTTGAAAGGGGATCCTTCAATCAAAGTGAAGGTCATTATTGCTCAGATTCAAGCCTTACACAACTACACAATTAGTTATAAAAAGGCTTGGATGGGAAAAAATAAAGCCATCGAAAAAATTTATGGCAATTGGGAAAAGTCTTACAATCAACTCCCACAATGGTTATTGGTTATGCAAACGTTTGCTCCAGGAACCAAAATTGAAATAGAAACGATCCCAGCTTATCATGAGAATAGTTTGATAAGTGGGATAAGGATATTTTATAGACTATTTTGGGCTTACCTTCCGTGCATATCTGCGTTCAAATTTTGCAAACCAATTGTACAAGTTGATGGGACTTGGTTGTACGGCAAGTACAAGGGAACTCTATTAGTAGCAGTTGCCCAAGATGGGAACGACCATGTAATTCCTATTGCCTATGCTCTTGTGGAAGGTGAGACAAAAGAGGGTTGGAGTTTCTTTTTGAGAAATTTAAGAAAACATGTCACTCCACAACCCAACATTTGTTTGATTTTGGATAGACACGAATCCATTAAGAGTGCTTACAACAATCCAAATAATGGATGGCAAGATCCTCCGTCAAAGCATGTGTTCTGCGTCCGACATATTGCACAAAATTTCGCAATGGAATTTAAGGATAATGCTTTGAAGAAAAAAGTTGTTTGCATGGGTAATAATTTCATTCTTATTTCTTATAATTAGTGTAATTTTTAATAATTTAATTGTTTTTTTTATAATTAGTTAACAATGAATTGTCTACTATATCAATACAGGTTACTCAATTAAAGAACCTACATATCGACACTACCGCAGAGAAATCGGCATATTAAACCCGGAGGCTTTGAAATGGTTAGATAACATACCGCAACAAGATTGGATTCAAGCATTTGATGAAGGTAGTCGTTGGGGTCAGATGACCACCAACCTTGTGGAGTCAATCAACAGAGTGTTAAAAGCACCGCGAAACCTTCCTATCGCTGCTTTGGTCCAATCAACATATTATATAACAGGGACACTATTTCCATCCATGGGAAAACTATACGCATCAATTTTAGCTTCTGGTCAGGTATTCACAGAAACATGCTTCAATTTTATGAAATCTGAAATAACTAAATCTAATAGTCATAGAGTTGATAGTTTTGATTGAAGCAACTATACTTTCATGGTCCACGAGACGGTAAATCCAATAGAAGGACTTCAGTGTAAATGTAAGACCCTTAATTTTTAAATTAAAATTATGGATGAAATATTAAGTGTATTTTGGGTATATTTGTAAAATATTTAATATATGTATGTTTGAGTAAATATATATATATATATATATATATAAAAATATTTATTTTTGAAAATATATTAAGATTATTGGATGAAGAATAAATTAATTTAATTACGAGTAATTAAATTAACGGACATTTAATTAAGGGATTAGCGGCTAATTGTGACGAGACTGGTTAAGTGCTGAGGATCAGACAAGTGTCGGGTGAGGTGGCACCCACATAAGCCTATAAATAGGAGTGAGAAGAATGGATGAAATCAGAACACCATTCCTCCTCCCTCACTGCCCATACTGCATGTTGTTGGAACCAAGTTGGTTCTAAGTCTTAGGATTTTGATGTTTACAAAAGCACTCAATATAATCTTATTTTGTACCTTGAATTATTAAATTAAATGCCACCAGAAAATGAAGTAATCAGAAGCAGAAGATCAAAGGATTCCAGAAGATGAATTCTGGAATTACCAGAAGATACTCCAGGATGTCAAAACATCACCAGAAGATATCTTTGCTGGCCCAGAATAGAAGGAAGCACTGTCAGAAGAAGACCTGGACCATACTAGAGGAAAGCCTGGCAGAGGGAGAGTTTGTCCAGACCAAGAGGAATCAAATATCAGATTTATTCCATAAGTTATTATGACCAGAAGATGACCTGGCAGTGAGAAATTAAAACAGCCCAAACTTGTTCCAGACTCAACCAGAAGATAAGTTAATGAGTCCAGAACAAGAGAATCATTCCAGATCTGACCCAGACCATAAGATAACATGATTTAGGGTATGAAACTAAGTCCAGACTAGAAGAAATGAATTCCAGAATCAATCCAGACCTAGTCCAAAATCAAAGGTAAAATGTCCAGACTGAAATATTTTTTTCTCAAGTTAATTTAAGTTCATTCCAGACCAAGTCCAGAATTTGTCCAGATCAGAGGAAAAATATTCAGTTTAATGGTTCAGAATAAATTATTTGGCCTAGTGATGGCCCAGATCAGAAGATCAGACCATGGCCCAGTGTTGGCCGAAATCAGAGGGACAAGATGTGTAGTCCAGCAAAGGCCGAGTTCAGAGGATTATAGCATATCAGGTGCGAGTCCAGGATGGCCGAAATCAGAAGATCAGAGGGTTAGGAAGTGTGGTCCAGGGATGGCCGAATTCAGAAGATCACAACATATCAATTTATTTGGTCCAGATGTGGACTAGCGCATTAAGATCCAATGGTCCAGTTTTGATCATGAGTATTATCGATGGAGATTTCAATTTATTTTGATCAAAAATAAAGTGAAGTATTGTGGAATTCAGGAGCTGTGGCGGGAAGCAATGAAAGGATTTGATTGGCCAGTTAGTTTTTGAAAGAAATCTAAGGCTTAAAAACAAGATATGTTTTTTTATTTAAATAAAGCCCAATTGGTCAAGTTATTTTTGCAAGAGAATCCAGCAAGATTCAGCTCGAAATTAAGCTTAGAAGAGGCCCAAATCTGCATCTATAAAAGGAGGCTCCAGGTAGAATACTTAGCAATGGAAAATCACAAAAGAGTCATACACTTCCAAAGCAAACACTCAAATTTTCAGAGAGGTCAACTGTGAGTTCCAGCTTTCAAGAAGCAAGTACTCGTGTTATTTTCTTTCCATTGTGTCAAATTTAAGTTGTTGAAGTAGAGTCTACAATCTGAGGGAGTCAGAAGGGGTAGCAGGTTACTTGGTAATTAGATTCATAGTGTTGAAATTTCTTCTACAATCTGGGATTGTCATATTGGCTGAAGACAGGAGTTGTATTCTTCAAGAGTCTAGGATTGTTAGACTGTTTGAGAAGACTGACTTGGAGGGTCAGTAGATGGGTTGTAATTCAAGGTTTGAATTAGTGAAATCCTTCAAGGTGAAGGGACTGGACATAGCCTCGTTAACAGTGAACCAGTATAAAAATTGTGAGTTTTATTTTTACTTTATATCCGCTGCTAACTCTGTTTTTAATCATACATCAAGTTTTGTTTTAAAAGTGTAAAAACAGGAAATTCAAGTTAGTCAAACACAATTCAACCCCCCTTCTCGTGTTTGCACCTTCAATTGGCATCAGAGCTCGGTCTCAAGGCTGAGCACTTAACAGTGTTTGAGGAAAGGTCCAAGGGGTTCAACATGACAGAATCCATAGAAGAATTGGGAGGCAACATCAACAGACCACCACTGTTTGATGGAGAAAGGTTTGAGTATTGGAAGGACATAATGAGAAGTTTTGTCATATCTCATGATCCTGAACTATGGAAGATGATAGTCAAAGGATACACTGCACCTACTGATCCAGAAGATCCAGCTAAAAAACTAGACATGGATGATATGAAACCAGATCAGAGCAGATTACACAAACTTCATCACAAGTCCAGAAACATCATGATAAGTGCCATCACATTCAAGGAATTTGACAGATGCACAGATAAAGAAACAGCAAAGAGCATATTCGACAGTCTGGTTCTGACCTATGAAGGAACCCAGCAGGTTCAAGAAGCAAGGGCTAACATATTGGTCAAACAGTATGAGATGTTCAAGATGGAAGATGATGAAAACATTGATGGAATGTTCTGCAGATTCCAGACTATGATATTTGGACTGAAGGTCTTGATGAAACAGGCATAAGGAAGAATGATCGAAGCAATCATTCAGGCAAGTCTGGAAGCACATCAGAGGAAGCAATTCTGTCTCTGATGGCTTATACCAACTCAAGCTCTGAATACAGCTCAGGCTCTGGAACAGAATCAGAAGATGAAGACAGTGAGGTATTTTCTTATCTCTCTAAATCTGAACTAATTGAAACTTTAAAAGACTTGTTAAATGCAAATAATAAGATGTCTTTAAAACTGAAAACTCTTAGGGAAGATAAGAAAAATCTAACCAAAGAAGTCCAAGTTTTAAAGAATCGAAATTCTGAGTATGCAACTGAAAACAAATATTTTAAAACTGAAGTTGCAAGACTCAATTCTGAAAACCATACTCTCAAAAGTAATATTTGTTCCACTTTTGAAACTGTTTGTAAATCTGATATGCATGAGCAATTTTTTCAAAACGTCATTTCAAATGGAATGGAAAGAAGTAAATATGCATCTATGATTTATGGAAACAGTAACTCTGGAAAGAGAGGTCTTGGTTTTACAGAAACAACTACTGAAAGTAAAGCTGTTCATTCTGATGTTTTATGTATTATTTGTGCTAAGAAAGGTCATTCTGAACTATCTTGTCCAATGGTAATATCTGAACAAGATCAGTGAGTTGTTAAGACTGAAAAACCTGGACCCAATCAGTTCTGGGTACCAAAAGATCAAATTGTCTATGTTGCAGATATTCTAAGCAATCAGAAGGAGACACCAACACTGGTGCCTCGACAATGGATGTTGGCTATGCACAAGTAGAAGAAGGTTTATGTTCTTGGTACAACAAGACAAAGGCAATATGAGTCTTATGGAAGAAGGTCTGGTCAACTCAACCAAAACCAGAATCGGAATCAGAACCAAAACTCGAACCAGAATCAAAACTAGAACCAGAATCAAAACAAGAACTGGAACCAGAACCAGAACTGGAACCAGTATCCGAAGCACAGAAACTGGAACCATAACCAGAACTAGAATCAGTATCAGAAGCACAGGAACTGGAACCAGAATCAGATCAGGAAGTACCAGAATCACAAGAATTACCAAATTCATCAGAACCACCCGATTCACCAAACTTACCAGAATCAAAACATCTTCCAGAATCATCAGAGGAACATGGGGTATCAACCAAAGCAGAATCAAGGAAAATGCTCAAACAGGCCAAAAGAAGAACTGGCTCTAATGGCTCGAACAGAAGCTAACTCTGAATCTGAGTCTGACACTGACTCTGATTCTGACAGAGAAAAGGCAAGATCTGACCAGCAACACAAAACTTGGTATCTTGACAGTGGCTGCTCCAAACACATGACAGGAGACAAATCTATGTTTCTGGATCTGACTATGAAAAATGGAGGCAAAGTTTTCTTTGGAGGAAACCAGAAAGGTCAGATTATTGGTACATGAACTGTTGGTAACACTTCTTCTCCCCTTTCTATTAAAAATGTTCTGTTGGTTAAAGGGCTAAAACATAATCTTCTGAGCATATGTCAATTAAGTGACTGCAACTATGATGTTATCTTTAATCAAAAAACTTGCAAAGCTGTTAGTCAAATTGATGGAACTGTTTTATTTACCGGCACTAGGAAGGATAATGTTTATAAAATTGATATGTTCAGTCTTGCTAAGCAACAGGTTAAATGCATATTGTCTGTGAGTGAACAGAATCTGATTTGGCACAAAAAGTTAGGGCATGCAAACCCTAGGCTTATATCCGAACTGAGCAAACTCCACTTGAACTGCTTCACTTAGATCTGTTTGGTCCTGTTCAAACAGCTTCTCTCAGTGGTAAGAAATATGGTTTTGTGATTGTTGATGATTACTCAAGGTGGACTTGGGTAAAATTTTTTTAAGAACAAAGATGAATCTCACAAAGTATTTATTTCTTTTTGTAAGCAAGTTATGAATGAACAGGGTATTAAGATCATAACCATCAGAAGTGAATTCGAGAACAAGTATTTTGAAGAATTCTATGATGAGAATGGGATCTCTCACAACTTCTCATCCCCCAGAACACCTCAACAGAATGGAGTGGTAGAAAGGAAGAACAGATCACTGCAGGAGATGGCCAGAACCATGCTGACTGATATGAAGGTTGCCACCTACCTTTGGGCAGAAGCTGTCAACACAGCTTGCTACATTCAGAATAGAATCTATATCAGGCCCATCTTAAATAAAACTCCCTATGAACTGTGGAAAGGTAAGAAACCCAATATTTCCTACTTTAAGCAATTTGGTTGTATCTGTTTTATGTTGAACACTAAAGATAACCTAGCTAAGTTTGATTCTAGATCTCAAAAATGTATCTTTATTGGCTACTTTGAGAGATCAAAAGCTTATAGGGTGTTTAACAAAGAAACTAACACTGTGGAAGAATCAATCCACATTAAGTTTGATGATAAACAGCTTGACTCTGAAAAGTCAAAGCAAGATGAGGAAATTGCAGGTGAACCAGAGGCACATGAACCAGAAGCTGAACCAGAAGCAGAATCTGAGAAAGATCAAGATGAAAAAGAACATGCTGACTCTGAAAACAAGTCAGAGGGAAAGAATGGATGGAAGTACAAGTCTTCACATCCAGAATCTCTCATTATTGGCAGTGCAGCAGAACCTTTAAAGACCAGATCATCAAGTAGAGAAACCAGTCTGTTTGGTTTACTCTCAACAATTGAACCAAACAATGTTGATGAGGCTTTCGCAGAGGAAGGTTGGATACTTGCAATGCAAGAAGATCTGAATGAATTCCAAAGGAATGATGTTTGGGATCTGGTACCCAAACCAAACAAAAACATTATTGGAACCAAGTGGGTTTTCAGGAACAAACTCAATGAAAAAGGTGAAGTGGTAAGGAACAAAGCCAGACTTGTAGCTCAAGGATACAGTCAACAGGAAGGTATAGACTACACTGAGACTTTTGCTCCAGTGGCCAGGTTAGAAGCAATTAGAATTCTTTTATCATTTGCTGCTAATCATGATATAATGTTGTATCAAATGGATGTTAAAAGTGCATTCTTAAATGGCTATATAAGTGAGGAAGTGTATGTTGGAACCAAGTTGTTTCTTGCAATTAAAGTTTTGATGTTAACAAATGTATTTTATGAAAATAACATATTTGACTTAGAAGAAGAATGAAAATGTCATCAGAAGAATAGATCATAAGATGACGTCACTAGAGGATGACGTCACCAGAAGCAGAAATCAGAAGATGACATCACCAAAGGATATCTCTAGAGGATATCGTCAGATGAATCTGTCAGAAACAAATGCTCAAAACAGAATTGGAGAAAAAGGCTCAAAACAGAATATGAGAAAAATGCTCAAAACAGAATCAGAGAAAAATGCTCAAAACAGAATCAGAGAAAAATGCTCAAAACAGAATTGGAGAAAAAGGCTCAAAACATAATATGAGAAAAATGCTCAAAATAGAAGCGGAGCAAAATGCTCAAAACAGATTAGTGAGCAAAAGACTCAAAACAGAATATGAGCAAACTACTCCAGAATATTCTCAAAACAGATTAATCGAAATATACTCCAGAAGAAAAGCATCAGTGAAGTTCAAAAGTTCAACTATAAATAGAGACTTAATGCTGAAGAATAAAGCATCGAAAAACACAAGAACTCAAACTTCAATTCAATGTTATCTGAGAGTTCAAAAGAGAGAAACACAAATGAGCAAGAGCAATATTTTCTAAGTGTTTTTGAGAGAGAAATAAGTGCAACAATCAGCTTTCCAGAAGCAATAAAAGAGTGCAAGAATAAGTACAGCAAATAGCTTTCCAGAAGCAACGTTGCAAAGTTCCAAACCTTTATTATAGTGGTGTAGATTCCTTCTTCAATCTCGGGTTGTCAGATTGGTAGGAGAAGACTTGGCTGGTTTAGTCAAGGTGTTGTTATTCCTCAAAAGTCTAGGGTTGTCAGGCTGTTTGAGAAGACTTAGCTGGTTTAGTTAAGGTGTTGTTGTTCATCAAAAGTCTGGGGTTGTCAGGCTATTTGGGGTCAGTGGTGTTGTAATTCAAAGGAGTTTGAATTAGTAAAAAGGCCTTCTGGAGGAAGGGACTGGACGTAGCCTAGTTAACGGTGAACCAGTATAAATTGTTGTGTTATTATGTTATTATTATCCGCTGCTGAATCTGATTAGTTATTTATCGAATAATTCAAATCAATATTTAACAAAACAACAAAAGTAATTAAGTTTGACAAACACAATTCAACCCCCCCTTCTCGTGTTTGCACCTTATGTCTATGTCAAACAGCCCCCTGGATTTGAAAACTCTGATTTTCCAGACCATGTTTTCAAACTTAAAAAGTCTTTATATGGTTTAAAACAAGCACCAAGGGCATGGTATGAAAGACTTAGTAACTTTCTGCTTAAGAATGAATTTAATAGAGGCCAGATTGATAATACACTATTTAGGAAATGCATTAAAAATGATATTCTGATTATCCAAGTCTATGTTGATGATATCATATTTGGATCCACTAATGGCACTAAGTGCAAAGAGTTTTCTGACCTAATGCAGAAAGAGTTCCAAATGAGCATGATGGGAGAACTTAAGTTCTTCCTGGGAATTCATATTCATCAAGGTAAATCAGGTATACTCATTCACACATCTAAATACACCAAAGAACTTCTTAAAAAGTTCAAGATGAGTGACTGTAAGCCTATGGCCACCCCCATGCACCCAACCTGCTCACTTGAGAAAGATGAAACCAGCCATAAGGTAGACCAGAAAACATACAGAGGTATGATTGGATCCCTTCTTTATTTAACTGCTTCTAGACCTGACATCTTGTTTAGTTTTGTGTCTGTGCCCGTTTTCAAGCTGACCCTAGGGAATCCCATTTAACTGCTGTCAAACGAATTTTAAGATACCTTAAAGGAACCACCAACCTTACCCTGTTATACAAAAAAATACCCACCTACAAACTCAAAGGTTTTTGTGATTCCGACTATGCTGGAGACAAGCTGGAAAGGAAAAGTACAAGTAGCAACTGCACCTTCTTAGGTGATAATTTGATCTCTTGGTCAAGCAAAAGACAAAGCACAATTGTCATGTCAACATTTGAAGCTGAGTATATATCAGCAGCAGGATGCAGTTCACAGTTACTCTGGATGAAACATCAACTTGAAGATTACAACATCTTTGAAACCAATATCCCTTTGTTCTGTGATAACACTTCATCCATAAACCTAACCAAGAACCCTATCTTACACTCTAGAGCCAAACACATTGAAATAAAACACCATTTCATTAGGGACCATGTTCAAAAAGGGACTTTAAGCATCCAGTTTGTGGACACTGATCATCAATGGGCTGACATCTTCACCAAAGCATTACCAGAAGATAGGTTCAAGTTCATCAAGAAGCATCTCAGCATTACCTCCATATTTGACTAGCTCAAGTAGTCATCTTAGGAGTTTTTAAATTTCTTGTAATTTTATGTTTTGTCTTTTATTTTCTGTTTTACTTTCTGTAATTTGTAAAGAGAAAAACAAAAAATACAAAAATAGTATGACCACTTTTTGGTTGATGACAAAAAGGGGGAGAGAGAGAGAGAGAGAGAGAGAAAGGAGAAATAAGTAGAAAAGGAGAGGAATCAGGGAGAGAGAAAAAGAAAGAGTGAAAAAGAGAAGGAGTTGAAAAGGAGAGGAAACAGGGAGAGAGAAAAAGAAAGAGTGAAAAGAGAAGTAGTTGAAAAGAGAGGAAATGTGAAGAGAGAATAAAGAAGGAGTTGAAAAGGAAAGGAGAAAATAAGAAAAAAAAGAGTGAAAAGAGAAGGAGATTGGTCTGAGGGGGAGTAATTCAAGTCTTCGAGTTACAAGCTAGCAAAATAAGTTAAGGTTTTGTCATCATCAAAAAGGGGGAGATTGTTGGAACCAAGTTGGTTCTAAGTCTTAGGAATTTGATGTTTACAAAAGCACTCAATATAATCTTATTTTGTACCTTGAATTATTAAATTAAATGCCACCAGAAAATGAAGTAATCAAAAGCAGAAGATCAAAGGATTCCAGAAAATGAATTCTGGAATTACCAGAAGATACTCCACGATGTCAAAATATCACCAGAAGATATCTTTGCTGGCCCATAACAGAAGGAAGCAATGTCAGAAGAAAACCTGGACCATACCAGAGGAAAGCTTTCCAGAGGGAGAGTTTGTCCAAACCAAGAGGAATCAAATATCATATTTATTCCAGAAGTTATTCTGACCAGAAGATGGCCTGGCAGTGAGAAATTAAAACAGCCCAGACTTGTTCCAGACTCAACCAAAAGATAAGTTAATGAGTCCAGAACAAGAGAATCAATCCAGATCTGACCCAGACCATAAGATCACATGATTCAGGGCATGAAACTAAGTCCATACCAGAAGAAATGAATTCTAGAATCAATCCAGACCTGGTCCAAAATCAAATGTAAAATGTCCAGACTGAAATATTTTTTCTCAAGTTAATTTAAGTTCATTCCAGACCAAGTCCAGAATTTGTCCAGATCAGAGGAAAAATATTCAGTTTAATGGTTCATAATAAATTATTTGGCCCAGTGATGGCCCAGATCAGAAGATCAGACCATGGCCCAGTGTTGGCCGAAATCAGAGGGACAGGATGTGTAGTCCAGCAAAGGCCGAGTTCATAGGATTATATCATATCAGGTGCGAGTTCAGGATGGCCGAAATTAGAAGATCAGAGGGTTAGGAAGTGTGGTCCAGGGATGGCCGAATTCAGAGGATCACAACATATCAATTTATTTGGTCCAGATGTGGACTAGCGCATTAAGATCCAATGGTCCAGATTTGATCATGAGGATTAACGATGAAGATTTCAATTTATTTTGATCAAAGTATTAAAAAGATTTATTACAAAAATAAAGTGAAGTACTGTGGAATTCAGGAGCTGTGGCGGGAAGCAATGAAAGGATTTGATTGGCCAGTTAGTTTTTGAAAGAAATCTAAGGCTTAAAAAAAAGATATGTTTTTTATTTAAATAAAGCCCAATTGGTTAAGTTATTTTTGCAAGAGAATCCAGCAAGATTCAGCTCGAAATTAAGCTTGGAAGAGGCCCAAACCTGCATCTATAAAAGGAGGCTCAAGGCAGAATACTAAGCAATGGAAAATCACAAAAGAGTCATACACTTCCAAAGCAAACACTCAAATTTTCAGAGAGGTCAATTGTGAGTTCCAACTTTCAAGAAGCAAGTACTCGTGTTATTTTCTTTCCATTGTGTCAAATCTAAGTTTTTGAAGTAGAGTTTACAATCTGAGGGAGTCGGAAGGGGTAGTAGGTTACTTGGCAATTAGATTCATAGTGTTGAAATTTCTTCTACAATCTGGGATTTTCAGATTGGCTGAAGACAGGAGCTGTATTCCTCAAGAGTCTAGGATTGTTAGACTGTTTGAGAAGACTGACTTGGAGGGTCAGTAGATGGGTTGTAATTCAAGGTTTTAATTAGTGAAATCCTTCAAGGTGAAGGGATTGGACATAGCCTCGTTAACGGTGAACCAGTATAAAAATTGTGAGTTTTATTTTTACTTTACATCCGCTGCTAACTCTGTTTTTAATCATACATCAAGTTTTGTTTTAAAAGTATAAAAACATGAAAAGTATTCAAGTTAAGTCAAACACAATTCAACCCCCCTTCTTGTGTTTGCACCTTCACATGTAACAGTATCCCTTCCCTCCCATTATGTTTTTCCATTCCCAGTTCGTTCAAAAAAAAAAGAGGGAGTTCCTCAAAATTGACATTACTTGGAAATCCACCAAACCAGAAAACCCCGAGTACAAAAGTTGTTCCCCTCATCATTCCGGAGCTAGAGAACCCAGTTTCGTAGCAGCAAATGCAAGCGGGAGTTTCGCCGATTTTTTACGCTTAAACGGGAACGAAAACAGAAACGTGAGCAGTAGCAGAAACGCAACAAGGGTAAGGGAACCTTCCACTTTCTAGTTGCATTAGGGCTGTAAATGCATAACTATCATGACATTACTGATGTTTTCATCATTTTTTAAAAAGAAAACTGTTTTGCAATGACATTTTGAAACAAATGAAGAAAATGCATTCTGTTGGTGGTTTTAATAATCTGTGATGTGTGCTATTCTGGTTGTTGCTTCAAGGTTGTTTTGTTCATGTGGGAAAGTTGAAAAATGTCTTGCATATTATTTGAAGATGATTAAAATGCATATTTTCAAAACTGTTGTGCTGGTTGTATAAAATGCGAAAATACACTCTGTTGGTGTTTTGGTGTATGTGATGCTTGCTGTTTGGCTGAAATGTACTAATGTTGTTCTGTTTGTGTGAGGAATGTGGAAATGCTTTGCATGTTATTCTGTTTGTGTGAGAAAGCTGAAATGCTTTACATGTTGTTCTATTTGTGTGAGAAAACTGGAAATGCTTTGCATGTGTTTTGAGAAATGATCAAAATGTAAATGGTTAAAAATGTCTTTTGATGTGGTTGACATTCTGTTTGAATGGTTTGAGCAAAAATGTGATGAATGATCTGGTGTTGCTCATGTTTTCAAAAGAAAATGGATTTTAAATGATGAAAGTGTTTTTCTGGAAAAGTTGCATTGATGAAAATGTCTGAGTTTTGTGGTTTAAAAAGAGTGATAAAACTGTTTTGGGGTTGTGCTAGTTTGTCAAAGGTAAAAGTTTGAAAAAGTGTTGTAGTTTTCAGGAAAAGTTCACTGAATTCGAAGGTGTATTCGAATACAACATGAGTGTATTCGAATACAACCTGCCAAGCTTCTGTTTTACTCAAGTTTTCCAACTTGTATTGGAATACGGGCCTCTGTATTCGAATACAGAGGAGGATTTTTTATTCTGACTTAGCATATGTATTCGACTACGACCCTGTCATATTCGAATATAGAAGTGAAATTTTAACACTGTATTCGCATCTGTATTCGACTACGACAACTTCGTATTCGAATACAGGATGCTAACTTTCACAATTTTTGCTTCTGTATTCGAATACAAGTGAGCTGTATTCGAATACAGAATCGTGTTTTTCCAGAAACTCAAGTTTTAGCTTTTGTATTCGAATACAAGGAAGTTGTATTCGAATACAGATTCGTGTTTTCCAGAAAATCAAGTTTTAAGCACTGTCATGTGAACTTTAAAGTGATGGGGAAGGTTTGAAACAATTTAAAAAGAAGTTTTTGAATAGTTTTTAAGAAGAGATGATGAGTTTAATAAAAAAACTTCAATGATGGTGGGAAAATGCTGAATATACACTGTTTTTGTCTTCTGTATACGACTACAGGCATGCTGTATTCGAATACAGATTCGTGTTTTTTAGAAATCCAGAGTTTTAAACATAGTTTTATAAATCTTAAGTGTTGGGGAGCATTTGGGAAGGTTTGTGACAAAATAAAATAGAGGTTTGTGATAATTTGAAGAGGTGATGATAAGGCTTTTGAGATTTCTACTGAAGTTGTGAAAATACTGATTTTTATACTGTGACAGTCTCTGTATTCGAATACAAGAAGGCTGTATTTGAATACAGAGTGTTGATTCTGCACTGATTTGGCTTCTGTATTCGAATTCGAATACAGATTCATATTTTCAAGAAATGTCAGTTTTAAACACTATTGTATGAATTTTAAGAGTTGGGGGAAAGACTTGTGATAATTAAGAATGGAATTGTGAGATAATGTAAAGTGTTAATGATTGCTTGACTGTTTAATCATGATTGTGATGATGATGATATTGACTGTGTTGAGATGTTTTGAAAAATGAGGGAAAGGTTGAAATTTCTGGATAATGCATACTGTTTCAGTGAAGAGAAAACACTGCATATTCATGCATTTGCATAGTCGAGTGGTACTCGCAATGAGCCACAGAGTAATGCGTAAACGTGCTGATCTATTGAGCGATTGCACGAGTGCTGGTCTGTTGAGCGACTGCACTAGTACTGATCTGTTGAGCGATTGTACCCTGAAATGCGCAAAAACGTGCTAATCTGTTGAGCGATTGCACGAGTGTTGGTCTGTTGAGCGACTACACTGATACTGATCTATTGAGCGATTGTACCTGAGTATATGTCAAACGTGCTGGTCTGTTGAGCGACTGCATTGGTGTTGATCTGTTGAGCGATTGCACCCTGGTCTTGAGGGCCGTTAAAGTCAAACATATTTAAAATGTGTTGGTCTATTGAGCGACTGCACCTTGGTAATTCCAAGAAATTGTATACATGAGCATATACATATTGCATTGGGGGATTGACCGGTGGGTCACGATTTGGTTATATGATGATGGTTGGAAATTGATGTGTGTGAGTACTTTGTGAAATCTGATTTTCTGATAAATGATTGTGATTGCTGAAGCGTTGGCTGTACTTACCACATATTTTGCATATTAATAGGTTGTTGTTTTGAAAAGGTATATATGTCATGAAATTTCAAATGAGCATCCTAGATTTTCATCATTGTCATATGTTATACCATGGGTGTATCTGTTCTGTGATATAAATGCTATGTGTATATTTGTTAATTTCGGTCGGTGACCCTTTACTATTATATGTGGAATTTGGGCTTTGCCCTCAGATGCCCCCCAAACCCATGCCACCTGTGGGACCCGAGACGACGGAAACATCGCTCGACTTCATTGATCATTTTGTGCCTACTGCTTGGGTGTACGACCCCATCTCAGGCAGGGCTACGTATACGGGGAGATTGAAGAGGACCTGTAGGACCAATGAGGTGGTGTACTACGTGGAGCACAGCTATGCTAGGATTGACTTTCCTGTGCCTTCTCGTTTGGTATTGGAGGCGCACGGGATTTTTGACGATGTGGAGGAGCCATCTAGAGGGGTTGAGACGGAGGCCACCGTAGGAGTGGTGACTCCTAACCCGGTGATTGGAGGAGATGTACGTGATTCTGAGGCGGAAGAAAAGAACGAAGAGCCGAAGCCTGTAGCAGCTGATATTCCGGGTCCGTCTAGGATATCCGATGATTGTTATGAGATTCCGGCACCGCCGAAGCGACCGAGATTGTGCATTGATCTGACTTCGGGGGAGACTGGTCCCTCTCTGTATGATGAGGAGGAGGTTACATTGAGGCGAGCGGCGGAGTCGGATGAGACTTGTTTGGGATGCGGAGGAAATCTGTGCTACTGTAGCTTTAGTGCATGATCGGTTAGATTTGATGTATAGGATTTGAGTTGGAAAAATGTAATTTGTTTTATTTTGGAAGTTATTGTACTACTTTTCCACTAAATTATTCTGCACTCTGATATTTTCATTTGGAATGTGATGACATTGTTATCTTTTGAAAATGTCTTAATGTTTATTATTAAATTTCCAGAATTAAGTACTTAGTGATATTACGATGAAGTTATTTTATTACGTTCATCGATTAATCTACGACGTACTATTTTATGAAATGAATTAAAGGAAAAATTTATTTCAATTCTTTTGAAGTAATAAATTGGAAAATCATTTTAATTATTTATTTAAAAAAAGAAATACAATCGCGATGTGTTTTAAACTCGGGGTGTTACATTAAACCTTTCTAACAATTGGTGCGACTGTGGGAAATATCAAGCTAAACACATGCCTTGTTCACATGTGATAGCAGCATGTTCTAGTATCAAATATGATTATTGGAGGCTTATACCTCATGTGTATAAGGTGGAAACATTACTAAAAGTGTACGACGAAACGTTCAGACCTATACCAAACAAAGGATATTGGCCAGAATATCAAGGTGTTAAGGTATGTCACAATCCTCTCATGCCGAGAGTCAAGAAAGGTCGCTCAAAAAACAAACGCATTAGAACAGAAATGGACACTAGAGAAAGAGTGTCAAGAAAGCGCGGATTATGTCGGGTCACTGGTCATACTAGAAAACATTGTCCAAACGCTGCCGGCACATCTACTCAAATTTGATGTATTTTTTTCATTTCAAATTAATGTATTTTTTTAAAATTTATTAATATAATTTATTATTATTATTGTTATTATTATGTTTATAATTTTATTTTTTTGTTATGTTTATTATTATTACAAATTTTTTTATCCTAAATATTATTTTATATTAATTTTTTTATTATGTTTATTATTATTATAATTTTCTTTTCTTTTCTTTTATTTATTATTATTATTTAATTTATAATTATTAATATTATTAACATTATTTATGAAAGTTTTTTATCTTTTTTATTTCATTTTAGGGTTTAGAGTTTAGGGTTTTTTAATTATTTTAAATATTTATAATTTATTTTAATTATTTTTAATTATTAAATTAATAAAAAAAATTTGGGTTTAGGGTTTATGAATTATTTTAAATATTTATAATTTATTATAATTATTTTTAATTATTAAATTAAAAAAAAGTTAGTGTTTGGGGTTTAGGGTTTAGGTTTTATGGTTTATTAATTATTTTAAATATTTATAATTTATTATAATTATTTTAAATTTTTAAATTAAAAAAAAAAGGGGGTGTAGACCATCGCACCTTGGGGGTGCGATGAGCAAAAAAAAGGGGCGTAGATCATCGCATCCTGGGGGTGTGAAGATCAACTGCCAGAAAAAATTTCCACTTCAGGTTGCGCAGGCCCAGGTTGCGACGAGCAACTGGGCCCAAAAAGTAGGACAATCTGAACAATTTTTTTTAAAGTGGGGCAATCTGAGAAAGAAAAAAAAGTGGGATATATGTATCCATTACCCAATAAAATATCATCTTATTTAAAATTTGAATGACAATTTAGAATAAAAAAGAATTGAATCCATCATTAGAGTATGTATTTTTTCCCGAATGTTGTTACTAGTGATTACAAATGTTGTTATGATATTTTTTCCAAGTTTATTGACTTGCAAACGGGTTCCATTGAACAAACCATTTGCCTAGTCAATATTTCTCAAATGCATTATATGAACTCCAACCTTTAGTGTTAAGTGATGATTAAGTATACCAGAACATTTGACGTACCCGTTCAAAAACTGAGGCAAATCAATCTCTTTATACACGATCATCTTCGTCATATTTGTAGGTTGTATTCCTTTGACTCTCCATCATTTATTATTTTTCAAGGTATTTCATTTGAACATGCACAAACACTTGCGTTTTGTAATGCTAGTAAACTTGATAAGTAACACCTTTTTAAATGGCCTATACTTACACTTAGTTCACATCTCATATTTTAAGATATCATTATTTTAAATGTGGTATCTATATATCTGATCCCACAACCACAATAATAAATTTATTATATTTTCTTACTCTCTCAGAGCCGAATTTAGGTTCTCTATTATATAGAGACCCCCACAATCACATTGTTAAATATTGGTGACTGTTTGATTTGATTGTGATTGAAACGATCATCAATCTCCGATAGTGTGATTACATGATTTTCTTTTATAGTCACAAATTCAAATTCCCCAAACTCAAATAAGCAAACAATTTTGATTTTGCCTCTGTATAAATTAACAACTTATATAAACTCTTATAACATAAAAGAACTTATAGTATCAAAACTTATATAGAAAACTCTTATATTCGTAAGTAAATATATAGACTAAGAAGTGTTTACAAAAAATTGAAGTGTTTGAATGTGTCATTTCGTAAGCAATTATAAAGCACTAATATAATTTTATAAGAATAAAAAGATAAATAATCAAACCATAATTAAAAATAAAATAATATATATAATATAAGAGTTTAACATCCGCATCTCACTCTCTTAAGTACTCAATATACCCCTTTTTTTTTCATTTGTTTATATCATACGATAAACCAAAGAACACATGTCATCGGATTTTGTAGTATTATACAACAACAAATACATACATGTCATCGGCACAAAGTGTCAAAACCATCACATACATACATACATACTAATTGTTGCGATTTTGTGTCTATTGGAGAAGTAGAGAAGCCGGGCCGACTCAACATTAAAAGAGTAAAAGAAACGGTGAGGTTTTTTGTAAAATTTTAATTTTAATCTGTTTTATTTTTTTGATATTTTTATATGGAAAATCACTTATTAAATTCTCATAATCAATTTAATTTAATATTTACTTAGTAAAAGATAAATAATTTAATATTCATTGAAGTCGTATAAAACATCACATATGATTAATAATTTTTTTGGTTAATTGAGTCAGGAAATCGCATAGACCTTTCTTTTGGCCATTTATGATGGGTATTATCAATTGTTTTATGTATTGAGTTAATATGAGGCCATGAACAATTGGACTATGGGAGGCTTAGAACCCTAACTTTAGTTGTTTGTCTCTTGGGCTGATCCTGTAGAAAAATAAGAAGAGTTCAATAGGATGCTAAAATTTGTTTCGTTTGGAACTAAATTTATCAAAAAAATATATAAATCTCACAATGGTTGAGGATTTATGGAAGTATTGTTACATGAATTGAGGTTTTTTGGTTGGAACTTTTGCTAGAGATAACCTACAAAGTATCTGCAGATATTCTGACGTTCAAGTTAGTATATTGCTTAAGGTGAGTGAGAGAAGATAACAAGACATACATTGATAGATAATATAGTAAGACTTATATAGACATAATGAAGTCATATTAAGTTTGGATCAACTTATTGGCCACTTCGAAACAAAACTACCAAGAATGATATTGTATAATCTAATAGTGAGAGTTTGTGAAAATATTACAAACACCTTATGGAATTGTTATAAGTTTTTTTTTTTTTTTTTATAAATTTATTCAAACACCTTTTAAAAAATTTAGTGAGTAGATAAGTTCACGTAAATTGAAAATAAACCAATCCAAACAAACTTTTAATAACATTTGCATACATTTCCTTTATTTGAGTCATTTTTATTGATATGATGAGACAAACTTAATAATTTTAATTTATCAATTTAGTATTAGTGGAAAAATAAATGCAGCTACACAATTTACAATAGGAGGTAGATAGCATGTCAACTTTGTTAGACATCATAGAGCTCTTCCACGTCTAATATGTGTTTCACAAAAACACATTGTTAAAAAAATATTTGTATTTGTAAGTATTCCAAAATTTATTTTAAGCCCTTTTCTTTTTAGGTTAACAAACGTTTTCTAAAATTTACATTTAGAGCATTTTTTTTACAAAAATTTAGTGCATACTTAAATATTAGGTGAAAATGCAATTTTTATCCTTCCATTTTATCAAATCTATAATTTTGATTTTCATATTTTATTTTTTTGTAATTTTAGTTCTTTTATTTTTAAATTTTTTGACATTTGATTCCTCTTCTCAATTTGAATTTCAATTTAATGATGTGGCAATTATTTTATGATGTGTACATAAAAATGTGAAATTTAATTTTAATTTTAAATTAAATAATACCACTTCAATAATTTATAATAAATAAATAATTTTTATTTATTTTTTACTTTAAAATTCCGAATATAAAAAAATCAGTTTTTTAGTTGTACATTTATTCGTTTTAAAAATTTTGAAAAATAAAAATAAAAAATTCACAGTAAATTCTTTACAGATTTTTTTTTAAATTAAAGAATTTTATGTGACTTATTTTTTTAAAAGTTAAAAGAAAACAAACATAATTTACAAAAAATGAATTTGAATATTTTTTAGAAATTTTATAAACAAAAAAAATACTAAGATTAGACTGTTCAAATAAACTAATAATGATTGTCTTGAGAGTTGTTTTAGATCTTTGTACAATATAAGAGTTTGACTTAATTGCATTTTTTGTCCCTCTATTTCTATCAATTCACAAAATTGATATATATATTTTGAAAGTTGACAGTTTTGGTCAATCATAAGGATTTTTGAACTAAAAAATGACGATTTTTGACATATTTAAATGACGTGACATACAATTCCACGATATAAAACCACATAGATGAATTAATTATTCACGTGTCATTGATTAAATTACAAATATAAAAAATTAATGAAGTTAAAAGTTAAATTTTTATGGTGTTTTATTATTATTTAATAGGTGTTAATTATTCTACATAATCGTATCATATGTCACATTATTTAAATTATGTTACGTTGCCCTTTTTTTTAGTTAAAAAATCATATGAAGGGATCAAAATTGTCGACTTTTAAAACAAGAAGACCAATTTTGTGAAATAGTAAAAATAAGGTGACTAAAACTGCAATTAAGCCTAAAAGTTTAATTGTCATGCACTGTTAGTGTAAAATGTTTTACATCATGAACACGTCACAACAATTCATTGACATGACTTTAAAGAAAATTATAACAAAAGTCAAACATCTTTAATACTTTAAGAGTTGTGATTGACTACATAGTGTAAAAATATTGATTAAATGAGTCTTTTAGTTATTTAACTTATTTTTTGGTTTCACTTCAATCTCCTTATTATTTTTCGTTATATTTTTTTTATCCTTTAGCTATACTTTTGTTAGTAAGTTAGTCATTTAAGTTAATTTTTGCCAAAACACTTTAAGTTTTGTTCATGTGTCAACTTCTTCGCTCCACTCATCTTCAAACCCATAACCATAAAATTTACGATTTCATTCCATCTAAAAACCTAGAAAAAATTCATCAAATCTACGCGTCCTTCAAACCTATAACCCTTAAAATTCATAATTTATGTGAAAATGTAAAAAGAATTGAGATATGTGAAAATGTAAAATCCGACTATGTAAGAGGTGATAAAGACAAATAAAATTGTGATAAATCTATATTTTAATTATATTTGAATTTAAAAGTTAAAAGTTTGAATTTGAGTTTTACTTTCGTTATAGGTTTATGATTGAATTTTTTCTTTTTGCAATTCAAATTGATTTTTATTCATTAAATGGTTAAATTAATTGATAGTGATTTTTTTCTTTTAACATTTTTTTGTTGGAGTTGAACCTTTACTCATTTCCATAATATAAATGGGGAGAAGGGGGCGTGCTTAGAAAAAGAAAAGGGGATGTAAGAAACGTTGAATTATTACTTCCACACAACCAACACCACACAACACACTCCGTTGAATTATACCGTAACACCACACAACACATCTACGATACAGTTGCATTACTATTTTCTTATTACTTCCTCAGTCTCAACCAAAGTCACTTCATCTTCCTCTCAAAATGCGGAGGAGAATATTTGTCCTTTTCCTCATTTCCGGTACCATCTCTCTTCTTCACTATCTTATTTTTAATTGTCTATGTTGCTTCCTATAATCGAAGGCTAAGTCGAAGAGTGTTGATAATCTATACCTTTTCTTTTTTACAGGGTTGTTTAGGTATTCATTGGCGGAAAATAGGTTTTGCTCTGCTCCTTCTGCGCTTACCACGGAATCTAAATCCAATCCTCTTTATTGGAAACTCTACGATTCCATTCTATCTCCTCTCAACCTTCAAAGTATGTTGTGAACTATGCTAGTTTTGCAGTCAAGTGTGATTCCTACTTTGCTGTTTAATTCAAAGATTAAAAAACACTAGCATCTGAGTACAATATCTAATAAGCTAATGGCCTAGTTTACAAATCTAATATCCCTGACACCATTACAATGTAAATCATAATAATTTTTTATTTAACAAATAAAATGGAGTTATGTGTGTTTGCTTTCATGATAGAGGGAGTCTTTGTAGTCAATATGGTATAGGTTCAAGTCGTAAACGAATTATGCAAATATTTAGCTACGAGGTAGGTGTAGTAAAATATATGTACCTGAACATTTTCCAGCTGGCTTGCGAGTTTTGGCAAAGCCAAGAAGTTAATGTCACCTTCTATTGTTGAATCTTTGTTACTCCCTATAAAAAGTCGTAGACTTCACAATTACTATAAGATTGTTACTTTTGGTTACTGGAAGAATTGGCCCAAGTGGTGAAATGTGACACCCAAGCTTTATTATTAGGATACTTGCTTGATCTTTGTTTTATTTGTCAACTATACTAAAATATATTTTAGATCTTAAAGTCATGTTCTGTTGAATCCTGGTTTATTTTCTAAAACACAAACATTTGGTGAAATTGTATTTGTTGAGATAGTGCTGACTTTAATGTGGTTTTGTTTGTCAGATCTGCCTGGATTCACACGTAGTGTTTATAAGAGAGATCATGCTTTGATATCACCAGAAAGTCATGTTTATGGCCCGTTGCCTGATTGGTACTCTTGAATTTCCTCATTGGTTTCGATTAAGATGTTTAAGCCTCTTCCTGTGTGATAACTTGATTGGATTTGACAGGATCAATACTTTGGGGGCATATTTAATTTCACCAGAAATGGGCTCACACTTTGTAATGTACCTAGCAAAGTTGAAAGGTTTGATTATATTTTACTACTCGTAATCTATTCTATTTACTTAGTTGCATAGATATGGGCTGTATTCTTATTCATCAGATGAAATATTGCTTCAGCAAGGGGGAATAAACTATTCCAGACTGTGTGTGTATTTGTTATTGTTACGTACAAATTACATGATGTCATTTTCTGCTCATATACAATGATGTGTAATATTTATGATGCTTCTTTCCTTCGTTAAATATGAGAAACATACGGAATTATGGGATATGTAAAAGCCTCTGCTACACATTAAATCAAATATTATGCAAAAGAATAAAGCATGACATAAAAAATATTGAGCTCTTAAAAAGACAATCGAAGAAAAATTATGTTGTAACTTGTAAAGGGAACAGTGAATGTCAGAAGACCAGTTTTCTTCATCCACAGTGGTTTCTTTTCTGATAATCCAAAATGATATTTCTCGGGTTTTATGCTTCATGTCATACTGGTTTAAGTACTGCTGTCACATACTTGATACTTCACCTGTACAAAGCCCTGAAATTGCTTCTAAGTTGTAACTGCACTTTAGCTAACTAGCTTTCTTGCAAAATTTGTGCATTATATCTGGTGCCTTGTATATTTCATTATCCTGTAACGGTTCCCCTGTCTCTAACATCCTTTCTTTGTATTTTTGTTCTATTTATTGTTGTTGGTAATATTTTATTTGTTTTTCTTTTTATGGATCATAATGATATCGGATTACAATTACCATTATATCCTTCAAGCACACCTTCACACTTTCCCTTAACTCGCTTAGATTGGCATTTCATTTGTGACTTTTAATGTTTAATGTACTATGCAATTTAAAGCTTGTTACTGAAACTGGTTTAGCTGGTACGCTTCTGATCTGTGCTTTGCCGCTTTTGCAGAAAATTCAAGATCAGGACTACCCTTGCATGATGTAGAGAGGTTTGTGAATTTGTTACTCCATCTTTTCAATTTCTGAATTCTACTGCTCTCCATTCCATTTCCGTGACACTCCAAATCATTTGACATCATTTCTAGCTCATGCATGTTTGAAATAATTACAATATTGTTATGTGTAGATTCATCTTTGTGCTCCACGGTGCTGTCACAGTCACCAGTGCTCATGGCGTCAGCCATATACTGAAGGTAATAAGTTTATGGTTGTTATGCAAATGAAGTGATACTGCAAGTCTGATACTAGTTTTGAGTACTTTTGTAATTAATTTCCTAATAATTATTATATAAATTTCAGGTTTGATTGATGTGCTTTTAAAGTGCTCATTATTTTTTTTTCCTTTATAATAATGAAGGAAGAAAATATTGGCAGAAGTAAAACATATCTGTGGGAGAATAAGATATCCTCCTGAAAAGACAACAGTGGCTCAGCGAGCCAATTTGGCAAAAACAAAAGAAATACATCTACCCATATCTCTCCGTATATTAATTGCGAATTTGCAATTCCCTTAAAACAACTGAGTAAATTTCACCAAATAGAAACTTGAATATAATCTTGTCCCATGACAAATTTAAGAGCAAAGAGACTCCAGTGACATAAATTTGTGGCCTCCTAACAACAAATGTTCTCTCTGAAATATATCATGAGAAATTGCTCTGAGGTGTAATGATACAGCCAGTGTTCAGCAATTGCTACCTTATGATGAAAAAAATAAGTGGGATGCTGTTTCTAAATCCGATCTACACTGCATTCTTAATATGCACTTAAAACTAACTTTACACTATATGCACCCTGCTTAGCTATGTCTAGCATGACTGGCTCATTGTTAACAGCTTAAAATATGCTTTCTTATTTCTCACATTCTATTATTTGATTTTCTCAATTTTTTAGCTTTGAAATTCTAATTGAAGACTTGGCTCCTCTGGCGAACTCTCTTATTTTTAGGTTATATAAAGAAAGCATAGAAACGTATATTTTGCAATAGTGTGACACTTAACCTTTACCCAGTGTCATGCATGAAGATTAGTGGAAAAATATGGCCACTGTGATAGCTGGGTTGCCTTTAATTTTTTCTTTTAAAAACCTGATGATCTCAAGGCTAAAAGAATTTTTGATGCCATGTTTTCAATTCCAGGTCGACTCATATGCTTATTTTCCTCCAAATTTTGAACATTCCATTGAATCTGACGCTCCTGCTATTATTGTGGTATTTGAACGAAGGTTTGTATTCTGTACCTCCACCCTTTTATAATTTATAAATAAATGTATCGTCCCCATGGCCTGATCATTCTTCACAATGAGAACTCATGTAATTATTTGTATTGTAAATGGAAATGGATTGGTGAACCCATTTCACATTTGAAGATTCTCTGGCAAGTAGTCATTCACAATATAAGTTTGTACAGTTTTCAAGGATTGACTATTTTTTGTTGCATTCATTCAAATTTCCAGCGGTTACATGAGTAATCTAAATAACCTGTCAGGTATGCTCAGCTGCCCAATCATTTCCCAGAGCCACTAGTTAATTTGACGGATAAACAGCCACTCCTTGAAACTCCAGGGGAGGTACGTTGTTTGTTCCCATATTCTGAAAGGTATTATGCTTTATTTCTCCTTTTTTGTTTAAATTCAACTATTATAATTTTTCAATATATGATGATAGTTTATTGAAAATTAATGCCATTTATGCCACTGTTTCAGTGTTAATGTCATTGCCTGAAGCAATTCTTAAATGCTTTGGGTTCAGGTCACTATCATTAATCTGAGAGTCTGTATTTCATTAACTCTGAACATGTTAATTATTCTCAACAATTTATATCACTTTTTAAAGTTAATCTGACAGTCCATGGTTAATAATTGGCACAAGTCACTGTATAATAGGCTAGGCCATAGGTTATACACTTGCGACACATTAAACTTCCCCAATTTTGTGGCATATACTCGACAGTCAAGTCTGAGTTTTGTTTAACTCTCTCCCCCCCTTCCTCTTATTGGTAAGCTAAATTACAAATTTTTTGCATGCATAATTCTACACAGTTTTAAATGCTTCCTGTATGCATCATCAGGTTTTTGAACTGCGAAAGCTACTTCCACAGTCTTTAGCATATGACTTCAATATACATGTAAGCCCAAATCTCTCATTTACTCAAGGTCACTTTGTCAAAATCTGCCAAATCTTCCTATTATCATGGTTTTGGTCAGTTGTAAGTAAATTTAACTGATGTACCCATGCTTGCAGATTATGGATTTTCAGCCTGGAGAATTTCTTAATGTTAAGGTAAAATCATATGAGTCTACAAGACAGTTAGTTTGTCTAAAATTAATGATTAAAGGCCTTTCTCAATTTTTATAAGTTTTGGCTTTTGCAGGAGGTCCATTATAACCAGCACGGTTTACTGCTATTGGAAGGGCAAGGCATTTATCGATTGGGTGATAGTTGGTAAGAGTTATAAACTTGGCCTGACAAAAATAATGTTGGCCTAGGTGTTTCAGGGAATTCAATATAATGACATTGTTTGCTTCTATTAAGCACTGCTTATTCATTAAAAAGAGAAATTTTAACTTGACCTACGTGGACGTGATATGACTAATATATACAAAATCTAACACGTCCATATAATCCCTTGAGCTTTTGGGTTGAATATGAGAGAACTAGACATTCTCTTTGTTAATCTCACTACTAGTATGTATTATGTAAGTCTATATGCAGGGTCTCTGGCTAATATTTCAGGTATGATTTTGGATGACTTTTGAATGGGATATTTAGTTGTTTATGATCTTTGGAAGATTGACTTGTCACATTATATTGTGTTTATTCTAATAATTGAAAGCTAGCACTTTTACATCTATGATTTTTTTAATTCTTATTTTTGTGGGTTTTTATGTGAATAGGTACCCAGTTGAGGCGGGTGATGTCATTTGGATGGCCCCGTTCGTCCCACAATGGTAAGCTACATAAAATTAGACAGTTCCCTCCTCCCACGGTTCCCTTTAATCTGAGCATACAAGCACATTTTTATTATATTACATTATATGTTACTTCCATATCATCTTGCAACATATGGATTAATACATTTATGTGTACTGTCTTCAGGTATGCTGCACTGGGGAAAATTCCAACACGGTATCTTCTGTATAAAGATGTTAACAGAAGCCCATTATAATTGTGATTGTGATCGATGTTAGATAGATGACACGAATGGTATTAGCCACCACGTATTTAATAATTTAAATAAAAGAAGGCTTGTTGCTGTACATATTTATTAGCTCTCATATGGTTAGGTCATATTATACTAACACTAAATGCATTACAGTATTAAACAAACACTACTAAATTGTCTTTAGGGTTGAACCTATGATTTCCGACACCAAGTTGAGTTTTCAAATAATCCCAAAAAACATCTTTGAAATCACGAATCAATTCTCTCAAAATGTTGAAGGTATATTGGCCATTTTTATATTTTTAACACATCTTTTTTTGTGCAAAAGTTCCAAAGTTGAAGTATGTACATTGTCACGTTTAATTTCTTAGTGTCAAAATTAACTTCGGATGAAAACAATAGAATTGTGACAAGATCAAATTAAACTACTGAGCCATGCAAGTTTTGATATTATGTCATTAGCCATTTTAAAAAGTTACACACCTTTGAAAGCATCTCTGCCAGAATGGTAATGATTAAATTAATCAAGAGTTCCATTTAAAAAGCATCCAAGAGATTCTAGTTTTACACAACCTTTACTTTGGGGGTCCAAATTCTAGAACCCTACTGAACTAAAATATTTATTTTCTGATGTCAGTCTTATACCTACGTGTCTTTTGTTTAGCTTGCTGAGATTCTTCAACATTATACATTTATTTCCTTCTTTTTAGCTTCAGCAGAGGGATTTATTAAACCATTATTTCTGATCTGAGGGTTAATTATGTTTGTGAAGATTAGTAGTAAGAAAAAACTAGTTTGATTATGTACTATTGTGGATGCATTATGAGGTAACGAGACAGACAGTACGGAAACATGAGGGAGACAGTGTAAGAATGAAACTGTAGAAAAATCAGCTGCTTCATAGGCATAACTAATAGTCAAAGTAACAATTATATATATTTTTTTCAATAAGTAACAATTATATAAAAAGTAGAGGTTGTGAAGGCACTGCCGAAAAATCCTCATTATTATTTGGTGATTCTTCATCTATCTCCCAATATTTACTCAAATATGTAAAAAATATTATTGAATTGGATAATCCGGTGACATTTTTATCCCAAAAGCACTACCGGAATTCAACATTTAGTGTTTTTAAGCGATTGGATGAACAACTTGCTTATTATTTAGGATTGTGTGGTATTAAGTCCAAGACTATAAAATTGTACTATGACAATATGAACACAGAATTTAGAATCCCCTTTAACCTATCTTTAGTTTTGTGATAATCAATAATAACATTATCATCAAAAGATGTT
Source organism: Cicer cuneatum (assembly GCA_037974295.1). Taxonomy (NCBI): domain Eukaryota; kingdom Viridiplantae; phylum Streptophyta; class Magnoliopsida; order Fabales; family Fabaceae; genus Cicer; species Cicer cuneatum. The sequence continues at coordinate 12,973,488 of JBBPBO010001985.1, forward strand.
TAATCTTTCTCTAGGGTCCAAACAACACCATTTGGAATATGGATTAGAATAACTAATTAACATGTGGTATATGAGCTTCCACATGACTGACAGAGAATTTATGTGAATGAATTTGAACTGGTCCCACCCTTTTGTGTTATGGTTGGTAACAAAGGATTAGAGCAAAATCATTGGCACGTATGCTCTCCATTATAATAATAGTAACGTTGTCTGCTTTTCTGCTGGAAAGTAATTCATCTTTTACGTATATATTTTGTGAGTCTTCAAAGTTATCAAATCCTGCATTTAATATCATAAAGTTTCTTACATTTTGGATCCTTATTGGTCTCTAAATAAATTCGATTCTCGTGAATTCTTTCTCAATGATTCTCTAGATTGTAGCCAGTGATCATTCTCCTAATAAGAGGCCAATAATGTCTTTGATGAAATTAGATTATAAATTGCATATCATAGGGTGATTCTAGCATATGTTGACAACTAGTTTTCTGGCCACATACTCTCATTTGTTTATTCTAGATATTTGATCGAGGAGGCTTTAGCTTTTGCAAATATACTTGACTCATACACCCCGTTGAAGCAAAATGTGTCCCTACAATGTACGGATCCCATTAGTGATCTCTAGAGGGATATGCAAAAAAAAAATTCATGGTCTAACTAGGCTTCTTAGGATATCACTGTTCCATGTTTAGTGCAAGCTGTATTGTTCGTAACCACCAATCCCGCATCAGAAATTGGCACCAATAACCAACAAAGCATCTATGAAACACGTATATTAACGCTATACGGACATCACAATGATACTCTGGTCGGCTCAATAAATTTAAAGGCCTAAATTACAAATAAGATTTATTTTAGATGTTGTCTATGATTTATAAAAACAATAAAATGAGTAAAAAAACAATAAGTTAATTTTAATTGTTTATCAAAATTATTTTAATCTATATCTTTTAAATTGTAAAAAATAAAAATAAAAAGTGACATAATCTGAATTTAAACTATGGACATAAGAATCAAAATCTTTGTTTTAGTGACTTGATTTTTGAGTCAACTCTACTAACACTAACACAAGTAATAATTTGTGAATTTGAATTATCTGAATGTTTTTAATATGTCAATGTCGGATACCGTCACAAATCGGACATCTCAATGCCTTTTATGTCCCAGTTTATTTTTTTAATTTTCAAATACAACTAAAGTGAACTATGCAGTAGGTTATATATATGTTCCTTCATACTCAAATATAAGAATAATCATATGTTGTACATTGAAATAAGTAAATTTCAATCAATTTTATTATGTATAATATTTTTATTTCAAAAATATTATTCAATAGGAATATTTAATTAGGACTCATGTTATTATAGTATATCTACAAATAAAATTTGGTCTAATTGATAAAAAGTTGATTCATATTTTACAAAGATATGAGTTCAACTTCGTTGATGAATAATAATATAAATATCATTGATAACATTTTCTGATTTTGAGACCCGTCTTGATATTTTTCACGAAGCCAAAAACTCAAATTATTTAAACCTTTTTCACAAAAAGAATTCTAATATATATATATATATATATATATATATATATATATATATATTATTTTTTACAATGGATCGAGACAATGAGATTTGAACCTATAGATTTTTATGCCTACTACTCAAACCCCTTACTAGATTAATCCCAGTGGCTTTATAATGGAACTAATTATTATGTAGGAATTAGAGTAGAGTGTATATATGTTGATGCGCAAAATTGATGCAAATTGCCTATATGTAGGTAGATCTGCACTATGCTTTTTATATCAATTCCTCATCCTTGAACTTTGGCTTTTCATTGTAAATTTAGTGGTAATGAAGCAATAATCATTTCTTAAGAAATATGCCTTCCTTTAACTTTGTTAAATATTAAAATTAGAATATGACTGTCATGTGAAAGGAGTTAAAGGAAGGCATTGAGGCGACGAAATTGAGGGCGATACAAGTTGTTGAAATTAAAGACTTACCCATTACACCTCTAAGTAACGATACCGATTATGAATGAAGTAAATAGTAATTCGAAATTTATACAATTATTTCATAATAATCGAGTAATTTAATTATTTTATACATATTAAAAAATATATATAAATAAATAAAAAATAATATTATTTTTATTAAATTATTTTTGTTAGATATTAATATTATTAATATTATAAATATATTAAAAATGATATAAATAATATTAATTAAAGAGTACCATTAAAAAATATGTATTGAAAAATCAAATTAATATTTTTTTTAATGTAAAAAATTATTTATTTTAAAACAAATATTTTATAAATGAATTAATTATTGAACGAGGGAATAAATCTAAAAACAAATATTTATAAATGAGTTAATTATTGTACGAGAGAGTAAATCTAAAGTTCAAAAGAAAAGCATTACTTTAGATACGTTTGACTTTTTGCACGAGTTTTGGTTCTTGTTACCCATGATTTTGTATTTTTTATTTATTAATATTTCATAGTTTATCATTATTTTCAAAGTTCGTACAAAAAAACGTGAAAATATTTTTCTATAAATTGTTTTTTCACGGTTGAACAAATTAATCTTTAAAAACATGAAATTAGATGAAAAAAAATGACAAATTTACAAATAAAGTAAAAGTAATTAAGAAATAAAATAGAAAATATTTTTATCAAACAAAAAACATTTTATATCGTATTTATTTATTTATGAATTTTACTTTAATTATAGTTATAGTAAAAATTACATATTTTTAATAATTTAATTGCTTTGATTGACTGTAATATATAACAATTAAATCATTTATTTAATCATTGGTTCGTGATTGAATTGTTACTAATATTCTTCTGTTCTAGTATTAATTTACAAGCACATATATGATATGATCAAAGCGATAAACCACGTTGCTTATTTAATGAGAAAAACAAGGGTACCTACCGAATCTGAGAAAGTTTGAAAAAAAGGAGAGAGTATAAAAATTAAAAAGACATTATTTTGTAGCTTGAATTATTCGCGTTGCTTCCTGGTATTTATATATTTTTTTCTCTTGTCTTGTGATGATGACGTAAAAACAAAGGAAAAATATTTTTCACCGATGAAATGACCTTTATGATATGAGAGCTGGATGGCAAACACCTACTAAGTAGGAGAAGAGAGGTGAGGGATGAGGTCAATGCAATATAATATATTAAAATATAGTATATTAAAATAAATATTTAAAATTATTATGTTGACATATCATATCTTTATATGTCATGAAACACTAATTTTGTCACATCATTCTATAGTATAATATGATAATGTATTCATTGTTTATTTCTCATTTTACTAATTATTTGTCTATACTTTTATAATTAAAAAATCAACAATAAAAAATATAACTTCTATTACAAAGTTGATTTAATTATCAATTACTTTTTTAATTCATTGCATGTAAATATATTACAATATTTTAATAATAAAAATGTAGAAACCATAAATTACTACAAAATATATAAAAATATAATCATCACATATTAAAAATCAATAATAAAACTTATACACAAACAAACCAATGAAGTTTAAATAAAAAATAAATAAATAAATAGAAACACACTCATTTAAATTAGCAAGTCTTTTAAAAAAAAAAACACCAAAAGATATTTTTTTTTAAAAAATAAAAATGTTAAATTATACATTAAATATATTTAAAGTAATATACAATTTGTGTTTATTTTTCTTTTATTAGTGTTCGGATATATATTATACTCCTTTAATACAAAAGAAAATATTTGTCTATATACATTGTTTATGAAAACAAAAACATTCATTTTAAAATATTAAACTTATAGATTTGGTGAAGGATAAATCAAAGCATAGGTTCAAAATCAATTATAGATGCCTTATCATTTATAACATTATTTTGTGTTTTTGTCGTAAAAATAGTATTTTGAATTTGTTTATTATAGACACTCTCCAAATAAGATAGCTAAATCAAAATATATTTGAAAGAAATACGCGACATAACACCTCTAATTAAGAATTAGTTACCGAAAATTTAAATAAAAATGAGACATGAAACATAAAATATAAGAAAATAGTAGTTCATTCAATTAGTAAAAAAAAATAAATAAAGAAATAATAGTACTCACGATAAAAAGTAAAATAAAAATAAAAATAATAATTGAATGTTTAAAACAAAACAAAAGAATAAAAAAATAATAGTACTTATTCAATGCTTACAAAATATATATTTTATTTTTTTATAGAAAGAAAATATTCCATAATGACTGAATGTTTAAAACAAAACAAAATGTATACAAACAACTATTCATATTTTTTAATCATATTTTTAGAGTGAAAATTATTTATATTTTATTTTAATCTTTTTAATTGTGTATACAAACAGTCACTAATACTTTTTTAATCATATTTTTTAGAGAAAAAATCACTAATTTTATTACAAACTTTTTAATTATTTCGATTTCATTTATTTTTTTATCATACAATCAACTATTCTTATAAACTAAGAAACTTATAAATATTAAAACTTTCTTTTTATCAAATTAATTTATTTATATACCATAAATATCATCTTCACTATTTTTAAAAAATTTATATTGAATTTTTTTTTACAAAATACCTTCGTAAAACGCACTGATTATATTTTAGTTTTTTTATTAATCCACTTACAAATATATTGATTCCAAAAAGTTGATTTTGTTATGATATCGCATAGCTGTAACACGTTGCAACGACCGTTAATATGGATAGATCTAAAAACTAAATCTAACCGTCTCTATTGTGGTTGCACCGTGCAATTTAACCACTAATTACATTAATTGTTTAGTGTAACAAAAACTCCACTCCCTGAGTCCCTATAGTGCTTTTCCCATAGATAATTAAGTATTTAATATATGCCATCGGTATTACTAGATTTTGGAGCACTATTGAGTAGTAGCATTTTGGAGAAAAATAAATAAATGTATGGAATAAAATGGGACCAAGAGTTTTGTAAAAAAAGTATCAGCAAGAGCACAAATGATTATCACACATTGCAACAAGTAGGTAGAAGTAAGTTTATCAAAGTCAGCATGTGCTCATTGTGCTTTAGAATTTCATTATAGTGCGTCAACAAACATTAGTTCAACTAATAGAATTATATTAAAATTGGGAAAATTATCTCTATATAGTTTCTGAATTTAATTCATATATACTTATGGTGTAAATAATTTTTATAATGTGAGTCAATCACAACAATTAAATTACTAATAATATTTGATTTTTACCGTAACTAAATCTAAACTTAATTTTTTAGAAAAAGAATCTCGTCCAAAGAGAATCAAAAACTGAAGCTTCAACCGTAATGGTGGAGGATGATTGGAGTCCACGGTGGTGACTATGACATTTACGTCGGTACATGATTGAAGTGGGTAAGAGGTCGACACTGAGACGTACCATGATTAATCATGTTATCATACTCATATAGTTTGAAAGTGTAACCGTTTTTGTTATGAAAGAGGTTATATCGCTGGCTCAAAAGTCCACTCTGAAAAAGATGTCCCCAATTCCATTGTTTATATTGGTATAATGAGTTGACTTTTAAACACATTTGCTTTTGGTGTGTTAACCTGCAAGTTTAGTTGAAACCTACAACATTGCTTTATACATGCAATAATGAGTTTGTGTACTTGGCAAAAAACCTGTCTAATTCTTAGAGTAGAAATTGTCAGACATGTGACTTTAACATTGTTGAAGAGTGTTAAATATGCCTCACACGGTGTGAGACATATTTTTATAGATATGTATCCAACAAGTATAATGGAACTACTATATCTATATTCCCGTTTGAATTAATTCCATGTAAGATTTACAAATTAGATGAGAATATGAGCTTATACATTAATTATTATATTATATATTATCGAGGCTTGCGGTGTTGTCGTCGTTTTCTGTTTACTCTGAAAAAGGAAAAAACTCAAAGATAACCTTACTTGACTTGTGTAAATAAAAAATCCAACTGTTAATTGTTATAACGGATTCTCAACTATATCCTAATTTTCTTTTTTAAATAAAGTTGCTCGTAAATGTATGTTTCTTGCAGTCCTATTGGCATAAAAGTACCGACTTAACCCACCCAAACTCAAGATAAGCATCAAGCTTTATTTAGAACTTTCATGTATAATACAATGAATTTAAAGAGAGCGTTAAGAGTTTGGATAAGGTATATACTCTATTGAGTAATAATTAATAAAATTAAATTACTATTGAGGGACGGTGCATTCTAGATGCTTGTTAAGGTATCAATTTTCAATACATTACTAGGGGAATGATATCAATTCCTCTGAGAGGAATGATATCAGGTGCACTAGGTTTAATAAGATCTTGGAGATGGTTTTTGGCCAAAGTAGATGGATCATGAGAGTCCTTGTTTCTTGGGTGTGAATGGTGTATTATTCCTAGATCTTGTATATACAGGTTCATGTAGGGTGAAACAAAATGATATTCAACATGTAATTGCAGCAATGTTATAAATGAAATGCTTAAGTTTATTCTCTTTCAAAAAACAATATAAGAAAATATGAAATAAGTAAAAAATTGTACACGATCCTAAAAAACATATGAGGACACAGTTTAACGGAGAAATCAGACAAATTTCTTATTTCAAATTTATATGCAAATAGTTTTATTTATAGGTTAACTCGTGTCATTTGCCGAGTTGACACAAACACAATAGTTTAAAAAAAAACACTTAATTCATTTATTTTTTATTAAAGACATAGACGCACTGTTTAAATAGATGTTATATTTTATTCATTTTTTACAATACAAAGATACAAATCTTCGAAGACGAAATATATCCGAGAAGATACTAACCTTTCAAAAAATGGATGTGACTTTTCCCTTATACATTTTTTTTACATATTCACTTTTACATTTTGATGAAAGAACACACCATGTAACTTTTTATGTACCTTTTAATGAATAGATACACATTCACGAAAGAACAAATCTAGTTAGAAAAAGACAATTATTAGAGCAAAATATACCTCTTTACTTGGCGTTTTAGTTCCATTATTTTAATAAGCAAAAAACTCAAGTACAGTGCTATAGACACTATTCTCTACTTAATAATAATATAACTGCCACCAACAATTTTAAAAGGATGTGCAAAAATCGTCTCTAGAGGATAAAAAAATTAATGCCTGTTTGTGAGAGTAAAAAACACACTTAATACTGTATCTATGTTTCTTTTTTACAAAAAATAAACTCATTGCATTCCATTAATTATAAATTTAACGATATAAGATGGAATAAAATTAAAAACTTAAAAGATTAGCAAACAAAGTGATGACCGTACTAAAGTATGAGTTATTTGATTAGTTTGTCTCATGATACAACTAACCACAAAATTGTTATTTTGTTAATGATTTCTTGACAGCTTCTATGTATGTCACCAAACTCAGTATAATTATTAATTCTTCCATTTAATGTGTCCCTTACCATGGCACAATCAGTTTCACCCTTTTAGTAATCTCTTACAACAAGTAATTTCACATTAAAAACATATATCGATCTCTTATGGATTCAAATAAAGCAGGAGTAACGCACATTTATATGCCAAAATGGTACATATTTGATTTATTTCATGATATACATAGATTAGCATAAGATTGATTGTAGCAAGGTGAGAAAGATAAATTTGTTGAAATTAATTATAGGGTTTATATATAATTTATTTATTGATTGTCATTTGCCTCCTCTGCTTCTCTTCTCATCTCTTGTTTTCCTCCAATGAAAAAGGTGGAAGAAGAATGTTTTTTGGAATAATCACTCAGAAAATTAGGAAATACTCTCAGGCCTGATAAACTACTATTTATACAGAATGATTCCTTCTAGGTAAAGAACTGTAACTTGTTTCCTTTTTCTAATAATTAATAGTAGTATACATCCAACCTCTCATTTACAATTCTATAGTGGCCACTGCACAATGTGCTATTTTGTTACACAAGAATCAAGTCCAACTATTCTTCACTGTCTTAGTGAATAAATCTTTTGGTGCTTTTGTGGATGCTAATCACATCTTTTCAATGTTTAATCTCTAGGGAAAAAAATTTCAAACAATTAGGTCAAAGTCCAAGTTCATATTTCTCATATTCTTCTAAGCTATAATTCTTTTTAATAAATATTCAGCTTTTCCCTACCATTACTCATTTTAATTACTCTGTTTTCTTTCATAAAATTTGCTGCAATTTGGTCTCACAAGCACTAGTTTGTTTGCAATCCTCTGCAGACAAATACCGATCGTTAAATCAGAATTACATCTTGTTCTAATGACTGATATTTGAATGTAGAAGATAAGAGGTGAAAAAATACTAAGGGAGATTTTGGTAATTTCACAAGGGCTAGCTAGGGACATTAGCTGGGGACCTCATCTTATATATATCAAAAGTTAGGAAAAGAAATAAAGCAATAATAATTCCCTCTCCAACTCTTATTTAAAACCTTGAATCCACAACATATTGAAGTCAAGAAACTACATTGCAACCAACATCATGACAATGTTGTCAAACTATTTCTACTCACTCTCACAAACACCTCACAGGCTTAGAAAAAGAATGCTAGCAACTTGGACACCAGACCAAGAGTTCAACCAAGTGAGGCAGAGGTCAGGTGCAGACATGAAGAGGAAACTTAAATGGTATGACCTTATAGCTCTTGGAGTTGGAGGAATGCTTGGTGTTGGTGTGTTTGTCACAACTGGACCTGTTGCTCTTCATCAATCTGGTCCTTCAGTCTTCATATCTTATATCATTGCAGGAATATCAGCACTTCTTTCTTCTTTGTGTTACACTGAATTTGCAGTTCAAGTTCCTGTTGCTGGTGGAGCTTTCAGTTATTTAAGATTAACCTTTGGTAATAAAAAAAACCATCTTCTTACATTATATGAAGTTAATTATTATTTATTTCTGTTCAACTAGTTTGAGGGAAGATTCCAAGGAGTTTAAGGATATGAAAGAAAATACTAACCTAACAACTAATATGCTAATATTTTGTCTATCGAAAAATTATTTTATTTCTTTTGAATATTACTCATTCTTGTATAAAAACTTTTTTTTTTTTTTTAATTTATGATGATGCAGGAGAATTTATGGGATATTTTGCTGGGGCAAATATACTAATGGAGTATGTGTTCTCAAATGCTGCTGTAGCTAGGAGCTTTACAGAATATTTGTGCTTTGCTTTTGGAGAAAATAATCCAAATGTATGGAGAGTTGAAGTCCATGGATTGCCAAAGGATTATAACATGTTGGATTTTCCAGCAGTAGCTCTCATTCTTCTACTCACTCTTTGCTTGTGTCACAGGTTTGGTTTATTTGTTACTTTTGTTTCTTTAATTTTTTTTGTTTGATATTTTATGAACTACCTTAATCTTCTATTACTTATTTAACACCAATACTTTAGATCGAAAGAATGTCCGATATCTAATACGTGTCAATGTCAAACAATAATATATATAGTTACATTTATTAACGTTTACTTTTTTAAATTATCAATGTCGACGTATTAATATGAGTGTCGTGTGATGTGAAAGTGAAAACTAACAAGCTACTTGTGTATCTATTTTTTGTGTTGTTTTTAATGAAACGAAGGATTTAATGCTGAACCATTATTTACATTTTTAAATATTTAACTGGTTTTTAGTGGATTTTGAAAATGATTGTTTGATCATTTTGTTTGAAGCAGCATATTATTCTTTTGACAAAAAAAAAAGTTAAAATACACTTTTGTCTTTTATCTTTTACTTGAATTTAATTGTCTTTTATCTTTTTAGAGTTAATTTAATCTTTTATCTTTTTTAAGTGACCAACATTAGTTCTTTTGTCGTTAATTATAACCTATGGAAATCTCCAAATTGAAGTGTAGAGTTAGAGTTGTTAAAAATAATCAAATATGAGTTGTGAAAATTCTCCAAATCCAGGACATCGATTGAGTTCAATGGCAGATTAGCTTGCATTCTTCTTCCCAAAAATATCAATTATAGGGAAAGTATCAGAAACCCTTCATTCTCTATGCGAAACGAATCTGAATCTTTCAATAGTGGAAACAACCAACATACATTTACATTTCACGTCGTCAACGACATTTCAACAACTTATGTTAGAGTTATTAGGAAAAGAACTAATTAACTTTAACTTTAACTTTAGTCACTCGAAAAAGATAAACGACTAAATTGACTTTAAAAAAAGATAAATAACGAAATTTAAATTTAGGTAAAAAAAAAGAAAAAAAGTATTTTAGTAAAAAATAATGAACTATCTTTCATATTATTTGATTGATTGCAGTACAAAGGAAAGCTCCATATTGAACCTCATTATGACAGTCTTCCATGTAATTTTCTTTGGATTCATCATTGTGGCTGGTTATTACAATGGAAGTTCCAAAAACTTGGTTAATCCAAAAGGGATAGCTCCTTATGGTGTTAGAGGTGTTCTTGATGGAGCAGCAATAGTATACTTTAGTTATATAGGCTATGATTCAGCTTCAACTATGGCTGAAGAGGTCAAGGATCCTAATAAGAGCCTACCTATTGGAATTGTGGGTTCAGTTCTTATAACCACTTTGCTTTATTGCTTAATGGCTCTGTCTTTGTGCATGATGGTTCCTTACAACAAGGTCAGTCATATATATAGTAAAACAAATTAGTATTTAATTAAAAGATATTTTGATTAAAAGATAGTTGAATGTAAGTTAATTTTATTTAGACGCATTCAATTAAAACGGAATTGAACAATAAATTTGACGTTAAAAATTATATTATCTCAAATTCAAATTATAATTCATTCTAAAAGCAAAATCGGATGTATACTAACAAAAACAATTGAATATGTCAAAACAATTTTTATGTGTCTTGAATCCGTTTTGTCTAAATTAGAGATAGTTCACATAATATATTTGTTGTTTTGTAGTGATGATAAAGCTATATATTCTTGATTGTGGTTAATAGATATCAGAGAAAGCATCATATTCAATGGCTTTCCTCAAAATTAGTTGGAATTGGGCAAGCAACATTGTTGGAGCAGGTGCAAGTTTGGGTATAGTGGCTTCTCTCCTTGTTGCTATGTTAGGACAAGCCAGATACCTTTGTGTTATAGGAAGGGCAAGGCTTGTTCCATCTTGGTTAGCCAAAGTACATCCTTCAACAGGCACTCCGTTGAATGCCACTGTCTTTTTGGGTAAGCAAATTGTTTGAAAAAGTAATTTCTTCTTCTAAATTATAAGTAACTATTAAAATAGTCTCTAATTTTTGCAAATTAATAAATATATTTTTGTAATTGTAAAATGAGAGTCAAAACAATCAATATGTAATTTTTGTCGTTAGAAATTATGATTTGACACTTAACTAACTAAACTACTTTGATCTCATGTTAACGTTATCACACAAGAGACTAATTAGTTTTAAAAGTTTAAATCTCTAGAAGAATGATTTGTTGGTAAGCAGTGCCGGCAATCAACCTGTGTAATCAGAACATTGACACACACCCCCAATTAGGGAGGACCTCAATTTTTTATTTATAATATATTATGAATTTTGAAAAATTGCTTTGATATATTTAATTTTGTACATTGAACACTTTAACATTTTATATTTGTACCTTATACTTAGAATAAATACCTATTTTTCCACCACTGTGACTCTGTGACAGAGGTGCAGTTTACCAGGCGCAACCACCCACCATCAAATGTTAGAATCTTGAATTTTGATGTTAAGATTTTATGATTTTAGAGACTCAATTTTTAGATTCGAACACAACCTCCAAAAATATTAAGACGGTCATGTTGGTAAGTGACCTCAACACAATTGTAATCAATTTGTCTCCAAGATCTAAATTTCATATATAGACATAGTAAACTAGGATCAACATGCAATGTGACATGTTCACTTTACCTTCATGTTAGTCTATAATAACAAAAGTGAATAGAAAGAACATTTTAAATGACATTTTACAAATTCAAAATGTATTTATCAATTCGCAAAAATAAAATCCTATTTTGATTAATACTTTTAATTTCAAAGACTATTTTATCGATTTTTTTTTTTCATACTAATGATCTTATATTTGAACCGTCAACTCAGTAACAATTGCTTAATCTTGTAACACACAATAAGAGACAAAACTCATATAACATTTGTACAATGTTGATTAGTATTACTTTATTATTAAACAACAGTAATTTACCCTTGTTGATGCAGGATTTTGCACTGCAACAATTGCTCTTTTCACAGAGCTAGACATAATAATTGAGCTTATCAGCATAGGCACACTAATGGTGTTCTACATGGTAGCCAATGCTCTAATATACCGTCGCTATGTAATCACTAACCACACCCCCCCTTTACGCACACTCTTATTCCTATTTCTCCTCTCCCTCACATCCTTATGCTTCTCCATAGTGTGGAAATTCAAACAACAATGGTGGGGTCTCTTACTCTTTGGTGCCATCATGATCACCATCACTACATTTTTCCAACACATGGTACCATGTAACAACAACCTCGTACAACAACAATATGCTAATTGTTGGTATGTTCCAGTCATGCCATGGCCACCTTCTATGTCCATTTTTCTCAATGTTTTTCTTATGACTACGTTAAAAACACTCTCTTTTCAACGTTTCGCTTTGTGGGCATGTTTCATTACAATGTTTTATGTGCTCTATGGTGTTCACTCTACATATCAAGCTGAGGAGATTGATAATTTGGGGGGTGTTAATCAAGTGGTTATGAATTTGAGTGTACCTAATTTACAAACTAAGGTGGAAATTCAAGTGCATTAGTTAGTTGTTGCAAATTATTCTACTATATACTAAAATTGTACATTTATATTGTGGGATGGAAGTGATGTTTTCTAAAGGAACGTTGCTTTGATGATACTGCTATATACTCCCTCCATCGCTTATCTTTTGTCATTTTAGGTTTTTAGTTTTGTACCAAACTTTGGTTTTTTAGAAAATTAATGTATAATGATATGAAACAATCTTTTTTCCTTTATGTCGCGGCCTAAATTTCGAGTGTTTCTCGAATTCAATGGAGTCGCTACCAACGTTTATTTAAAATAGGAAAAACATTGGGAAACCCTTAAAAAAAATGGTTTTTGAAACCAAATTTTGAGTTCAGGAGTCGATTATGCGTAAGAAAGATATTAACACCCTACGACTGTTAAAATACGGTTACCTATAATTAATTGTGCAAAATTAGTATTAACTTAAATATATTTATTTCTCTTTATTATTAAATATGAATATCAATTATTTATTTTTAATGTAATTTTGAAATAAATACGTGCTTAAAGAAAAGAGGAAAAAAAGGAAATTTTTTATTAATGTGCTTGACAAGAGTGTGATCTTGCTCCTACGTATCTCCCGGTGCAATGAAGAAATCAAAGCTGCGTAGTTCTCGGATAGAAAAATGTGGATGTGTTGATTGCTTTTAAATAAATCGTGTTTAGTTATTAAAAGATTAGTTTTGACAAAAATAAAAAGGAGTTTGTTTGATTTGAATAATTAGTTTAAAATGTGAAATTTAAGACGGTCAAGTTGTACAACTCGTGTCTCAAAACTCAAGGAGTAAAAAGATGTCTCATTCAGTTAATCCGTTTAAAAATATTTTTATTATTTTCGGTTTTAAAATTGAGTCTTAAAGCCACCAAGTAGTACAACTTGTGTATTAACAACTCAAAGATTAAAAAGATGTCACATCTAATTAATCTAATATTTAAAAAAAGTTAATTTTAGACTCATTTATTTTTCAAAACTTTTTTAAAAAAAAACTATCAGGTTGTATAATTCGTATTCTACTACTCATGGATTAAATGATATCATTTTTAGTTAACATTTATAACGATTTTTATTTATTAATTCATTTATGAATTTTAATTTATTAGTTTATATGTGAAGATGGGATTTTAAAAAAAATAAAAATATTCCAATTAATTAATTTTTAATGCAATACCTTCTTATTTATTTATGGAATTGGATACTTAATTATAAATCAACAGTTTTAAAAAAAAAAAATCTAAATGGGTCGAGCCCAACTTGGTTTAAAAAAAACAAAGGGTTAAGCTGAAACCCTAGAGCTTGGGTTTACGGTAGCCGCCTAAAAAAAAGGAAAGCGAGAGGCCGAGAGAGAGAAGGAAGAGGCGAGGGAGGAGGCCGAGTGAGGGAGAAAGAAGACAACGGCGATGACGATGGAAGGAGAGGCTGAGAGAGAAGAGGAGGCCGAGTGAGGGAGAAAGAAGACAACGACGATGACGATAGAAGGAGAGGCTGAGAGAGAAGAGGAGGTCGAAGTGAGAGGAGGCCGAGTGAAGGAGAAAGAAGAGGTTGCGATAAACGAAGAAATGAGAGGCTGAGAGAGAAGGAAGAGGCCGCGAGAGAGAAAAAGAAGGAAGGGATCGAGAGAGAAGAAGAGGCGGAGAGTAACGGTGACAGTGGCGATGACAGCGGCGACGTTAAAGGTTTGATTTTTTCTGGTTTTTTACTTTTCAATCACAAGGTTATTTTATCAAAACTTTATTAAAAATAATTATAATGCAAAGAGAGGGAAAAAAATAAAAAAATACCTTAAATCGCCTTGATATTTGTTCTTCCTTGTTAATTACTATTCTGCCTGTTTTCTCTTTCTGTTTTTTAAGTGTTATGTTAGTATCTCATTTTTTCTTTCTTGTTAATGAATTTTTTTCTCAATTTATAGAGTAAAGAACAAATCTTTGTGTCTATGAGATAATAGTCAGTCCCAGTTTTTATATTGTTTTCGCAACAAAAACAAACAACATTTGCTAAGTATAGAAACATGTAACTTATCTTTCTGATTGAGTATAAAAGTAGTGATGATAATAAATTTTTAAGACAAAAGAAAAAAGAAGTATGCTGAAAAAAAATATAGGAGGGCACTAGAGTTTAATTTTTGTTTTCTATTTTAGAGAAGATGTAACTCACCTTTTTGTTTGAATGTAAAATCAGTGAAAATAATAACCTTTTTAAGGCAAAGGAAAAGAAAGAAACTGAAATAAGGGAAATAGGCTATAAAGCTGTAAAGCATAGTATTTGTCTTTATTTTATTATGTTTTTGGTTTATAAAATTTTTAAATAAAAAAAAACATTTATACCTTTTTTTATAATATTATTTGTTTATTCAATTGATTAATTTATTGATTAATTTCTTAATGCTGATAATAACATGTCTTTGTTACTGATTAGCCATTATGTTTGAATCAATGAGTAAACAAGAAATGACAATATTAACTTATTTATTAATTGTATAGTTTATTAATTAATTGCATAGGTGTTGATTGTATAGGTTATTAATTAATTGCATAGGTGTTGATTGTATAGGTTATTAATTAATTGGATAGGTGTTGAATAAAAATAAGAAACAGTGAGCAAAACAAAACAGTGAGCAAAACTGGGTTCAAAGAAGCTGCATGGGCATGAGAGAATGCTAATTCAAAGTGCTAAAAAATTGCTTCACTTCACTGATGGTTGCTTCATAAAAAAAAAGATAGGTGACAGGGTCAAACTTTTGAGAAAGAGTCCACTGTTGTCTAGTCACAGTCAGTAGGAGTTTCCAAATTAAACTTTGGCCTTATAGTACCTCGCTATCCTCTGTTGGTAAGTAACCATTCTTATTGCTTGTGGTTCAAAATGCTGAGTTGCCTGGACCAATAAGGAGAATGCTACATCTGGTGGTGCAAAATGTTGTGTTGCCTGAGATTTTGTTAGTTTTAGCATTTTTGTTTCAAGATGTGGTAAATTATTTTTCTTTGTTAATTTGAATTGATTGAAGTTGAATTCTATATTTTGATTCTGGTTACTTTATTCTGTATTTTTGGATTATTCTTAATTGGACTGGACAAAATTGAGGTGCTATAGTTGCCCCTATTTAATTGTATTTACTAGATACTAGAGAATATGAATATTATCGTTTGAAATTATTGTTGTAAAAGGTAATTAAATATAAGAACCTAAATTTTGTCTAAATAAGTTGTGAAAGCAAATTAAATTTGAATGATCGTCTTCGGATTAGTTACCGATGCGTAGATCGACAACAATTAAAGAATGACCGTCTTCGGATTGGTTACCGATGCGTAGATCGACAAGAATTAAAGAATGATCGTCTTCAGATTTGTTACCGATGCGTAGATCGACAAGAATTAAAGAATGATCGTTTTCGGATTGGTTACCGATGCGTAGATCGACAAGAATGACAACAATGAAAAAAAAATGATCGTCTTCGGATTGGTTGTCGATGCGTAGATCAATAGAAATCTGAATGATTGTAAAAAAAATTAAACCACGAGCAACACATAGATCTAGTTTAGGAGATATTTTTTTTAGAGAATATATTTATGATAATCGTAAAAAATGCGGATGTGTTGATTGCTTTTAAATAAATCGTGTTTAGTTATTAAAAGGTTAGTTTTGACAAAAATAAAAAAGAGTTTGTTTGATTTGAATAATTAGTTTAAATTGTGAAATTTAAGACGATCAAGTTGTACAACTCGTGTCTCAAAACTCAAGGAGTAAAAGGATGTCTCATCTAGTTAATCCATTTAAAACTATATTTTTATTATTTTCGGTTTTAAAATTGAGTCTTAAAGCCACCAAGTAGTTAATCTAATATTTAAAAAGAGTTAATTTTAGACTCATTTATTTTTTAAATTTTTTTTTTAAAAACTATCAGATTGTATAATTCGTATTCTACTACTCATGGATTAAATGATGTCATTTTTAGTTAACATTTAATAACGATTTTTATTTATGAATTCATTTATGAATTTTAACTTTTGATCTTTTGATATATATAAGAAGAGGTCCCCAGCTAATGTCCCTAGCTAGCCCTTGTGAAATTACCAAAATCTCCCTTAGTATTTCTTCACCTCTTATCTTCTACATTCAAATATCAGTCGTTAGAACAAGATGTAATTATGATTTAACGATCGGTATTTGTCTGCAGAGGATTGCAAACAAACTAGTGCTTGTGAGACCAAATTGCATCAAATTTTATGAAAGAAAACATAGAGTAATTAAAATGAGTAATGGTAGGGAAAAATGAGTAATTACTCTATTTTAATTACTCATTTTAATTATTCTATTTTAATTACCCTAAACCAGGATATGATCATGACATCTCACAGAGATATGTAGTGCTTTATTATGCCTTGTCCCTTCAGCTGGTAATTCGCCATTGCTAAAACTCAAACAATTATTAGCAGTGATATTACTGACAATTCCATCAAACTGGTCGACCGTGATATCGTGAGTAACATGGGCCTCATTGAAAACTTTCATCAGTGTCCTTCTATGTGCTTCAGAGTTTACTAACAAAGAAAGAACATATATCTTGGAAGGGGTTTGATTTAGCTGGTCCACCACCTTATATTCACTTTGCTTGATAAACTTCAAAAATTCGTTAGCTTCTTCCTCAAGCACCGCCTTTTTGCTAGTCTTTGGCCCTTTTATAGCATGATTCATAGCTTCTTTACCCTTTTCCCCACGGTCCTCCTTTTTCCTAGGTTGTTCGGGGGCATATACTCGACCACTCCAAGACATCCCACCAACTCCTGAAATGTTGGTGATATCAAATTCTTTAGGTTCACAGCTATCACCTGATTGATGATTGGCCAAATGAGACGTGACTTCATAATTCCATGGTACCGCCTTGGTCTTTCCATAAGAAAAAGGGGTTGGTGCTTGGACAATTATCGGATATGGACCATTTGGAGTTGCCACAAGATTTTCTTTTCTATAGAGGATTTCCAATGGTCTTGGGAAAGATCTATTATTCTCCACGCACGGCTCTATGGTTAGCACATGATCATCTTTTGCACAACCTACCTGTATGAAATTCTTGTTCATTAATTCCTGAAGGAATTCCTTGAGCTCTTCAGAATTTTTTATTGAACGTGAACCAGTTGGGTGAACACCACAAATTCTAATCTCATTGTTAATAATCTCAATAAAGTTTAACTTGCGTAACTCAGCAAAAATCATTTTTATTGGGGTTTTCACATGTTCCATACTCTTAATTGCACATTGGTCTTCCCCACCTTCAATAACATTGACAGATGAATTTCCGTTGCCCGACAAGGGATTGCACCCCACATTGGGACTGTCTTCCTTGAAGGTAAGCCGTTTTGTATTAATCAACTCTTGCACTTTAGATTTTAGTGCTTGGCAATCTTCGACGTATGGATAATTTTGTATTAATCTTCTTTTCTCGATTAACTGGTGGTTTGTATTGATTCGGGATTGGATTTTGGTTTCCGTTGGTTTTGTTGGGGAAACGTGAGGGAGGTGGCTGGACCATGGGTTGTTGATAATAAGGTGGCCTTGAAGGGTGATATTGGGGGTATGGAGTTTGTGAAGTCGTAGCCACATATGGATATGGAATGTATGGAATTTGGGGTATCGGGGGCTGAAAATTTGGAGGTCGATAAGAATTCATGGATGGAGAATAAGAGACTTTTGGGTTTGCCATTACAGCGTTAGCATCCCCTTCATTCTTCTTTGTGAATTCCATTTGGGGCTTCTTCACACCACTCGTTCCACATACAATCTTACCACTCCTTCTACCACTTTCTACTCTTTCTCCTATCATGACCATGTCAGAAAAATTTGATGACATACTTCTAATCATCTTTTCATAAAAGGGCGACTGGAGAGTATCCATAAACATACCAACCATTTCTCTTTCAGATAAATGAGGATCTACTTGCGATGCCACTTCTCTCCACCGTTGTGCATATTCTTTGAATGTTTCATTGTCCTTTTTCAATGAATTTTTCAATTGCATCCTGTCAGGGGCCACATCAATGTTGTACCTGTATTGTTTCAAGAAGGCATCAGCCAAGTCTTTCCACGAACGGATTCGATTTTGCTCGAGATGCATATACCAATTTAGTGATGCCCCACTCAAACTGTCTTGAAAAAATGAATGAGAAGTTTGTCATCATGAACATGAGAAGCCATTTTTCTACAATACATGGTCAAGTGATTTTTAGGGCATGTGGCACCTTTGTACTTTTCAAACTCAGGTACCTTGAATTTTGAAAAGATTGCCACATTAGGAACCAAGCACACATCAAAAGCATCAAGACCATAGGCATTACTACATTCTAAAACATGTAATTTTTCTTTCATCTGTGTATCTTCACCAATAAACTGAGGTGAGAGCACGCCGAGTGAGGGAGAAAGAAGACAACGACGATGACGATGGAAGGAGAGGCTGAGAGAGAAGAGGAGGTCGAAGTGAGAACAGGCCGAGTGAGGGAGAAAGAAGAGGCCACGATAAACGAAGAAATGAGAGGCTGAGAGAGAAGGAAGAGGCCACGAGAGAAAAACAAAGAAGGGGTCGAGAGAGAAGAAGAGGTGGAGAGTAAAGGTGACGGTGGCGATGATGACAGCGCTGGGCGTTAAAGGTTTGATTTTTTTTTTCTTCTGGTTTTTTACTTTTCAATCACAATGTTATTTTATCAAAACTTTATTAAAAATAATTATAATGCGAAGAGAGGAAAAAAAATAAAAAAAATACCTTAAATCGCCTTACTGTTTGTTCTTCCTTGTTAATTACTATTCTGCATGTATTCTCTTTTTTTTTTTAAGTGTTCCGTTAGTATCTCATTTTTTCTTTCTTGTTAATGAATTTTTTGCTCAATTTATAGAGTAAAGAACGAATCTTTGTGTCTATGAGATAATAGTCAGTCTCAGTTTTTATATTATTTTCGTAACAAAAACAAACAACATTTGCTAAGTATAGAAACATGTAACTTATCTTTCTGATTGAGTATAAAAGTAGTGAAGATAATAAATTTTTAAGGCAAAAGAAAAAAAAAGTATGTTGAAAAAAAAAAAAACAGAAGGGCAGTATAGTTTAATTTTCGTTTTCTATTTTAGGGAAGATGTAACTCGCCTTTTTGTTTGAGTGTAGAATCAGTGAAAATAATACCCTTTTTAAGGCAAACAAAAAGAAAGAAATTGAAATAAGGGAAATAGGTTATAAAACTGTAAAACACAATCTTTGTCTTTATTTTATTATGTTTTTGGTTTATAAAATTTTTAAATCAAACAAAAAAAACATTTATATTTTTTTTATAATATTATTTGTTTATTCAATTGATTAATTTCTTAATGCCGAGAAGAACATGTCTTTGTTACTGATTAGCCATTATGTTTGAATCAATGAGTAAACAAGAAATGACAATATTAACTTATTAATTAATTGTATAGGTTATTAATTAATTGCATAGGTCTTGAATAGAAACAAGAAACAGTGAGCAAAACTGGGCCTGGGCCAATAAGGAGAATGCTGGTTCAAAATGCTAAAAAATTGCTTCACATGGTTGCTTCATAAAAAAAAATAGGTGGCAGGGTCAGACTTTGAGAAAGAGTCCACTGTTGTCCAGTCATAGTCAGGAGTTTCCAAATTAAACTCTGGCCTTGTAGTACCTCGCTATCCTCTATTGGTAAGTAGCCATTCTTAACTGAGTTGCCTGTGGTTCAAAATGATGAGTTGCATGTGGTTCAAAATGCTGGACCAATAAGGAGAATGCTACATCGGTTGGTGCAAAATGCTGTGTTGCCTGAGATTTTGTTAGTTTTAGCATTTTTGTTTCAAGATGTGGTAAATTATTTTTCTTTGTTAATTTGAATTGATTGAAGTTGAATTCTGTATTTTGATTCTGGTTATTTTATTATGTATTTTTGGATTATTCTTAATTGGACTGGACAAAATTGAGGTGCTACATTTTAAACTCTAAACAATATTCTTCTCCTATCTTATTTTAAATGTTTTGTTTGTCTTTTTCTTTGTTTTAAATTATTTGTCATTTTATAATACAATATAATATTAATTACTTTTTTTTCCACTAATGTACTCTTATTTATTATATCTCAATTCATCAAAAAATTTCACTAACTGCAATTCATAAGAGTATTTGAGTAAATGAAATTTATTTTAACATTGATATTAACACAATTAAGTTTTATTTTTCTTTAGAATTGTGTATAATTTCAAATGAGATAGAGAAAATATTAAATAAATTTTATGTTTACTAATTAGGTGTCTTACATACAAAATATATGAGTAATTAATTTGATACAACAAACAAAAGAGAAAGTTTGTTAATAAAAAAAAGAGAGAAATAATGTGGAAATTTGAGATTTACTTTAACGAATATTATGTAAATTTGAGAAAAATTATTAATAAAAGATAATAGGTTAGATTATTCTTTTAATTTCTTAATTTATTTTTTAATTTTATTTTGATCATTTAATTAACTTTCGTTCTATTTTGGTCTCTTAACTATGGTTCCGTTAGTCAATATAGTCAATATAGTCTTTAATGAAAAAACGTTAAATCAAATTCATTTGTCAAATTAGTCATCTGACTAGACCATCTAACTCACCAATATAATTGTTCATCGAGAAATTAATCAACCAACAATATTTTTTTTATTTAAATACAGTTTTGGTACTCATATGTTGTTCAAATATAATTTTTAATTTTCTTATTTCTAAATTTAGTTTTTTGATCATTTGTTTTACAATTTGTGAGATATTATTGGTCCCCTCCATCTTTTTATGATATGACATAACATTGATGTGACATAATTAAATTGAATAAAATAAAATATATGCCATTAACGAGTACCATGTAAGAAAACTCAAATTTTAAAATTTTCAAAACATATTTGTGTTTCGAAAATTTTAAATTTAAATTTTTTGAAATACAATTTAAAATTTTTAATATACTTTTATGTTCAGGTAAATTTAAATTGGGTTTTCTGAAAATCAAATTAAACTTGGTAGAGTTGAAAAAAAATTGTTTTTAAGAAAAGAAAAAAATAAAATGAATAGTTTAAGTAAAATGTGGGGTAAGGGATATAATTTGGGTGGAAATAAGGTGAAAATTTCTCATTCTTTAGTAGTGTGCAGAACTAGTCCAAGTATAAGGTTGCACAAACTCTTGTTTTAGAACCTAGAGTATTATAGCATGCACCCCAACACCTAAACCTCCTACCCCCAAATATTTTAAAATGTCTAAAATGTCTTATTTAATAATTATTAATTTATTTTCAAAAAAATAATATTCACTTTTTAACCTGGTATGTTCGGAACTTTTGGAATTTACCCTATAATTCGAAAATTTCAAATTTTTGAAGTTATTTTTTTTAAACTTTTGAAACTTTCGAAGATGTTGAAACCTTCGAAGTACAAATTTTTATGAATTCATCAACAATTTCGAAAGTTTCGTTGGAAGTGGAAATTTTCGAAACACTTCGAAAGTTTAGTGTAACCTGAAAGTTTCGAAATATTTCGAAAGTTTCATTTCAAGCTGAAAGTTTCGAAAACCTTCGAAAGTTTCATTTTGAAATGAAAGTTTCGAAATATTTTGAAAGTTTCAAATCAAAATGAAAATTTCGAAGGTTTTATTGGAAAAGTTTTACCTTTATTTTTTAAATATTGTATTATTATTATTATTAATTAAATTGAGTAAACATTTTAGAATCAGTCATGAGTAGAGTTGAGGTTCTTGCTACAACAACGACTATAGATTCTACAGATAAATTTATCACTCATCAGGTATTTTTACCGAAATTTAATGTATTAACATGTATTAATGTTTTATTTTAAATCTTCATTTTAATCTGAAATCTTTATTTGAAATATATGTTGTAGATTTTTCCTTCTCGAGAAGCTGTATTTGAATGGGCAAAGAAAATTGGAATGCAAAATAGAATTTTAATTGTTACCATTTGATCAGATAAAGCAACGGGAAAGAGAGGCAGAAAAGACAAATTAATTTTGGGATGCGAAAGAGGCGGAAGATATAAATCAAAATCAAAATCAAAATGAACAGTAACTTGATCTCACAAGGAAAAATGTCCGTTTAAACTCAGATGTATACGATCGAGTTTGGGTGAAGGATGGAAAATTAGTGTTCATTGTGGAACACACAATCACGATTTAGCCAATACTTTAGACGATCATTCATATTTGGGGCGTCTAAATGAAGAGGAGAAAAAATTTGTCAATGACATGACAAAGTATAAGCTTGCACCAAGGTTCATTTTGAATGCTTTGAAAGAGAAAAATAAATATAATGTCACAATTTCCACTCAAATATATAAAGCAAGAAGTACTTATCGATCATCTTTGAGAGGTTCCTCCACAGAGGTGCAACATCTATTGAAGTTAATACAAAATGAAAATTATGTGCACTGGACAAGAAGACGGGATAATTCAGATGTTCTAAGAGACATATTTTGGACGCATCCTGATTGTATAAACTTGTTGAACACGTTTAATTTTGTTTTGATATGTGATAGTGTTGAGGAAAAAACCTTTTTGATATATATTTTAATGACAACAAACCTTTTAAATTAAATGATTAAGTTTTATGAATGGTGGTCTACTAATGATTTCACTTAAGTTTGTTTAAGGAACATAAATGCATAAGTGAACAAAGCAAGAATCGAAGAAAACAGCAGCAGAGAACATTCTTGACATATTCTGGAAAACGGAGAATGTTCGCTTTTGATGATTCTGATAATCATCATGTTTCCTGCTTCTGATGATCCTGATAATCATCATGTTTTCTGCTTCTGATGATTCTGATAATCATCATGTTTCCTGCTTCTGATGATTTTGATAATCATCATGTTTTCTGCTTCTGATGATTATGATAATCATCATGTTTTCTGCTTCTGGTGATTCTGGCATGAATCATTCTGTGTTTCTTCTGATCAATTTTGGATGAAGTCTGGGTTATTCAAAATTCGACTGTCATGCCATGTTCTGGTCAAATTATCTCCTGGATTACTTCTTGCTTTTGACAACTTATGGCCTGGAACAACTCTACACATGGCAGGCTTCACATTAGAATGGTCCAAAGAATCTTCTGATATTTATTACCTCTGATATAGTCCATCAAAGATATCTTCTAGTCACTTCTGGACAAGTCTGGACTGTGTTGAAATTACACTGCCAGGCTATGTTCTGATCAGTATAACTTCTTGATTGCTTCTGATATTTGAATCATTCTTGTTTGGAGCAATTCATATTATGGCAGGCTTCCCTCTGGTGTTTTCCAGATGTTCTTCTGATTTTGTTTCTGTTTGATATAAGCCTCCAAAGTTATCTTCTGGTCGGTTTTGGACATTCTGGTTTATCTTCTGATAATTCCAGAAATGCATCTTCTGTAAATTCAGAATGTATCCTCTGATACATTCATCTTCTGATGGTTTTTACTGTAGTAATTCAAGTTCAAAATAAGATTCCATCAAGTGTATTTGTACACATCAAAATCCAGATTATTTAGAACCAACTTGGTTCCAACATCATTCTGTGTTGTTTCTGATGATTCTGGTATGAATCATGCTGTTGTTTCTGCTTCTGATGATTCTGGTATGAATCATTCTGTTGTTTCTGCTTCTGATGATTCTGGTGTGAATCATTCTGTTTTGCTTCTGATGATCCTCATTCTGGTTCGGTTTCTGATGTTCTGAGGCTGATCATTCTGGTTCTGTTTTTGGCTTATGTATTCGAATACAAAGAAGCTGTATTCGAATACAGATTTGTAAATTCCAGAAAATTCAGTTTTTAACACTATGTTTGAAATTTTCAAGAGGTTGGGAAAACATTTCAAATGTTGATGATTACTTGGCTGTTTGGTCATGTTTGTGATGATGATAATTTTGACTGTGCTGAGTTATTTTAAATATGATTGAAAGGTATGAATTTCCTGATTTTGCATACTGTTTCCAGAGAAGTGAAACACTGCATATTCATGCATTGCATAGTCAAGTGGTACCCGCGATGGGCCACAGAGTAATGCGCAACCACGTGCTGATCAGTTGAGCGATTGCACGAGTGTTGGACTGTTGAGCATCTGCACTAGGTACTGATCTGTTGAGCGATTGTACCTTGGTATATAAGTGCTGGTCTGTTGAGCGACTGCACTAGTACTGGACTGTTGAGCGTCTGCACTGGTACTGGACTGTTGAGCGTCTGTACCCTGAAGTCGAATGATATTTAATTTGAATTGATATTAATTTCCTTGAAACGTAATTCTGAAAACTCTTTTATTTATGTATTCGTTTTTAAAAAAAAATACACTCGCGCTGTGTTTTAAACTCGGGGTGTTACATTCAACATCATTCTCCAACAGTGTACCATTAGTCCAGAATGATACAATCATTCTCCAGCGTACTGAACATCATTCTCCAGCTTGACTGCCAAGAACGTTGAACGATCTTGAAGTATGTTTACATCAAAACAGATCCAAGAAAAGATCAGGAAGACATCCATAATGATCAAAACTGAACCTCCAGATTGATTATCAATCTCCAGAAAGTTCAAATACTAGGACTCCATATTGATTATCAATCTCCAGAATTTTCATTAACATTCTGCAGAAGTTCATCATCATTCTCCAAGCTGTTTTGACATAATCAAAACTCCAGTTCTGCTGTCAAGATTGATAAACAATCTTAACAATATACAACGCATCAAGACAGCTTGCAGTATGTTCAAAAATCAGTCCAGATTGATTATCAATCTCCAGGAAACCCAAAAGCTAAAGCTCCAGATTGATCATCAATCTCCAGCAAATACAGTTTTTCTGCAACAAGTTTTGCGATCATTTTTAATCTGTTTTAAGTGATTCAAAAGCTCCAGTTCAAGCCTACAATATTATCACTTATCGGAAGTGTTAAAGAATCAGTAATCACTCAAGTAAATTTGATCCACAACGCAACACACATCCCAGTCTGAACAGAAAATAAAAATAGTCAAAAGTTTGATTATTTTTATTCAGAAATAATGCCTTTGGTCAAGCCTGACAAGAGCACTACCAACGGCTCTATTTGACCATCATTATATGCTCTCACGCCTATAAAAGGAAGGCAAAAGCTCAGGAAGAAATACAACTTCAAGTACAGAGAAAAACATCACTCACATACATCTTCATACTTGAAAGCTTCTCAATCATAAACAAAAGATTCAGTTCTGTTTTTCCTCTTCATATCAGAATTATCTACTGAATTCTTTTGTCAAGAATCTAATCTCAAACACGAGTTGAGCATACTCAGATTCTGTCCAAAAATCAAAGACATTCAAGTGCCAAGATATATCATCAATCACTCACATACATACTTGAAAATCTCTCATCACTTACAAGAATCAGTTTGATTAAATTCTTTTTACTCTTATACATTTATACTGAATTCTTTGTAAAAAATCGAATCTCAAACAAGAGTTGAGACATCTCAGATTCTAAACAATCTAATCATTATTGTAAAACTCAAACTATAAGAGTTAAGTATAGTTTGGGGTAGATTGTAAGAAATCACTATCAAGGTTGGTAGGTGATTTGATTAATCTCTTTCTGGGTGGAATTAGATTAAAGTCTGTAACAAAGATCAAGGTTGATCTAAGCTAGGTGCTGTAAAACCAAGAAGGTTCTTGTTTTAAACAATTAGTGGAAAATCTCAACGTTGTGAGGACTGGACGTAGCCTGGGTTGGGTGAACCAGGATATATCTGTGTGTGATATCTCTTCCCTTATCTCTATTTACTTTCAGTCTGTTAATTATCAAGTTAAATAGATAAACTGAACTGTTGATTTTAACTAACCAAGAACGTTCTCTGTTTTCTGGTGAAAACCAAGAACGTTCTCCTTTTTCTGTTTTCACAACCAAGATCAATCTTGAGTTATTTTCTTAAGTTTTTAACTAGAATTTTAAAAGGGCGAATTTACAATTCAAACCCCCTTTCTTGTAAATCGATATTGCTACTTTAATTGGCATCAGAGCTTGGTGTCTAAAGATTAAGCACCTAACAAGTGTTAGAGGAAAAGATTCAGGAAGAAGAAGTAATGTCAGAAACCAACATGTGCTTCAAGGAAAACTTAGAAAATAATGAGGTAACCATATCTGAACTCTGTCCTTTATGTGAAGAAATGGAAAAAGAATTTGATAATCTTTTATGTGATTCAAACCTTCTTGCTCGAAAATATGGTTTATTTAAAGAACAACTCCGTAAAGAAAAAGAAGAAAAAGAGAAAGCCCAAGCTATGAATGACGAACTCAGAAAGGTCATTCAATGTTTGCAGCAAACTCATTTACAAATGGTTGAACAACAAAAGTCTCTCAATGAGATAACCATAAAAAATCATTTTCCAAAATATTTTGAAACTAAGGAAGAAAGTACCTCTTTAAAGATAGAAGTTCCTGATTCAAAAAATGACTCAACCAACTTGGTAACAACCACTGAAACATTTCAAAAGAATATGATATCTGAAGAAAGGATATTTGAGAAAGATGATTTATGTTTCAAAACTTCTCAAAAAGAAAAGATTTATGAAAACATTTTTGTTCTAGAAAGAAAGGAAGGTAAATGCAAAACCAAATGTTCATATTGTAAAAGAATTGAACATCTGGAAGTTGCTTGTTACTTTAAGAAAAGAGATGAAAAAATTAAAAGCAAAAGGATTTTTAAAAGGAAAGAGTGTTCTGCAAATAAAGTTGAACCAGTTTTGAAAAATCTGCAGAAAGGAGATCGTTCTCCAGGTTGTTCTCAAAACGGAGAACGTTCTGGAACAAAAGCTGAACTTTCTCCAGAAAGTTTGAAAAAAGGAGAACGTTCTGGAATTTCATCAAAATCAATTTCAAAGACTTTTAAAACTCATATTTTCAAACCTTCTTCAAGACCAACAACAAAGTGTTCTCTTTGTTCCAAGAATGGCCACTTCGAGTCAACTTGCTATTTTAAAAAGAGATCAAGTTTTAAAAAATCTTCTAAAAGAAGATATACTAACCATCAAGGACCCAAACAAATATGGGTACCAAAGTCATTACTAACTTGTGATGCAGGAACACCATCCAACAATCAAGAAAGAACATTGATACATGAACAAGGCATGCTCAATACACATGAATGGAAAAGTATGATGTCTCCTCTCATTACAAAAATTTGGAGTGTCTATAACCTTTGGAAACATTAACAAATCAAAGGTACATGTATCATTTGTTGAAATAATTTTGCATAGATTAAGAATGTTTGATATAACTTTGTAAAATTACTTTTAAAGTTATTTTTTAAACCCCACATGGCTGAAGTAAAACAAACATCCTCATTTTGAAGAAAAATCCTTATGTTTTACACTTAGATGAATTTTCAACCAAATCATGCTTTTAAGACTTTTGAAAAAGAATTGTCATTTCTATAAGAAATGATCAAAGGAAATTTGAAATATTATTCTTCAAATAAATCTTTGATGAAAATGATATTTCACATGATTTGTTTGTCAAAGAACTTTCAAACAATATGAAGTTACAAGAAATTAGTTACAATAAATGGATAGAACAGTTTTAAATAAATCAAGTGGTGAAAAATAATTTTGGAGAGAAGCCTCAAAAATTGTTTATCATGTTCTTAATCTTGGCTTTAGTAGAAAATATCTTTGACGTGCCTTCATATAATTGTTTTTTAAAGTAAAACATATCATACTTTGAATGTCATTACTATGTTTCACATAATAAAGAAAGTATGAGCAATTTGTTTTAAAATGTCATCAAAGTATATATTCTAAATGCTCTACATTCTATAAATATTATAGAAACTCAAGGCCCAAATGAAATTATGCATATTATGGTTGATGAATATGTTGATTTTTATGATGAAAGATAGGATGGTGAAGATAAATAATTACAATGTTATATTTGGATAAATCGCAAAGTTGATAATGTTCAAATATCATTCATGAAAACTCCAAAGTCTGATCATGGCAAAACAAAAAGGCTATAAGAAAAAGATCAAATTAAGCAAGAAGGTATACACCAGAACATTCTCCACAAAGAGCAGAATGTTCTCCACAAGAGCAGAATGTTCTTGACAGTAAATATATTTCATCAATCAAAACTAATGTTGCACATCATGATGATATGGTTGAAGAACATCAACAATGAGCTTGAACCATTTGCTCCTATACCTACCTCACTATTAACCTTTCCTCCAAAACATCTCCCCATGATCAAATTATTAGAAGAACTAATTGGGAGGAATTTGTTACTGGTACCAAAGTTGTTGCTGCTGCTGCTGGAGATGCAACTATAATGGTTAACATGCCGCTGAACAACAGAAATGATATTCAAGCTCTACTAAATAATAAGTATAATGACTCATTCAAAACATCCAGACGTCTCTTAGGCTGAAATGAGTGGCTCTGCCATCAAGCATTCCAAGCTTTAAAAATCAAGCAGCAAGGTGTTGTATACGGCATAGATTTGATTATGGAGCAATCATCCTATTGGATGAACGCTTGTGCGAATAAAGGATTAAAGAATTAATTTCAAAATGGTTAAAGATACTCTTGAGAGTGTATGACAGTTTTGATTCATCATTGGAAGAACTCTCTCAACAACAAAATATAAATTGTCCCACTTTGACCATCAATCAAGATGAATAAAAGAGAATGAAGAGAAGCTCCAAAATATTCAAAGATCTCTTATCGTTGAACTAGACCACTAAAGGAGGTACACTAAATCCAAAATTCTTATGCTATTTGCATCATGATAAGAATGAATATTTTTTTTTATATCATGTGATTGATTGGGTGTTCTTAAAATTAAAAATGCATGTTATTTTTTATGCAAGTATGACTTTAAAAGTTTAAATTGATTACATTACTTGTATGTGCATATGCCTATTTTCTATTCTAAATTCAACATGTTTTCACTCTTTGTTCATACTCTTTTTATGATAAACAAGTGTGCAAACCCAGTTTGACATTCAAAATTATTGTTCTAGTTATAAAGACATTTAAAATAAATTAGTGTCTTTAATAATTAGACAAAGGGCTGTTTTGTCAAGTATACTTCATTGAACCTTTTTACACTTTGCACAATAACATATTTCAAATTATCACGTTAAATGAATTAACATCATTCACCTTCTTATGAATTAGAAAGTATTCATTATCACGTTCTCTTCAATTATTTTGAATATATTGAATAGCCTATACATTGCTTGTTGTTTAAGTATAATTTTTTTTGAATATGACTTTTCAAAAAAAAAAAAACCAAAAAATTGAGTTTATAATGTGGCTTTTGAAAAAGATCCTTCTTCAACATATTTTAAATTTATATCCTTGTTTATGATTCATTTTTGAAGGATTTCAACAAGAGAATATGTGTTTGGTCTTCATGAAAATGATTTTTGTCTCTTATGGCTTTAAAATTCAAAACTAATCCAAGAAGATTATGCCATGAAAGTAAAAAATTGATATGTGAACATTTTGAAGCATATTAATATATGTCTTTGCAAATGAGTCTTATTTGTTGCTTACTTCTTTTGTGAAAATTGATTTCAAGTGCTTAAATTTATTTTAAGCATGATAGATAAAAATAGCAACAATAAAAAAGCCTCATGAAAGTATGCTTAAATATATGCCTTATTGTTTATTTGTGTGTTTGCAAAAAACTTTGTGAAAAAACATTTTTTTAATGTGAGCAAATCCTTTGGCATATTTTTTATCCATTTAAAAATTAGTTTTTGAAAAATACAAAAATTCTTAGAATAAGAATGTTTTGTAAAGAGAGAAATTATATTTGATTCATCTTATTTCGCTTCCTTGTATGCGCTCATTCTCTCTAGTTATAAAAATGAAAAATGGATCTATTTCTAACAATAAAGCTTGATCATATTCAAATTGAAAGGTGATCTCTTGAGAAAGAGGACAAAGAGCAAAGTGACATTTTCGTTGTTTTATGGAACTTTGAATTATTTAAAAAATTAATTCAGTGGGAGTTTTTAGAAAATATTATTCTTCTTGAAACTGAAGTTTACTCATTGTTTTCTTTCTAAAAAATGAGAAGAATATATATTCATTGACTATTTTTCAAAGTGCGTTAAAATGCTTGCATACAATTATGTCATATTGTTGTTGTTATCATTATCCATATCTTGATTGCAATATTGACTACAATGATATGATCATCATACATGCTATGTTCTTTAATGCTAAATGCAAACTTGACTAGTTTGATATATGAATGCCAGTCAACCATATGATTATCCATATCTTGATTTCTATGTCTATTTTCCAACCTTTTTGATAGATGTCAAAAGGGGGAGAGAAATATATGATGGATATAAAATGATAGAAGTTAATGAAGAATGTTAAGAATTAACCTCTTGCATATGTATAGGGGGAGTTTAATTAGAATGATAAGAATTAAACTCTTGCATGTGTTTAGGGGGAGTTTAATTACATATTTAAGAACATTCTTGCATTTTATTTATATCCATCCATAAAACTTATGAATTATTCAAAAGGTTTGTCATCATCAAAAAGGGGGAGATTGTTGAGGAAAAAACCTTTTTGATATATGTTTTAATGACAACAAACCTTTTAAATTAAATGATTTAGTTTTATGAATGGTGGTCTACTAATGATTTCACTTAAGTTTGTTTATGGAACATAAATGCATAAGTGAACAAAGCAAGAATCGAAGAAAACAGCAGCAGAGAACATTCTTGACATATTCTGGAAAACGGAGAATGTTCGCAAGACTGTGATAGCATAAAGACCAAACTTTCTCCACCACTTAATTAAAGTTATTGCATCTGGAATTTACATCAGTACTGAGAGTACATGACAAGGAACAGATATGATCAATTAGAATCAAAAGGAACCATTCAAATCACAAAGAAAAAATGCCATGAATCAAGCTGCCAAAGCAAGACTGAACAGTCTCCAGAATGTTCAGAATTAACAGCATGTTAATGATTCAAGGAAAGCCAAGAAATCAGCATAATGAACACTCTTGAAGAGGATACCTCAAGAAGAGGATATCAGAGGATACCTCAACCAGAGGATACCTCACGAAGCTGTCATCAGAGGATACCTCACGAAGCTGACATCAGAGGATATCTCACGAAGCTGCCATTAGAGAATACCTCATGAAGCTGTCATCAGAGGATACCTCATGAAGCTGACATCAGAGGATACCTCACGAAGCTGCCATCAGAGGATACCTCACCAAGCTGCTATCAGAGGATACCTCACCAAGCTGCCATCAGTGGATACCTCAACCAGAGGATATCAGAGAATACCTCAACCAGAGGATATCAGAGAATACCTCAACCAGAGGATATCAGAGGATACCTTAACCAGAGGATATCAGAGGATACCTCAACCAGAGAATACCAGAGGATACCTCAACCAAAGAATACCAGAGGATATCTCCAGAAAACGATATCAAAGGATATCTCCAGAAAATACATTCAGAGGAAGAACCAAGTCTGTTCTTGGACATCAGAATGTCCAGAATGATCAGAACAGTCTCCAGAATGATCTTCTATCAAGAATGATCATTAGTCTCTATGAATGATCATTAGTCTCCAGAAATGATCATCAATCTCCAGAATGATTATCATTCTCCAGCATGATTAACAACTATCTTCAGCATGATCAAACATCAATCTCCAGCATGTTAACAATCAAATCTCCAGCACGTTTAACATCATTCTCCAACAATGTACCATTAGTCCAGAATGATACAATCATTCTCCAGCATACTGAACATCATTCTCCAGCTTGACTGCCAAGAACGTTGAACGATCTTGAAGTATGTTTACATCAAAACAGATCCAAGAAAAGATCAGGAAGACATCCAGAATGATCAAAACTGAACCTCCAGATTGATTATCAATCTCCAAAAAGTTCAAATACTAGGACTCCAGATTGATTATCAATCTCTAGAATTTTCATTAACATTCTGCAGAAGTTCATCATCATTCTCCAAGCTGTTTTGACATAATCAAAACTCCAGTTCTGCTGTCAAGATTGATAAACAATCTTAACAATATACAATGCATCAAGACAGCTTGCAGTATGTTCAGAAATCAGTCCAGATTGATTATCAATCTCCAGGAAACCCAAAAGCTAAAGCTCCAGATTGATCATC
The DNA here is from genome assembly GCA_037974295.1 of Cicer cuneatum. Taxonomy (NCBI): domain Eukaryota; kingdom Viridiplantae; phylum Streptophyta; class Magnoliopsida; order Fabales; family Fabaceae; genus Cicer; species Cicer cuneatum. Next base: position 13,006,506 of record JBBPBO010001985.1, read on the forward strand.
AATCTCCAGCAAATACAGTTTTTCTGCAACAAGTTTTGCGATCATTTTTAATCTGTTTTAAGTGATTCAAAAGCTCCAGTTCAAGCCTACAATATTATCACTTATCAGAAGTGTTAAAGAATCAGTAATCACTCAAGTAAATTTGATCCAAAACGCAACACACATCCCAGTCTGAACAGAAAATAAAAATAGCCAAAAGTTTGATTATTTTTATTCAGAAATAATGCCTTTGGTCAAGCCTGACAAGAGCACTACCAACGGCTCTATTTGACCATCATTATATGCTCTCACGCCTATAAAAGGAAGGAAAAAGCTTTGGAAGAATTACAGCTTCAAGTACAGAGAAAAACATCACTCACATACATCTTCATACTTGAAAGCTTCTCAATCATAAACAAAAGATTTAGTTATGTTTTTCCTCTTCATATCAGAATCATCTACTGAATTCTTTTGTCAAGAATCTAATCTCAAACATGAGTTGAGCATACTCAGATTCTGTCCAAAAATCAAAGACATTCAAGTGCCAAGATATATCATCAATCACTCACATACATACTTGAAAATCTCTCATCACTTACAAGAATCAGTTGATTAAATTCTTTTTACTCTGATACATTTATACTGAATTCTTTGTAAAGAATCGAATCTCAAACAAGAGTTGAGACATCTCAAATTCTAAACAATCTCATCATTATTGTAAAACTCAAACTATAAGAGTTAAGTATAGTTTGGGGTAGATTGTAAGAAATCACTATCAAGGTTGGTAGGTGATTTGATTAATCTCTTTCTGGGTGGAATTAGATTAAAGTCTGTAACAAAGATCAAGGTTGATCTAAGCTAGGTGCTGTAAAACCAAGAAGGTTCTTGTTTTAAACAATTAGTGGAAAATCTCAACGTTGTGAGGACTGGACGTAGCCTGGGTTGGGTGAACCAGGATATATCTGTGTGTGATATCTCTTCCCTTATCTCTATTTACTTTCAGTCTGTTAATTATCAAGTTAAATAGATAAACTGAACTGTTGATTTTAACTAACCAAGAACGTTCTCTGTTTTCTGGTGAAAACCAAGAACGTTCTCCTTTTTCTGTTTTCACAACCAAGATCAATCTTGAGTTATTTTCTTAAGTTTTTAACAGGAATTTTAAAAGGGCGAATTTACAATTCAAACCCCCCTTTCTTGTAAATCGATATTGCTACTTCAATTGGCATCAGAGCTTGGTCTCTAAAGATTAAGCACCTAACAAGTGTTAGAGGAAAAGATTCAGGAAGAAGAAGTAATGTTAGAAACCAACATGTGCTTAAAGGAAAACTTAGAAAATAATGAGTCATTACTAACTTGTGATGCAGGAACACCATCCAACAATCAAGAAAGAACATTGATACATGAACAAGGAATGCTCAATACACATGAATGGAAAAGTATGATGTCTCCTCTCATTACAAAAATTTGGAGTGTCTATAACCTTTGGAAACATTAACAAATCAAAGGTACATGTATCATTTGTTGAAATAATTTTGCATAGATTAAGAATGTTTGATATAACTTTGTAAAATTACTTTTAAAGTTATTTTGTTAAACCCCACATGGCTGAAGTAAAACAAACATCCTCATTTTAAAGAAAAATCGTTATGTTTTACACTTAGATGAATTTTCATCCAAATCATGCTTTTAAGACATTTGAAAAAGAATTGTCATTTCTATAAGAAATGATCAAAGGAAATTTGAAATATTATTCTTCAAATAAATCTTTGATGAAAATGATATTTCACATGATTTGTTTATCAAAGAACTTTCAAACAATATGAAGTTACAAGAAATGGATAAGAACAATTTTAAATAAATCAAGTGGTGAAAAATAATTTTGAAGTGAAACCACAAAAATTGTTTATCATTTTCTTAATTTTGGCTTTAGTAGAAAAGATCTTTGGCGTGCCTTCATATAATTGTTTTTTAAAGCAAAACATATCATACTTTGAATGTCATTACTATGTTTCACATAATAAAGAAAGTATGAGCAATTTGTTTTAAAATGTCATCAAAGTATATATTCTAAATGCTCTACATTCTATAAATATTATAGAAACTCAAGGCCCAAATGAAATTATGCATATTATGGTTGATGAATATGTTGATTTTTATGATGAAAGATAGGATGGTGAAGATAAATAATTACAATGTTATATTTGGATAAATCGCAAAGTTGATAATGTTCAAATATCATTCATGAAAACTCCAAAGTCTGATCATGGCAAAACAAAAAGGCTATAAGAAAAAGATCAAATTAAGCAAGAAGGTATACACCAGAACATTCTCCACAAAGAGCAGAATGTTCTCCACAAGAGCAGAATGTTCTTGACAGTAAATATATTTCATCCAATCAAAACTAATGTTGCACATCATGATGATATGGTTGAAGAACATCAACAATGAGCTTGAACCATTTGCTCCTATACCTACCTCACTATTAACCTTTCCTCCAAAACATCTCCTCATGATCAACTTATTAGAAGAACTAATTGGGAGGAATTTGTTACTGGTACCAAAGTTGCTGCTGCTGCTGGAGATGCAACTACAGTGGTTAACATGCCTCTGAACAACAGAAATGATATTCAAGCTCTACTAAAGAATAAGTATAATGACTCATTCAAAACATCCAAACGTCTCTTAGGCTGAAATGAGTGGCTCTGCCATCAAGCATTCCAAGCTTTAAAAATCAAGCAGCAAGGTATTGTATACGGCATAGACTTGATTATGGAGCAATCATCCTATTGGATGAACGCTTGTGCAAATAAAGGATTAAAGCATTAATTTCAAAATGGTTAAAGATACTCTTGAGAGTGTATGACAGTTTTGATTCATCATTGGAAGAACTCTCTCAACAACAAAAGATAAATTGTCCCACTTTGACCATCATTCAAGATGAATAAAAGAGAATGAAGAGAAGCTCCAAAATATTCAAAGATCTCTTGTCGTTGAACTAGACCACTAAAGGAGGTACACTCAATCAAAAATTCTTATGCTATTTGCATCATGATAAGAATGAATATTTTTTTATATCATGTCATTGATTAGGTGTTCTTAAAATTAAAAATGCATGTTATTTTTTATGCAAGTATGACTTTAAAAGTTTAAATTGATTACATTACTTGTATGTGCATATGCCTATTTTCTATTCTAAATTCAACATGTTTTCACTCTTTGTTCATACACTTTTTATGATAAACAAGTGTGCAAACCCAGTTTGACATTCAAAATTATTGTTCTAGTTATAAAGACATTTAGAATAAATTAGTGTCTTTAATAATTAGACAAAGGGCCGTTTTGTCAATTATACTTCATTGAACCTTTTTACACTTTGCACAATAACATCTTTCAAACTATCATGTTAAATGTATTAACATCATTCACCTTCTTATGAATTAGAAAGAATTCTTTATCATGTTCTCTTCAATTATTTTGAATATATTGAATAGCCTATACATTGCTTGTTGTCTAAGTATAATTTCTTTGCAAATGTCTTATTAATATATGTCTTTGCAAATGAGTCTTATTTGTTGCTTACTTCTTTTGTGAAAAATTGATCTCAAGTGTTTAAATTTACTTTAAACATGATAGATAAAAATAGCAACAATCAAAAAGCCTCATGAAAGTATGCTTGAATATATGCCTTATTATTTATTTGTGTGTTTGCAAAAAAACTTTGTGAAAAAACATTTCTTTAATGTGAGCAAATCCTTTGGTATATTTTTTTTATCCATTTAAAAATTAGTTTTTGAAAAATACAAAAATTCTTAGAATAAGAATGTTTTGTAAAGAGAGAAATTATATTTGATTCATCTTATTTCGCTTCCTTGTATGCGCTCATTCTCTCTAGTTATAAAAATGAAAAATGGATCTATTTCTAACAATAAGCTTGATCATATTCAAATTAAAAGGTGATCTCTTGTGAAAAGAGGACAAAGAGCAAAGTGACATTTTCCTTGTTTTATGGAACTTTGAATTATTTAAAAAATAAATTCAGGGGGAGTTTTTAGAAAATATTATTCTTCTTGAAACTGAAGTTTACTCATTGTTTTCTTTCTAAAAAATGAGAAGAATATATATTCATTGACTATTTTTCAAAGTGCGTTAAAATGCTTGCATACAATTATGTCATATTGTTGTTGTTATCATTATCCATATCTTGATTGCAATATTGACTACAATGATATGATCATCATACATGCTATGTTCTTTAATGCTAAATGCAAACTTGACTAGTTTGATATATGAATGCCAGTCAACCACATGATTTCTATGTGTAGTGCACTCATGCTATTACTCCATTTTTTTTTATTTCTATGTCTATTTCCCAACCTTTTTGATAGATGTCAAAAGGGGGAGAGAAATATATGATGGATATAAAATGATAGAAGTTAATGAAGAATGTTAAGAATTAACCTCTTGCATATGTTTAGGGGGAGTTTAATTAGAATGATAAGAATTAAACTCTTGCATGTGTTTAGGGGGAGTTTAATTACATATTTAAGAACATTCTTGCATTTTATTTATATCCATCCATAAAACTTATGATTTATTCAAAAGGTTTGTCATCATCAAAAAGGTGGAGATTGCTGAGGAAAAAACCTTTTTGATATATGTTTTAATGACAACAAACCTTTTAAATTAAATGATTAAGTTTTATGAATGGTGGTCTACTAATGATTTCACTTAAGTTTGTTTAAGGAACATAAATGCATAAGTGAACAAAGCAAGAATCGAAGAAAACAGCAGCAGAGAACATTCTTGACATATTCTGGAAAACGGAGAATGTTCGCAAGACTGTGATAGCATAAAGACCAAACTTTCTCCACCACTTAATTAAAGTTATTGCATCTGGAATTTACATCAGTACTGAGAGTACATGACAAGGAACAGATATGATCAATTAGAATCAAAAGGAACCATTCAAATCACAAAGAAAAAATGCCATGAATCAAGCTGCCAAAGCAAGACTGAACAGTCTCCAGAATGTTCAGAATTAACAGCATGTTAATGATTCAAGGAAAGCCAAGAAATCAGCATAATGAACACTCTTGAAGAGGATACCTCAAGAAGAGGATATCAGAGGATACCTCAACCAGAGGATACCTCACGAAGCTGTCATCAGAGGATACCTCACGAAGCTGACATCAGAGGATATCTCACGAAGCTGCCATTAGAGAATACCTCATGAAGCTGTCATCAGAGGATACCTCATGAAGCTGACATCAGAGGATACCTCACGAAGCTGCCATCAGAGGATACCTCACCAAGCTGCTATCAGAGGATACCTCACCAAGCTGCCATCAGTGGATACCTCAACCAGAGGATATCAGAGAATACCTCAACCAGAGGATATCAGAGAATACCTCAACCAGAGGATATCAGAGGATACCTTAACCAGAGGATATCAGAGGATACCTCAACCAGAGAATACCAGAGGATACCTCAACCAAAGAATACCAGAGGATATCTCCAGAAAACGATATCAAAGGATATCTCCAGAAAATACATTCAGAGGAAGAACCAAGTCTGTTCTTGGACATCAGAATGTCCAGAATGATCAGAACAGTCTCCAGAATGATCTTCTATCAAGAATGATCATTAGTCTCTATGAATGATCATTAGTCTCCAGAAATGATCATCAATCTCCAGAATGATTATCATTCTCCAGCATGATTAACAACTATCTTCAGCATGATCAAACATCAATCTCCAGCATGTTAACAATCAAATCTCCAGCACGTTTAACATCATTCTCCAACAATGTACCATTAGTCCAGAATGATACAATCATTCTCCAGCATACTGAACATCATTCTCCAGCTTGACTGCCAAGAACGTTGAACGATCTTGAAGTATGTTTACATCAAAACAGATCCAAGAAAAGATCAGGAAGACATCCAGAATGATCAAAACTGAACCTCCAGATTGATTATCAATCTCCAAAAAGTTCAAATACTAGGACTCCAGATTGATTATCAATCTCTAGAATTTTCATTAACATTCTGCAGAAGTTCATCATCATTCTCCAAGCTGTTTTGACATAATCAAAACTCCAGTTCTGCTGTCAAGATTGATAAACAATCTTAACAATATACAATGCATCAAGACAGCTTGCAGTATGTTCAGAAATCAGTCCAGATTGATTATCAATCTCCAGGAAACCCAAAAGCTAAAGCTCCAGATTGATCATCAATCTCCAGCAAATACAGTTTTTCTGCAACAAGTTTTGCGATCATTTTTAATCTGTTTTAAGTGATTCAAAAGCTCCAGTTCAAGCCTACAATATTATCACTTATCAGAAGTGTTAAAGAATCAGTAATCACTCAAGTAAATTTGATCCAAAACGCAACACACATCCCAGTCTGAACAGAAAATAAAAATAGCCAAAAGTTTGATTATTTTTATTCAGAAATAATGCCTTTGGTCAAGCCTGACAAGAGCACTACCAACGGCTCTATTTGACCATCATTATATGCTCTCACGCCTATAAAAGGAAGGAAAAAGCTTTGGAAGAATTACAGCTTCAAGTACAGAGAAAAACATCACTCACATACATCTTCATACTTGAAAGCTTCTCAATCATAAACAAAAGATTTAGTTATGTTTTTCCTCTTCATATCAGAATCATCTACTGAATTCTTTTGTCAAGAATCTAATCTCAAACATGAGTTGAGCATACTCAGATTCTGTCCAAAAATCAAAGACATTCAAGTGCCAAGATATATCATCAATCACTCATATACATACTTGAAAATCTCTCATCACTTACAAGAATCAGTTTGATTAAATTCTTTTTACTCTGATACATTTATACTGAATTATTTGTACAGAATCAAATCTCAAACAAGAGTTGAGACATCTCAGATTCTAAACAATCTCATCATTATTGTAAAACTCAAACTATAAGAGTTAAGTATAGTTTGGGGTAGATTGTAAGAAATCACTATCAAGGTTGGTAGGTGATTTGATTAATCTCTTTCTGGGTGGAATTAGATTAAAGTCTGTAACAAAGATCAAGGTTGATCTAAGCTAGGTGCTGTAAAACCAAGAAGGTTCTTGTTTTAAACAATTAGTGGAAAATCTCAACGTTGTGAGGACTGGACGTAGCCTGGGTTGGGTGAACCAGGATATATCTGTGTGTGATATCTCTTCCCTTATCTCTATTTACTTTCAGTCTGTTAATTATCAAGTTAAATAGATAAACTGAACTGTTGATTTTAACTAACCAAGAACGTTCTCTGTTTTCTGGTGAAAACTAAGAACGTTCTCCTTTTTCTGTTTTCACAACCAAGATCAATCTTGAGTTATTTTCTTAAGTTTTGAACAGGAATTTTAAAAGGGCGAATTTACAATTCAAACCCCCTCTTTCTTGTAAATCGATATTGCTACTTCAAATAGCACATACAAAACAAATAGATATCAGTTACCGTTGCTTGAAGTTGTCGGCGTAACATCTACTGGTTTGACATTTTCGGTTGCATTTGCCTATTTGGAACAAGAGCGACAAGATAACTTCATCTGGGCATTTCAAAAGGTAAGATAGTTATTCATATTTGAAAATTTAATTTCTAAAGTTATTGTGACGGATATAGATCTTGCCATGATGAATGCTATTGGTGTTGTATTTCCTACTTTAATTCATTTGCTGTGTCGTTTTCATATTGAAAAAAATGTTGGGGCAAGATGCAAACAATATGTGAGTAAGGATAGACAAGATGAAGTAATGGATTTATGGGAAAAAATTGTATTTTCAGCTAGTGTGGAGGAGTATGATCATCACTTGCAACACTTTGAGCTAGTGTATGCCGATATTATTCTTTTTGTTGATTATGTTAAAGATTCATGGTTGACACCTTACAAAGAAAGATTTGTCATGGCTTGGACGAACAGAGTGATGCATTTAGGGAACACAACGACCAACAGGTATTTTTAAATAATGATTTGTATTGTTTTAGAAAAATGATTTAGTGATTTATGTGATTTGTTTTAATTTAATTTATTTGTAGAGCGGAGTCTGCTCATTGGAGATTGAAAAACATGTTGCAGACTAGTGAGGGAGACTTGTGTACTACGGGCTCAGGGACAGGGACATCCTGAACATCCTGCTGAACATGCTCAGACTTAGGGACATCCTGCTGAACGTCCTCGCGTCTACTACGGCTGTTGGCTTCATTCCGTCGTCTGTGTGATGCTGTAGGCGGAATTCTATCCGCTTTATCCCCGCCATCGCCTATCATAACACCTCTCGCAATAGTGCGAATAATATGTCCAAACGCACCTCTAGTTCTAGGCACTGCAAAATTTAGTTAATGTTATATCAATATATCAATAATTGAAAAAATCTGGAAAATTTGGAAACAATTTGGAAAATCTGTAAAAAAATTGGAACATCTGCAAAATCTGAAAAATCAGACGGGCAAAAAAAATTTGGAAAATCTAAAAAATCTAGAAAATCTGGAAAATTTTCGAAAGTTTGGATGAACACCAAACCTTCGAAGTTCAAATTCTGGAAAAACCTTCGAAAGTTTCCATGCATGCCAAAGTTTCGAAGTTTCGAAAGTTTGGTTGAATGCCAAAGTTTCGATATGTAAATTCTGGAAAACCACATACAACTTCAAAACCTTCGAAAGTTTCCATGGATGCCAAAGTTTGCATGCATGCCAAAGTTTCCATGCATGCCAAAGTTTCGAAGTGTCGAAAGTTTGGTTGAATGCTAAACTTTCGAGGTTCAGAATCTGGAAACCCATATACAAATTCAAAAAATTTCGAAAGTTTCTATGAATAGAAAAGTTTCGAAGAGTCGAAAGTTTGGTTGAATGTCAAACTTTCGAGGTTTAAAACTGGAAAATCAGGAAACATTCGAAACTTTGGATGAATCCCAAATTTTCGAAGCTTTAAAATCTGGAAAATAGTGGTTCGAAAGTTTATAAAGTTTCAAAAATTTTAAATAGTTTGAAAAATACTTACTTTTATGGGTTTCTGAAGATGGAAAATACTCGAATGTTGTTGGAGGATGAGTTTCGAAACTTTGAACTTTTCGAATGTATCAAAGAATCAACAAAACTTATGAATCTGATGGATGAAAAAATGAGTGAATTTTTGTTGGATTAAGGTTATAGTTAACAAGAGAGGCATTTTAGACATTTTACAACAAATGGAGGGTGGAAGGTTTAGGTGTGGGGGTGCATGATATAATACTCTAGAACCCATCAAAAAAAAAAAAAAGACACCACCACAAATAAAAAAGGCTTGATATTGGGATTTTGTATTGAATTAGTCCGTGATTATAGAGAGAAAAATATACCATAGACCTCTCAACTAGTCCCCATACCCCACATTTATCCTAAATATCCAAAACAAAGAAAGTATTTTGACAAAAAAAATAATTCATAATACCGAATTTTTCACATTTTAAAAAATAATAAATTATGGATTTTTTAGATTCAGAAAAAGGTAGGAATACGAATAGATTTTTTCAAACTTTTGAAAAAAACATTGGCATCAACCTTTTTTCTTTACCAAACATTAGCATCAACCTCTCAGAGATGCTAAATCCAAAACAAAGAGATTACATTCTAAAATCCATTACTACTTGCAGCAAGTATGTAATTTTAAAAAAAAATTAAAATTATTTTCTATTTTTATACCATGTGAAAAATTTGGAATATTATTGTGTTCCAAACATTCGATTTTCACAAATATGTGGATATATATTTTATTTTAAAATAAAATAAAATCTATGAAACACAATTATATTCTTTATTTTTGTGCTTATAAAAAATGTTCTGAATTATTTAAAAAAAGAGTTAATAATATTGAAGAATTATTTTGTAATTTCACTAGATTTATTCCTGTGAAATATAAGTAAAGTAATTAGAATTAGACTCAACATAACTAATAAGTTTAGTAGTTCAAAGTTTAAAGATAAAAGTGCAGTTAAATCAAAATTAGATCTATAACAATTATATATATATATATATATATATTGTTTTTAATATAATATTATAAAAAATTATAAAGTACACATAAAAACTAATAAACCACGTGCTAAAAATATAAAGTATCAAAAAGATTAACTTGAAATATTAGACGACAAAAATATAAAGCACCGTGGTAGAAAAATATAAACCACGTGCTAAAACAATTGTAAAATAAAATGGTACAAATTGGTTTTCGGTGTTTCAGTTCAATTTGGCTTAGTGGTTATGATTTGACTAGTTTGAATTTCAGAGTAGCTTAATCTTACTAGTGTGATAATGAAAATGGAACGTTCATTATTGGCGTGCCACTGCTGCAGTGTTACTTAGCAAGAATTGGACATGTGTTGAGCTCCACATTGAGTGTTGGCTGCACAACACCTTTTACTCAACTTCTACTTCCACTTCCAAATAGTCTAAGTGGAAATTGTTTATCTTTTACTCACTTAATGGCTCATGATTCATTTTTATTCACTGTAAATTTTGTTGAGTCATTTTTGGTGGTGTATATATATATTTGAATATTTATTTGACATCTAAAAAATATATATATAATTTATTTTATTTAATATTTAAAAAATTAAAATTATTTATTTTTAAATTAAAAATACTATCGATGGAGGGGTGGATATAGTTTTGTTGCCAACTAACATGAGAATGTAGAGTTGTGTCGTTAATCGACCACCATCAACTATCACTAACAATCGATGTATCAAATAGGTGTATATCTATCACTACTCATTTTGAGTTTTTTTTATAAACAACATTGTTTTGAGTTTCTTTTTATATTGGGGTCATATCCTTTAATTGATTCAATTGTCGATTTTTCCAATTATTTTTTATTTTTATCTGATTTTTCGGTTAAGGGATAAGACCACAATTGATAATCAATTTTTTCTTAAGGAATAAGACCATAATTTATATCCAATTTATATCATTTTTATTTTTTTGTTTAATTAATTAGACCAAACATAAATCCAATTTTTGATTCAAAAGATTGAAGTGGCCATGATTTTGATTACCTTACATGTAGGATTAGTTTAGGTGCTAAGTATATTCTTCTTGTAAAGACCATTTTCTTGACAAAATTCTTGTAAATCTATGGAAGGCAAAACAAGTTCACTTAAATAATCAAATTAATTAATATGGTGTTACTATGTTGAATTGAATTGGTCCATGATTATAAAGACAATCTCATAATTAGGAGTTACTATCCCACACCCAATAAATGAATTCAAAAAACTACTAACAATCTGTTTAACATTTTCTTTGGACTTAAATATAAGCAAACTTACTTAATTTCATGTAAAATAAAAGTTTCTAACTAAACTCAAATTATAATTGTCAACTATAAATAATATTAAAAAAATTAATTTGAATATATTTTTGAAATAATAACATTAAATGTAAATATATTGTCTGTCATTTATTTATATTTGAGTTAACAAATATAAACACTTTTTTTATTTATAATTAAGTAAAAAAAAAAGTTCTACTTTATCAAACAATTATCTGTGTATAACTTTACTTCTAAAAAAGTTCTTTTAAAATATAAAGGTATATTTTGTAGTGAAAATAAAGAAACAACACAATGATTTATTGTAAAATACTTAAACAAACATTATTCTTAGTTTTAGACTTCCTATTTTTAGTTTGAAAAATAAGTTAAGTTGTTTACCTATGTTGCAATATTTTTACTTAGGTTGCAGTATTTATTTATACGATCAATTTAGATGGAACTTTGTAAAAGATACACTTATCAACATTATGCTTCATGAAAACTTTGAGTCTCTTATTTGGCAATATGTTACTACTTCTATAAAATGGAATGGGGAATCTTTGGAGGAATTTTCGCGATTGAGAGGTATTTGCCAAGGTGATCCTTTGTCACCTTATTTTGTTTGTTCTTTGCCTGGAGAGACTTTTCCATCTAGTCAATGTGGCAATGGAGCAGAAGACGCATAAGTACATTCAACTTGCAAGGTGATATCATAAACTTACATATTTAGTTTTTGCAGATGATATTATTTTATTTGCAGAAGTTAATCCCAACTAAATGAACGTCATTATGGATATTATTGATCTTTTTGCAGGTCTTTAGATCAAAAAGTTAGTAAGAAGAAAACAAGAATATACTTCTTTAAAAATGTCCCTCGAAATATGAAGCAACAAATATGTGAGGTTTCTCAATTTCATATAACTGAAGATCTTGGGAAGTACTTGAGAGTTCTCCTCTTTCATAACAAATTTAGTAGAAATTCTTTTCCATTTATTTTGGATAAGGTTGAGCAGCATCTTAGTGTGTGGAAGGTGCATAATTTGTCTTTTGCAGGAAGGCTCACTTTAACGAAGTTGATTATCCAAACACTTTGGAGCTATGTGACGCAATTTGTTCACCTCCTAGATTTATCATGTGATACATTGAATAAGAGGTGCATAAACTTTTTGTTTGGAGATTCTAAAAATAATATAAACGTCCATTTAGTTTGTTGGGATGAGGTATGTATTCTTAAATACTTTGGTGCTCTTGGGCTTAGAATGGCGTAAAACATCAACAATACTTTTTTGGTCAAGGCAGAATGGGACCTTGTTCGAACACTATATCTCTTTGGACCAAAGTCATCTGTAATAAGTATAAATATTGTTTGACTAATATATCCAAAGTTTATGTGGTTAAGTTGTGATCAAATTTTTGGAGAGGGTTGTGTGCTAATTGGGAAATTCTGATAGACAACCTTGGTCGAAGGATTGGTAATGGAGTTCATACTAACTTTTGGACATATACTTGGGTTCCTTCGTTGGGTCACCTTATGGATATTATGGATGTTCCGATCTTGGATTTTGAGATCTGAAAAAATGTGGCAAAATTTGTTAATGAATAGGGTGTGTGGAACTTATAGTCTATTACAACCTTGATTCTGATCGAGGTCGTTGAATGCATTTGTGTTATAACTGTACCTCGTTCTTTTGCGGGTGAGGATTTGGTTATTTGGACTAGGGATCTGATGGATTATTTTATTCTAGAGAAGTCTATAATGCAATAAAAGACCTAAATTATAAAGTGGTGGAAGATAAGTTTTGATGAATTTCGAAGTGACCTGTGTTTGAGGTGTTTCCTGTGGAAATTTGCTCGTGATTGTTTGCTTACAAACACTCCATGAGTTCGCCTTCACATGACCAATAGTGACTTGTGTTCGGTGTGTGGCAATGATAGCGAGTCGATCCTTCATATTTTGCATGATTGTTAACTTGCATCATAGGTTTGACATCATGGGTTTCATGATAATTTGACTAATGATTTGTTTAATGCATATCTGAATAGATGACTCTTGGATAACTTGAAGAGTGTTTGTGTGGACAATGGTGTAGATTGGAGTATCCTTTTTGATGTGGTGTTGGACAATATGTGGAAGGCTCGAAACGATATGATATTCTCCAATGTGGTTCTCACCGCAAGTAGCATCCCCACCAAAGCTAGGTACCGACCGACGTCTGTATTGAATACTCAAATAATTCATACTAATCTTGTAAGTGTGTTGACTCATCCTTAACTTTGGTTCGTTTAGCATTATATAAAGGATGGTTGGGTGGCTCTCAGTGGAGATAGTGCAATCCATAACTCGAATGGAATGACAGCTGGTGGAGGCATGATTCATGATCACACTAATGCTTTCATATTTTGCTACTCTTATGCATTAGGGGTGTGCACGATCTCAATGGTACAACTTTAGACAATTTATAATGGTTTGAAGTTGGCTTTTTCGAGAGGATTTAAAAACATTGATATGAGATCAAACTCTTAAGTAGCGGTGTTATTAATTATAATGAATTGTTCCAATAGACATTTATGTATGGTCTTGTCACTCATATAAATGAGATGCTTGCAAAGATAAATCACTTTAAACTATCTCATGTCCATTGTGAAGTCAATCAAATAACATATACTTTTACTAAATTCGATTTTTCTTCTTTTCATATTTTTGATATAATTCCTGATTTTTCCTTCTTATATATCTTTCCTAGAGAATTTTTATTTTTATTTCTTTTTTTCTCTCTGGGTTTGACACCTTCTTATTCAAATAAAAAATATATATATATTTTTAGGCTTTAGCCGCCCCACTTTATTATGGGCTCACGAGTCCTTCTATATACACCTAGTACTAGTAGTTTGTTCTAATAAAATTCCCTTTTTACTTTTGAGGAAAAATCTTGCCTATACCCCACACATAATTTCACCAACCCCCAACTTATAAAAGTTTATATTTTACCCTTTTGAATTTTCACAACTTTCTATTTTCAAAACTTACTTTGTTTTAGTTTTCTAGAATAAAAATAATCATTTTAAAAAAAATTAAGTTTTTCAGAATATTTAAAAAAAAAAAAACTTAAAATTTTAAAATTTTCAGGACGTTTTCTCCCCCGATAAACTCAATCTTTAACTCTTTAAAAATAATTAAATGGATATTTTATATGTTTTGTGAAGGTGAGATGTGTTTAACTGAGGGAGTACAATACAAGGAAGGTTTTTCTATATTGAGCCTTTTAGATAATAGTGATAACACTACCGTCGTTTTGTAAATTTGTTTATTTAAAGGTGAAAGACATATGAATCAAAAGAAAAAAAAGTAAGATTGGGTTAATAATATTATCTCCTTCAGTATGTTTGGAATGAATTATGGCGTGAGACCCACGTAAAGGAGTTACATAATACTAACGTTATTTCCTCTTCTTCAAATATATATTAATTGTATTAATATTCATCTATAAAAAAATTAAGAAGTGAATTTGACGGATTACATATAAAATTATAAACGCCAGTGACAAATAAAAATAGAGTGTAAAATCAAACTAATTCTATAATTAACTCAAATTTAATTCGAATAAGTTAAATTACAATTTTTTTCTTTATATATATATGAACCATATCTAACAAATTCCATCTCTATTAGTTCAATATTAGTTTTACGTTATTTAAATTTGAACATCCAAAGCTCAAATTAAAATATAAGTTTGGTTTGAATTAAACTAAACTGAACTAGTTTAATATTAATTTGGATTGGTTTAAATTTCGTAAAATTATATTCCAAGCATTGAATCAAAACCAAATTAATTAATTATCTTAAATTAGTTTGAACTTTTTTCTCTCAAAGGTTCAACTAAATCTTTTTGTTAAGCTCCTACATAAAAATAAACCCCAGACTTGTGTATTGTGTTTATTTATTATTACTATTATTTTTTTACACTAATAATAATAATAATAATAATAATAATAATTATTATTATTATTATTATTATTATTATTATTATTTCTGTAATATATATGTCACTTCCGTATTCTATTTCTTCCTTTAATTTCTTTTTCCTGCCGGATAAGAATCTTGTTACTGCACTATTCGTTCGACTTACACTCCATGCATGTAAAGCCAACTATGTCTATCTCAGTTCAATTCTACGAAATCAAAATCAAAAAGTGACAGAAATAAAAAGGACAAAAGGCCGAATTAATATAACAAAAGGAAAAGATGACAAAGGAAAAGATAAATCTTATTTTTTTTTTTTAAATAATGAACATCTTCAATATTATAATTTTAGTGTATAAATATTTAATCAATGTTATATAGTTTTGGAATATGTGTCATTATGTTACTTATATATCTCAAAA
Source organism: Cicer cuneatum (assembly GCA_037974295.1). NCBI lineage: Eukaryota > Viridiplantae > Streptophyta > Magnoliopsida > Fabales > Fabaceae > Cicer > Cicer cuneatum. The sequence continues at coordinate 13,022,172 of JBBPBO010001985.1, forward strand.
TTATAGTAATTATCACATGTAAAGAAATTATGTGATATGTTTAAAAACTAATATATTTTAGTATCATCAAATTAGTTGAATGATAAATCATCTATAAATAAATTTGATTATATTTTAGATTTATATCATCAAAATTTAAAATTTTATTTTCGAGTCTATTTTAAAATATTTTTTTTTATGATTCAATTAAAATTAAAAATTCATTTTCAATTATAAAAATAATTAATGTAACTACGTAATTAAAATTGATTAAATAAATATACTAAAATTTTGATTTAATTAACTTTAATATATTATATAGTAAGACATAGAACAAATTAAACAAAATTATTAATCAAATTATTCATAGTATCAAATACACTTTTTTTTTTCAGTACCATAAGTGCATTTGTAGGATGCATATGAACCAATACGTGTACCTTTACACATAGGCTTTCAAGTCTATTTTGCTTTCACTTTCGACACGTGTTAATTATTTATTTAGTCACCGTCATATTACTATTGTCTTAATTAATATATTTTATGTTCATTATTAACTTACTTTTTGCGACATCTACTATTTTTGTTTTGATTTTTTGTTTTATTCTTCAGAATTGTCTTGATTTTTTTATTTATATTATCTCTTTACTTTTAAATAAAATAATAAATAAATTTGTCCACAATTAAAGTTGTCAGTTCCGCACACAATATTTCTTTCATGTGTTATTATTATTTTGTAAACTTTTTAATATTTAATTTTTAATTTTTAATCAATGTAACAACATATAATTCACACCTAGCACCTCATACGAAGTTGGCTCCATCAAAACTTATTTATTTTCAAATAGAAATGTTTGTTTGATATAATTTAATATATTATATATGTTTTAGAATTAGATTAAAGTAATTAAAATTTAGTTATAATTAGATGTAAGATAGTTATGTTAGTTAGATTAGAGACTTTATATAAAGATATATTTTATACATATTATAATTTTTCATACTATCATCTTAAGTTTTATATTTCTCTTTAATTATTTTTTTTTTCTTGAACTCAACCATAATTCTCAACATAGTATCAAAGCTATAATTATTTTGCTACATTATTTCTCAAGATTTTTTTGAGAAAATTTTCATTTGAGTTTCACTAATTCATTTTTTATTGAATTTTGGAGATTTTCGATCAAGATTCTAGTTGGTTCTAATTAGTTTCCTTTTTACCCTTGATCAACATCTTTTTGTTACCATAAATATTCAAGATTTCAAATGGATTCATCTGCTAAGGAAAGCACTTGCAATTTTATTGGTTCAAGTCAAGGATAATTTTGTACGTAACTATTGATTCCCTCTCTGATTCGTGATGGTTTTTTATTTGGATTGAATTTTTCTCTTCAAGATTTCAACCTTCTTTTTGCTTTTGCATATGAGAAAGTGATGGCCTTAAAGAAGTTTGAATTGTTGAAGGAGTACCCTATCTGTCAAAAGATTGGTTTTGAAGATAAACGTGTGACTTTTATTCTAAATTATGACTACAATTGACTAAATTTTTTTGTTAGTGATTTGTCTTTCGTTCAAGCTTTTGGAGTTGGTTGATTTTTGCCATGGCTTTATTTTTAAAAAATAACTTATTTGAAGATTTAAAATTGACCATGGTATAACATTTATTATATAATTCTTTGAAGGTTTTATTGTTGATTTAACCATTATGTTCTTTTAGTGATGTGTTTCACTATGATTTCATTCTTTTTAGCCATTGTCGTGTGTTATCTTATAGTAGTAAAACATTTATCATTCTCTTTGTTGTTCTACCTTACATTAGTTAAACATTTTTCATTCTCTTTACGCTTTCATCCCATTACATTAACATTTGAAGATCTCAATATTGTAATTCTTAATTTTATATGGAAGTGAGTGTCGTGGAGGTACCATAAAATTTTTAAATTAACCTAAAGTAGAATGAATACTTGAACAAAAGTTATGTATTTTAACCACTGCTACTTTTTATATCAATTTCCTTGAGTATTTTCTTTTTTTTTCTTGTATTGGATTTTTTTTCCAATAAATTAATTATAAGTAAATTCAACCATTATTCTAAATATGTAACTTGAATTATGAGAATCATGAATTTGATGTAAATTCCAATTGTACAGCGTTTTGTTCATTTTGATCCGATGGATGCATCAATCGATGTTGAGTAGAAATATATTGGGGTAAGTATAAAGTGTGCATAAGTCATGATCATAGTAGCCGTATTTTTTTGGATTACATCATAAGACATATATATATTCACTTTACAGCCTTTTCTTATTCAGTTTTCGGCCGTTTTACATCCAAACGAATATTTGAGTTGTTTCAGTCTTTCGGAAATAATAAGGAGTTCTCTCTTTTTGTTTTTTTTAAAGCAATTTATTGTTTTTGTCAAAATTGTATGAATTCTATTTCCAGTACAGATTAAGAAAAGTATATTAGTATATAATAAAAAAATGTATATTAGTAAAGGAGAGAAAACATTCATATGTTTGGGGACCATAGTTGTGTTTTGTATTTGTAGTGGATTTTATTTCGGTGTTACCATTTTGGGTGTTGTTTTGGTTATTTTTGGAACTTCAATTTGACACATTTTATTCTGTAGTACATCTTATACTACAAAATTCCTTTTTATTGATATTTATTTAGCTGTTTCAAAAAATAGTATTAATGCATTTATTATTACTATCAATACAAAATAAAAATATTAAATTGAAATTTGTTTTTAATTAAATGGTACAGGTGCAAATAATAATCAAAGTTACAATATTTTTTATAAATGGATATCATTGTAAGATAGAGGGAATAATTAAAAATTGATGTATTTGTTATTAAACTCAAAAGTGAAAATAGACTATTATCATATAAACTAATTTTAATATGTTATTGTATTTTTCATAACCGCTTGAGACAAAAACAACAATTGTGCCGAAAATACACATCCACAAATCTCATGTTAAAATAAATATATCATTTTTTTTTTCATTTTTACATTTGATTTTAAATAATGTATGCAACCAAATATTTTCCACTTGTTAATCAAAAACAAAATTGAAAGCCTTCCAATGATGTACGATTTCATTGGCAAATTGTGAGAAGTGGCTGAATCCGATTACTGAGAACAGATTTGTCAAACCAGCCGCCTCCTGCGAAAAAAAAATCTAGCCTTACCTCTCTTCTTCTTGAGCAGCAGAAGAGGTAAAATTTAGGCCCATTTTTTAATTACTTTTCTAAATTATTTAAATAAGTAATTTTTACATAAATATAATATTTCTCTTTGTATTTTATTTGTGCTTTTTTCGTCTGAGTACGACGATACTTTGTTAGTGTTGTTTAATTTTTCGTCTTGTTACAATGTTTATTTGATTTATATGATAAATTTATTTCGTTCAACTACAAATTTAATCAATTATTTTAATATCGTCAACATTACAGATTTAGAGATATAAATATTTTGAGCACTTTAATTTTATCATATTTACGTGTTTATGTGATTTATCTTATTAACTTAAAAATTGCAAGTTTGTCTACAAATTCTTTCTTTTTTTTTTTTTTTTAATTTGAGAGGAGGAGGAGAGGGAAAGAGATGACATTTAAAAAGCAAAAAAAATATAGAAAGAAATATTTCACTTTATTGGGAGAATGACTTTATGTTGTTTTTGAGTTTGAAAAAACTGTTTAAAAATCACAATTTGTGCCATCGAAGATATTACTAGGTTGAGTCGCGGACTAGGTCGCTCTCTTTAAGACGTTTCGCGGCACTGCCCAAATTGTGCAAGGCAGACTATCAACCACGCCGTCCCCATGATAAAACAGCTCAGATTCACTGTATCGGAGTTCTATTGCACCGTAGAAAACCGTTCTAGAATTACACCCTCAATATGGCTATTAAAGCCACTCTCAATATGACGGTTAAAGTCACTCTTAATAAGGCGATTAAAGCCTCGCAATATGGTACTATAACCACTCATAACTCAAAACTACTACACTCTAAAGGACTGCAGCTTGCACAGAACTACGGCATAACAACCGCTCTAAAATATCGAAGGGACTACGGTATAACAACCGCTTTAAAATATCGAAGGGACTACGGTATAATACCGCTCTAAAATATGGAAGGGACAAAAAGAAAGGGGAGAAGTGGCTCGAAAATTAGCCGAGCAAAATATAAGAGGGAGAAAAGAAAAAGTTGGGAACTGCATCCAACTTTGGTGTGCCTTTCACAATAAATTGACACTCTTTATATAATGATGGAAGCAAACCCACATATGTTTTCTAACCAATGTGGGACTTCAACAAAATTTTGAGAATATTTATATAGTAATTAAAACTATTCAAAATGAGAGTTTAACAATGTGGGACTTCAACAATTTTTAAATTCACACATTTGTTCCAACAATCCCCCACTTGAATTAAAAAAATGTTTCTAAAATAGCGTCAAACGCTTCTATAAGATTGTGCATAAGTAAAGGTGTCTATGACTTGAACCTTTACATAGCGAGTAAGATTCTGATTTAACAAGAGTGACTCGTAGTCTTGAACTCTATCTCGGACATCAAACCCACACACAACCTTTTCATTAGGTGTATTCTAAAAAGCTCGTGAATTTATGGCCCTGCACGTCTATCCCAGTATAGTGAACGCTCTAGGAATTTTTGCCTCGAAATTCCATAGGAAACGACCTCATTTCCACATTCACATAGGTGAGTCTATCAAGAGTACTCCTGTAGCTAAGTACTCCCTCCACATAGAGTATAGATCTCATTAAGAGTTTCTATTATCTCAGCCTTCCATCGCTTCAGGAATCATGCTTCTGTTAAATATAATAACATGTTTATCTCATATCACTATGACTTGTTATTACCCATTGAACCTAATTCTTGGGATCTCCAGTCTTTTAGGTCGGGTTCCCATCATAAGTGACTCATCTATCTATAGGCAATAGTCCCATCCTTTTGGATGTATTTATGACTTTCTCTCTAGCCAATCCTTTCGTCAAAGGATCTGCTAAATTATCATCAGTGTGTACATGATCCACTATTACAGCTCCTTTAGTTAGTAATTCTCTAATTGTGTTATGCTTACGACGTATTTGTCGTCTCTTACCGTTGTAATAACAATTCTCAATTTTTGCAATAGCCGCGGTACTATCGCAGTGGACCAACACAACTGGCATAGGTTTTTCCCATAAAGGGATCTCACCTAGCAAGCATCTCAACCAGCTCGCTTCATCACTAGCAGTAGCTAGTGCTATTATTTCAGACTCCATAGTGGACTGAGCCAATATCGTCTGTTCTTTTATTTCCAAAATACATCACCATCGGCTATGTTAAGAAAAACTCTCAAATTTAATGTTTTGATGAAAACAAACAAAGGTTAATTAAAGATTGTTTAATTATTATTCTAAATGTATTGTTAATTTAACCTGTGCTGTTGAGTGTTTTAAATCATAGACAGGTTTCAAAAGAATCAAAGAAAACAGCAGCAGAGAACATTCTCCACATTCTAGAAAACGGAGAATGTTCGTCAGACCATGACACCATAAAGACCAAACTTTCTCCAACACTTAATTGAAGTTGTTGGCTCTAGAAGTTACATGGATATAATCACTACATGGCAGAGAACACATAGGATCTATTCAAATCAAGAGGATGTTCGAATTAAGAAAGAAAAAGGCTCTCAAACATGCTTGTCCAGACAGTTCTGGAAATGACTGTCAAGACTGTTAAAACAATCTTGAAGTCAAGACAGTTTCCAGTATGGCCTAAAAAATGTCCAGATTGATCATCAGTCTCCAGGATACTTAAAGTACAAAAGTCCAGAATGATCATCAATCTCCAGTCAGTTTTAGAAGCTTCAGTACAAGCTTCTTACATCAAGTTTTCGTGATTGTTCTCAATCTGTTTTTACTGATCCAAAGCTTCAGTTCAAGCCAGCAATGTTATCAATTATCAGAAGCTTTAAAAGATCATTAACTACTCAAAAAAGATTGATCCAAAACGCATACAGCTCAAGACTGATCAGGAAAATAAAAGGATTATTTTTAATTAGAAATAAAGTCTCTGGTCCAGTCTGACACAAGGCCTTTACAACGGCTATATTGGCCTTCATTAAGTGCTCTTAAGCCTATAAAAGGAAGGCCATAGCTCAAGGAAAAATCAGAAGTTCAAGTCCTAACACAGCGATCAAAATCATTCACATTCATACTTGAAGTTCTGAAAATCTCTTACAGAATCAATTTTTAGTTAAATCGTTTTACTCTGATATATATTCTGATTTATCTGTAAAGAATCGAATCTCAAACACGAGTTGAGACTTCACATATTCTAACAAAAAACAATCTCATCATCAATGTAAACTCAAACTATAAGAGTAAAAGATAGTTTGGGTAGATTGTAAGAAATCCTATCAAGACAGATAGGTGATTCGATTAATCTGATACCAGGTGGAATCAAATTAAGTTCTGTAAACAAAGATCAAGGTTAATCTAGGCTAGGTGCTGTAAAACCAGAAGGTTCTTGTTTTAAACACTTAGTGGAAAATCTCACGATTGTGGGGACTGGACGTAGCCCAAGTTGGGTGAACCAGGATACATCTGTGTGTGGTATTTCTTATCCTTAATCTCCTTATCAAGTTTGATTGTTTTTAAGATTAAAATACAAAACCATTTTTCTGTTTTACACACTAATATGAACGTTCTCCGTTTTCTATTCAAACCAAGAACGTTCTCCATTTCTCTGCTTCCTTAACCAAGAACTTTCTTGAGTTTAAAACTGAAGTTTTTCAGGAAATTTTAAAAAGGGCGATTTACAATTCAAACCCCCCTTCCTTGTAAATCAATTTTGCTACTTCAATTGGCATCAGAGCAAGGTCTCTAAAAACAACACCTAATCAGTGTTAGAGAAAAAGATCTAGAAAATGTCTAAAGCAAAATACATTGTTGAGGGAGGATCCTCAAACAGACCACCATTCTTTGATGGTACTGATTATTATTTTTGGAAAAACAAAATGCAATTGTTTCTTAAATCACAGGACACAGGCATGTGGAACATCATAGTAAATGGAAATCATGTTCCAAGAATGAATCAAGAAGATCCAGCTTCAACAGAAAAGAAAGAAGCAGACTGGACTTCTGATGATAAAGCTAAGGTACTCCTAAACTCCAAAGCTCATTTATTCTTATCGTGTGCTTTGAGCAGGGAAGAAAGTGAAAGAGTAGACGAATGTGCAACTGCTAAAGAAGTATGGGACACATTACAAACTCACCATGAAGGCACAAGCCATGTCAAAGAAACAAGAATAGACATTGGTATAAGAAAATTTGAGTTATTCGAGATGCAAGAAGGAGAAACCATTGATGAGATGTACGCAAGATTCACAACAATAGTGAATGAAATGCGTTCTCTTGGCAAAGCCTATTTAATACAAGACAGGGTAAGAAAGATCATGAGATGTCTTCCAGTTGTATGGAGACCAATGGTAACAGCTATAAGCCAAGCCAAGAATCTTGAAACACTTCCCCTGGAAGAATTGATAGGAACTTTAAGAGCACATGAAATACTGCTACAAGAAGATAAACCTATCAAGAAAGGAAAAGCAGTAGCTCTAAAGGCATCTCAAGAAAGCATCATACTACAAAGTGATGAAGAACCAGAAGAAACTGGACAAGAAGATGCTGATGAAGAAATTGCTCTTCTCACCAAAAAAATACAAAGAATGATGAGAATGAGAGATCAAATCAAAAAGGGATTTCCCAATAAAAATCCCAAAACAGAAGTTGATAAAAGCCAGATTACATGTTTTGGTTGCAATAAACTAGGACATTACAAATCTGAATGTCCATTGAATAAAAATAAACCAAAACGATTTCCTTTCAAAAAGAAATCAATGCTGGCCACATGGGATGACTCTGAAGAATCAGACACAGAAGAAGAAGAAGAAGCCAACATATGCTTGATGGCAGACACAGAAGAAAACGAGGTAATAGATTCTGAACCCTGCTCTCTATGTGAATTAATGGGAAAGGAATTTGACAACTTGCTAAATGATTCCAACACTCTCATACAAAAATGCAATTCTTTAAAAGAACAAGTTTTTAAAGAAAAAGAAGAGAAAGAAAAGGCTCAGGCCATGATTGATATTCTTAAGAATACCATTCAAGAACTGAGAGAATCAAAACAGCAAGGTTGTGAAATTCAGAAAGGTCAGGAACGTTCTGCAGCTAAAACGGAGAACGTTGACCTTAAATCTGAAAATGAAATATTGAAAACTGATTTGCTTAAATTTATAAAAGCCACTGAAACCTTTCAGAAGATCATGGGATCACAAATAGGAATATTTGATAAAGCTGGTCTTGGTTTTAATCAAACTCAAAAAACCAAAATGTATGAAAAAAATTTTATTCCGGAAAGCAAGATCGAAAAATGCAAAACAAAATGTTCATACTGTAAAAAACTTGGACATTTGGAATTTGCTTGCTATTTCAAAAAACGGAATGAAAAGATTAAGAGCAGAAAGATGTTTGAAAAGAAAAAGCCAATTTTGAAAAAACTAGAACGTTCTCCAGCTTATTCTCAAAACGGAGAAAGTTCAAGAAGAAAAACTGAACATTCTCCAGAAAGTTTGAAAAAGGGAGAACGATCCAGAATCTTTACACAATCAAGATTCAAACCTTCAAAAACTCAGATTTCAAATACAACACCAAGACCAACTGTTAAATGTTCCTATTGTCTCAAATTTGGTCATCATGAATCAGCATGCTATTTCAAAAGAAAATCCAATCCTGAAACTAACTCTCAAGGACCCAAAACCAAGTGGGTACCTAAAGTTAATGTAACATCTTATGCAGAATGGATTTCAACTTGTCAAGAAAAAGCCATGGTTCTTGGACAGTGGCTGTTCAAGACATATGACAGGAGATAAAAGCTCTTTCATGTCATTTGAAAAGAAAGAAGGAGGTTCTGTAACCTTTGGTAACAACAACCAAGCTCAAATCAAAGGTAAAGGAACCATTGGTAAGAAAAACTCAGCTCAAATTTCTGATGTTCAATATGTAGAAGGTCTGAAACATAATCTCTTAAGCATAAGTCAACTATGTGACAATGGCTTCGAGGTTATTTTTAAACCAAACTTTTGTGAAGTTAAAAACAAAAATGGCGAACTTATTTTTTCAGGTATAAGAAAGAAAAATCTTTATGTTTTATACTTTGAAGAATTACCTGATGAATCCTGCTTCGTGTCCATAAACAAAGATAAATGGATTTGGCACAAGAGGACAGGACACATCAATATGAAAACTATTTCAAAGATTTCAAAACTAGAACTTGTTAGAGGATTGCCAAAAATCAATTTTGATAAAGATAAAATATGTGAAGCGTGTGCTAAAGGAAAACAAGTTAAAAGTAGCTTTCGTCCAAAAGAGTTTATTTCCTCAAATAGAGTCCTTGAGCTGCTTCACATAGATCTTTTTGGTCCTATTAAAACAACAAGTCTAGGTGGAATGAGATATGATTTTGTTATTGTTGATGATTACTCTCGATACACATGGGTCTTATTTTTAAAACAAAAAGATGATGCATTTGATGCTTTCAAAAACTTTTGTAAGAAGGTTCAGAATGAAAAAGATTCCAAAATCATTTCTGTAAGAAGTGCTCATGGAGGAGAATTCATAAATGCCTCTTTTAAAAACTTTTTTGAAGATCTTGGCATTTCTCATAATCTATCTTGTGCAAGAACTCCTCAACAAAACGGAGTTGTTGAAAGAAAGAATAGAACATTGCAAGAAATGGCAAGAACAATGTTGGAAGAATCAAATGTTGAAAAATACTTTTGGGCTGAAGCCATAAACACTTCATGCTACATCTTAAACCATGTGACAATAAGAAAAATCATCAACAAAACACCATATGAAATCTGAAAAAATAGAAAGCCAAACATTTCATATTTTCACATTTTTGAGTTGTTATTGTTACATCTTGAACAACAAAGAAAACCTTGGAAAGTTTGATGCTAAATCAGACAAAGCCATATTTTTGGGATACTCAACCGAATCTAAAGGATTTCGTGTGTTTAATCTCAAAACAAAGGTTGTTGAAATTAGTATACATGTATTATTTGATGAATTTGATGATCTGGAAATGAGCAAGAAAGATGATGAAGAAGAACATTCTGGACAGCAGCAGCAGAATGTTCCCCAGGAAAACCAAATTGATAAACAGTCTCCACTTCATTCTCTTCCAAAAAGCTGGAAAACAATCAGTGATCATCCCCAGGATCAGATTATTGGAAATACAGCTGTTGGAATTCGAACCAGAATGTCTTTCAAAGAGGATGACAACAACAACATGGCAATGATCTCACAGCTAGAACCAAAGTCAATCAAAGAAGCCATTGTTGATCAATCTTGGATTAATGCAATGAAAGAAGAACTTCATCAGTCCAAAAAGAATGAAGTCTGGAATCTTGTACCAGATCCTCAAAACCAGACCATCATTGGAACAAGATGGGTGTTTAGAAACAAATTGGATGAAGAAGGTAAGGTCATTCGTAACAAAGCCAGACTGGTTGCTCAAGGTTACAATCAACAAGAAGGTATTAACTATGATGAAACTTTCGCACCAGTTGTAAGGTTAGTGCTTTTTTAAATGGTTTTTTTAATGAGCAAGTTTATGTACGACAACCCCCTGGTTTTGAAGATCAATCAAAACCAGACCATGTTTATAAACTTACCAAAGCTCTATATGGTCTGAAGCAAGCACCAAGAGCTTGGTATGAAAGATTAAGTTCTTTTTTAATCAAAAATGGTTTTTCCAGAGGAAACATTGACACTACACTCTTTAAGAAAATTGATAAAAATGATTTACTCATAGTTCAAGTGTATGTTGATGATATAATCTTTGGTTCAACCAATGAAAAAATGTGTGATGCCTTTTCAAATCTTATGCAAAGTGAATTTGAAATGAGCATGATGGGGGAGTTGAGATACTTTCTTGGTTTACAAATTAAACAGCATGATGATGGCATTTTCATTTGTCAAGAAAAATATACAAAAGATCTTTTAACAAAACATAAAATGAATGAAGCAAAAATCATGACTACTCCCATGCATCCATCTTCTTCATTGGACAAAGATGAAAATGGAAAATCTGTCTCTGAAAAAGAGTATAGAGGAATGATTGGTTCTTTGTTATATCTAACTGCAAGTAGACCTGATATCGTATTTGTAGTAGGATTATGTGCTAGATTTCAATCTACACCCAAAGAATCTCATTTAACTGCTGTAAAAAGAATTTTTAGATATCTTGTTGGTACTACTGATCTTGGCCTTTGGTATAGAAAAGGTTCACATTTTGATCTTGTAGCTTACTGCGACGCTGATTATGCTGGGGACAAAACTGAAAGAAAGAGCACAAGTGGCTCATGCCAGTTCCTGGGAGAAGCCCTAATCAGCTGGTCATGTAGGAAACAAAACACGATTGCACTATCAACAACTGAAGCTGAATACGTATCAGCTGCAAACTGTTGCTCCCAAGTAATTTGGATAAAGAATCAACTTGAAGACTTCTCTGTAAGTTATTCTAATGTCCCAATTTACTATGATAATACTAGTGCTATTAATCTGTCTAAAAATCCAATTCAGCATTCTAGATCTAAGCATATTGAAATTAAGCATCATTTCATTCAAGATCATGTTAGCAAGAAAAACATTGAATTAATCTTTGTTGATACCCAAAATCAGCTCGCTGATGTATTTACAAAGCCTCTTGCTGAGGATAGTTTTAATTCAATTAAGGAAAGACTGAAAATTATGAGAAATCCAGAGAAATCTCATTAAAACTGCTTCTGCAGAAAACGGAGAACGTTTATCAATCTCCGTTTTTCAGTCAACTTTCTCCGTTTTTTAAATCAACTTTCTCCTCTGCGTGTCACTTCTTTTCTGCGCAGGCAAAAGGAAAAGGGGAGTTTTGGCATTTAATGCTCTTGTCCCCTGCCTCCAAAAATGCACTAACACTGCAAAGTTTCTCACTCATCATCCTTCCCTAGGCTTTTCACTCATCATTACTCTTTTCCCTCTGAATAAACATTTCTGCCTTTGAAGCTTCTCACTCAACATTCAAAATCCTTCCTTTCGTCTTCCTCAAAAACCCTTCTTCGTCTCTGAAAAAATGGCAAGAACAAAAACCAGTGCTCGTAAAAACGCCTACATAAAATCAGAGGATACCTCACGAAACTGTCATCAGAGGATACCTCACCAAGCTGCCATCAGAGGATACCTCACCAAGCTGCCATCAGAGGATACCTCACCAAGCTGCCATCAGAGGATACCTCACCAAGCTGCCATCAGAGGATACCTCACCAAGCTGCCATCAGTGGATACCTCAACCAGAGGATATCAGAGGATACCTCAACCAGAGGATATCAGAGGATACCTCAACCAGAGGATATCAGAGGATACCTCAACCAGAGGATATCAGAGGATACCTCAACCAGAGGATATCATAGGATACCTCAACCAGAGGATATCAGAAGATACCTCAACCAGAGGATATTAGAGGATACCTTCTGCCCCCCAAAACGTTCCTTCTGACCCCACATTATTCCTTCTGCCCCCCACACTGCTCCTTCTACCCCCCAACATTCTCCTTCTGACCCTCCATCAATCAGAACACCATCCCCAATCCCTCCTCTTCGTCCTCCACTCCTCCACCTTCCTCTCATCCTACTTCTACTATGCCTCCTCGTCCTCCTCTTCAGAAGGATCTTCACCATCATTGGCTACTTAGGATCTTTTTCTCCTACCTTTTTGTTGTGACAAAGGGGGAGAATTACTTTGAAGATTTTAGATTAAGTTTGTTTTTATTAGATAGAAGTCCTTTTGTATTTGGTACTTCTGTATATCTTCTGACTTAATCTCACTATGTAATTATCTTTGATATCTAATGAAAAGTCTTTATGAATCCATTTGCTGAATTGTTTTATCTTTTGAATTTACATGATTTATCTTCTGTTAAATTTAAAACACTGCACAAATTGAGGGGGAGCTTTCAAGCTCTTTCAAAATTAGAATCAAAATTAAAATCTAAATTAACATGTTTGTCATCATCAAAAAGGGGGAGATTGTTAAGACAAACTCTCAAATTTAATGTTTTGATGAAAACAAACAAAGGTTAATTAAAGATTGTTTAATTATGATTCTAAATGTATTGTTAATTTAACCTGTGCTTTTGAGTGTTTTAAATCATAGACATGTTTCAAAAGAATCAAAGAAAACAGCAGCAGAGAACATTCTCCACATTCTAGAAAACGGAGAATGTTCGTCAGACCATGACACCATAAAGACCAAACTTTCTCCAACACTTAATTGAAGTTGTTGGCTCTAGAAGTTACATGGATATAATCACTACATGGCAGAGAACACATAGGATCTATTCAAATCAAGAGGATGTTCGAATTAAGAAAGAAAAAGGCTCTCAAACATGCCTGTCCAGACAATTCTGGAAATGACTGTCAAGACTGTTAAAACAATCTTGAAGTCAAGACAGTTTCCAGTAAGGCCTAAAAAACGTCCAGATTGATCATCATTCTCCAGGATACTTAAAGTACAAAAGTCCAGAATGATCATCAATCTCCAGTCAGTTTTAGAAGCTTCAGTACAAGCTTCTTACATCAAGTTTTCGTGCGATCTTGCGAAACTTATTCTTCTGACGATCTTGCGAAACCTTCATCTTCTCTTGTATTTTCTTGATCTTCTTTGTGGTCTGTTCCACCATCTCTGGTTCGACAATCATACTTTCTCTATCCTTATACCAGCATAAGGGCGTTTGACACTTGCGTCCGTATAATGCTTCATAGAGCGCCATCCCAATGCTAGCGTGGAAACTGTTGTTGTAGGTGAACTCAATCAATGGTAGAACGTCATCCCAACTCCATCTGTCATCCAACACGCATGCTCTTAAAAGATCCTCCAAGGACTGATTCGTCCTCTCTGTTTGTCCGTCTGTTTGTGGATGGTAGGCTGAACTCAATTTCAGTTTTGTTCCCAAAGCTTCATGCAATGCTCCCCAAAAATGAGATGTGAACTTTGGGTCACGGTCCGATACTATACTCGATGGCACTCCATGTAACCTCACAATCTCAGCGATGTAGATTTCCGTCAGCTTATCTACCTTATAAGTGGTCCTCACCGGTAAGAAATGTGCGGACTTTGTCAAACGGTCCACTATTACCCAAATTGAATCATTCTTTCTCTTTGTCTTAGGCAGTCCTGTTATGAAATCCATGGAAATGTTGTTCCACTTCCATTCTGGTATGTCCAAAGGTTGCAGCATTCTAGCAGGTCGTTGATGTTCCACTTTCGCTTTCTGACAAGTCAAACAAGCGGATACATATTCTGCCACATCCCTTTTCATTCCTGGCCACCAGAAATTCTACCTTAAGTCCTGGTACATCTTGGTTGCTCCAGGATGAATACTCAACTTACTCTTATGAGCCTCTTCCAAAATCATTCTTCTCATCTCTGCAACTTCCGGTACACAAATTCTTCCATTACACCTCAGAATATTATCTGTTCCGACGCTGAACTCAGTTGTCTGCCCTTGCGCTATCAAATTCCTCTTTTCTTGGATCAATGCGTCATCTTGCAGGTTTGCAATCTCCGCAAGTAATCCACTCGAAATTGTTATCATCCCACACTTTAACACTTCTGGTGCAAACTTCACGTCCAAGTGTAGGTCTCTAAATGCTTCCCACAACTCTTGTTGTCTGGCCATTATCATTAAAGATACTGACACACTCTTCCGACTTAATGCATCAGCCACCACATTGGCCTTTCCAGGGTGGTACTGCAATGAGAAGTCAAAATCCTTGAGAGTCTCCATCCATCTTCTCTGACGCATGTTCAATTCCTTCTGATTGAACAGATACTTCAAGCTTTTATGATCACTAAACACCGTGAATGTGCATCCATATAAGTAGTGTCTCTAGACTTTTAACGCAAACACTACAGCAGTAAGCTCTAAATCATGGGTAGGGTAGTTCCGTTCGTGAGTCTTCAACTGCCTTGAGGCATAAGCTACAGCTTTCTTGTGCTGCATCAAAACACATCCCAGACCTTGGTGAGATGCATCACAGTAAACTTCATATGGTTCCTCTGGCTGTGGCAGCACTAATACTGGTGAGGTTGTCAATTTCTCCTTTAGCAACTGAAAACTCTCTTCACACTTCTCCGTCCATGCAAACGGCTGATTTTTTCTGGTTAGTTGTGTCAGAGGAGCTACAATCTTAGCGAATCCTTCAATGAATCTTCTGTAGTACCCTGCTAATCCGACAAAACTTTTTATGTCTGTGACAGTCTAGGGCTGTTTCCAGGCAAGAATTGTCTCGATCTTTGCTGGATCGACAGCGATTCCTTCCTTCGTTATCACATGTCCCAAGAAATTTACTTCCTTTAGCCAAAACTCGCACTTCGACAAATTGGCATACAGCTGCTTTTCGCGTAAGACATCAAGAACTTGGCGTAGGTGCTCTTCGTGTTCTTCTTCATCCTTTGAATAAATCAAAATATCGTCGATGAATACCACCACAAACTTATCCAGAAACGGGCTGAAGATCCTATTCATGTAATCCATGAAAATTACTGGTGCATTCGTAACTCCGAAAGGCATAACGAGATATTCATAATGTCCGTAACGAGTTCTGAAAGCAGTCTTTTGAATATCTCCTTCTCTTACTCGAATCTGATGGTATCCCGATTTCAGATCAATCTTTGAAAACACCGCTGCGCCCTTCAATTGATCCATCAAATCATCGATGCGTGGTAGAGGATAACGATTCTTGATAGTCACCTTGTTAAGCTATCGATAATCCACACATAGACGCGAACTTCCATCCTTTTTCTTAACCAACAATACCGATGCTCCCCACGGCGACACACTTGGTCTAATAAATCCTTTCTCCAACAAGCCTTCAATCTGACCCTTAAGCTCGCTTAATTCCAATGGCGACATTCGGTATGGTGCAATTGAGATAGGTCCAGTTCCTGGATGTAATTCAATGAAGAACTCCACCTCTCTCACCGAGGGTAATCCTGGAATCTCAGATGGAAATACGTCCGGGTATTCCTTGACTAACATCACATCTTCTATATTTACATCCATCTTGGTCTCCATGTTAGCCAATGATAAGAACTCCTGAGTTCCTTCTCTCAGCGATACTCCTAGTTGGTTAGCAGTCAAATATCGAGCGACTCCAGGTTTGGGGAAAAGAACCAGTTTTCGAGCGCAATCCAAAACTACGTAATTATAAGACATCCAATCCATGCCGAGAATGATCTCGAGGGATTGTAGGGGTAGACAGATTAGATTAACCAAGAAGTCCCTATTCTAAATTGTTATCGTACAGTGTAAACATGCAGAGTCTACAGTCAAAGTCTTAGCAGGCGTAGTAACAACCAAATCAAAAGGCAAAGCAGATACAGACAACTTCAAACGATGCACACAATCCATAGCAATGAAAGAGTGGGTTGCCCCCGAATCAAAAAGTGCAGTTAGGGTGTTACCTGCAATCTCACAATCTTGCTGGATTAAATTTTGGGCTTGACCTCCAGCTTCAGCACCCATGTGATAGACGCGGCCGCTAGCAGTAGGACGGGTAGCCCTAGTCGCGTTCACAGTTGGCTCCACCTTCGGAACCCGGCAATCCCTCGCCACGTGTCCTAGCTTGTGGCAGTTGAAGCACAACAAATCCCTCGTGGTACAAGCAGTTGCAATATGTCCTTCCTTCCCACAGCGATAACACCGGACTCCTTGTCCTAATTGCCGTCTAAAGCTCTGGTTTCCCGGCCGGTTCTGGCCTCTCCTGTTGTTCTGTGGCCGGTTATACGGCTTGGCAACTTGTTTCCCTTTATTGTTCTGGTTATTCATCCGACTAGGCCCTCCTGAGTTAAAGTGACCACCTCTGTTGGCCCTCTTATTCTTCATTTCTTCCACCTCTCTACATTTTTCCACTAGTACTTGGAAACATTGTATTCCCAAGGGTATGACCGAATCTTGGATCTCATACTTCAATCCATTCTGGAAGCGATGACACATGAACTGTTCATCAACTTCTTCTCGAAAGAATCTGAAGTGTCTGGATAATGACTCAAATTTAGCGGCGTATTCTCCCACTGTCATACTCCCCTGGTACAATTTCAGAAAGTCATCCCCCAACTTGGTCCTCGTACTCATTGGGAAGTACTTGTCTAGAAACTTCTTTTTGAATGACTCCCAGGTCACTTCCTCTTAAGCCGACGCCATCAGTGATCTCGTACTTCTCCACCAGTACTCTGCGTCCCCCATCACCAGGTACGTGGCATAGTTGACTTTCACTACTGCCCGGCAGTTAATCATCTCGGATATCTTTTCTATCTCATGGATCCACTGGTCCGCCCTTTCTGGACCCTCATCACCTGTGAACTTGGGAGGGTTATGACAGCGAAAGTCCTCAAGCCCTCTAGACTCAGCAGCGCGAATCTCTCGTTCTCTCTTCTCTAGGTCGCGTTGAGTCTTGGCAGCCGTCTGGGCAGCAACAGACGCAGCCATATTGTTCATTGCTTCAGCCATCCTATCTTCCCGGCTGACATTTGTCCTTGCGGTGTTATCTCTTCTTGGAGGCATTGTTTCCTACAAAACCATCATTACTTCAGTCACACCACAACTCACACAAGACTTGAAACTTTAACTACTTGCTTCTTATGCATGATCAGCTAATGACTCAAAATAAACACTTTAATCAGAGCTTAAACCCAAAAGTTAACCAAATGCTCTGATACCACAATTGTAACACCCCGAGTTTAAAACACAGCGCGGGTGCATTTTTTTTTTAAATAATTAAAATGAGTTTTCCAGAATTAATATCAAGGGAATTAAAATAAAATCAGTTCATTTCAAAAGCTATCACCCAATCAGTGTCAGAGTGCAGAATAATACAGCAGAAAAGTAATACATTAATTCCCAAAATAAAATTACATTTCCCAAAATTCAAGACCCTATACAAAAGTCTAGACTGATCATGCACTATGCTACAGTAGCACGGTCTCCACCGTATCCTCTATAAGTCTCGTCTTCAGCCAACCGTCCGTCCCTCTGCGTTGTCCACGTAGACTCCGTACGTAAAGATCATGGGAAACTAACGACGTTTCCGTCGTTAGTGTATCCGTCGGTAGGACGGGTTCGGGTAACATCTGAGGGCAAAGCCCAAAGTCCACAATATAATAGCAAGGGGTCACCAACCGAAAATAACAAATATTCACATAGCATATATTTCTCAACAACACATGTATTCATGGCATAATATATGATGACAATAAAAATGCTCATTGGAAATTGCATAACATATATATCTTTTCAAAAACAGCAGCCAATTATTATGAAGTATGCGGTAAGTACAAACAACACGTCAACCAAACACAATCATTAATCCAGAATTTCAGATTCTGGACAGCACTCACACACATTAATTTCCAACATTCATCATATAAACAATCGTGACACACCGGTCAAATCCCTCAATGTAATGCATATATGCTCATGCATAATTTTCTTGGAATCACCAAGGTGCAGTCGCTCACAGACCAGCACAATTTAACGGCCCTCATGACCAGGGTGCAATCGCTCAACAGATCAGCACCAGTGCAGACGCTCAACAATCCAGCACATCGTGCAGTCGCTCAACAGACCAACACGTTTGACATAACCCGAGGTACAATCGCTCAACAGATCAGTACCTAGTCCAGACGCTCAACAGTCCAGCACTCGTGCAATCGCTCAACAGATCAGCACGGGGTTGCGCATTTCAAGGTATAGACGCTCAACAGTCCAGTACCAGTGCAGTCGCTCAACAAACCAGCACTTATATACCAAGGTACAATCGCTCAACAGATCAGTACCTAGTGCAGACGCTCAACAGTCCAGCACTCGTGCAATCGCTCAACAGATCAGCACGTGGTTGCGCATTACTCTGTGGCCCATCGCGGGTACCACTTGACTATGCAATGCATGAATATGCAGTGTTTCACTTCTCTAGAAACAGAATGCAAAATCAGAAAATTCATGCTTTTTAAATATCTTAGCACAGTCAGAATTATCATCATCACAATCATGATTAAATAGTCAATTAATCATTAACACTTTGAAATGTTTTTCCCAGACTCTTAAAATTCAATTACATAGTTTAAAACTGAGGATTTCTAGAATTTTACGAATCTGTATTCGAATACAGCTCCTCTGTATTCGAATACAGAAGCCAAAAATAGTGGAGATTCACACCCTGTATTCGGATACAGCCCTCTAGTATTCGAATATAGGGGCAGTCTCAATGCACAAAACAACATCTTTCATTACATCAATAAAGTTTCAAAAACTTCATCACCACAACTTCAAAAGATCACCAAAAGTTCCATTTGAATTCCCCACAACAATCCCAACATTCCCCAAACACTCAGGGTTTACAAAACACTCTTAAAAACTTGGAAATTCTGGAACTCGAATCTGTATTCAAATACAGACCCCCTGTATTCGAATACAGAAGCATGAACTGCAGTTTTAACATTCTGTATTCGAATACAGCATGTTTGTAGTCGAATACAGAAGACCAAACCTTGAAAAATTTCATCATTTCTCCCATGTTCTTAAAGGTTTTCAAAACATCATCCCTTCCCCTTTAAAACCATGTCACAGATTCCATTTTTAATCATTTAAATTCTTCTCAAAGTTTCTCAATACTTTAAAACTCACATAACAGTGATTAAAACTTGATTTTTCTGGAAAACACGAATCTGTATTCGAATACAGCTTCCTTGTATTCGAATACAGAAGCTGAAAATGGAGTTTCTGGAAAACTCGAATCTGTAGTCGAATACAGCATGCCTGTAGTCGA
Organism: Cicer cuneatum; assembly: GCA_037974295.1. Lineage (NCBI taxonomy): Eukaryota > Viridiplantae > Streptophyta > Magnoliopsida > Fabales > Fabaceae > Cicer > Cicer cuneatum. The sequence continues at coordinate 13,042,092 of JBBPBO010001985.1, forward strand.
CTACAGATGAGAATACAGTGTTAAAATTTCACTTATGTATTCGAATACGACATGGTCGTAGTCGAATACAGAGGTTTAGTCAGAAGCAAAAATCCTTCTTCTGTATTCGACTATAGGGGCTCGTAGTCGAATATAGGTTTTGAAAACTTAGGCAAAACAGAACTTGACAGGTTGTATTCGAATACACTCATGTTGTATTCGAATACACCTTCGAAAAACCAGTGAAATACTTCCTGAAACATCAACACTTTTTCAAACTATTTCTTTAAAAATAACAATCAAACATCAAACGGATTCTGCACTTTTTCAAAACACTTCCCTCATTTAAAATCCCTTTTCCTTTAAAAACCATCAACACCACCAGAATCACACAAAACAACCAGAATCAGAATCATCAATATCACCAGAATCACTCAACACAGAACAGAATCAGAGTCACCATCACCAAATCATTCAGATTTTCAAACCATCAGAACATCATTTGAACATTGCAGTTTCCTCACTCATCAGAACAAACATGCAAGTATTCAGTTTTCTCAAAACACCAGAATGACATGCAAATACTCAGCTTCATCAAACATCAGGATGACATGCAAGCACTCAGTTTTCTCAACAACAGAATGACATGTAAAGCATTTCAGCTTTCACCACACAATAGAATAACATGCAAGTATTCAGCTTTCATGATACCACAGAAATACATGCAAGCATCACAGAACAACAAACCTCAACAGAATGCATTTTTGCATTTTAAGACTATTTTCAAAACAGTTTTATGACATGCATTTTAATCATCATTAAAATAACATGCAAACATTTTCCAGCTTTCACCCATAAGTAAAACAGCATGTTTTATTAGAAAAACAGCCAGCAACAACCATCAGGATAATCACATATCAACAAAATGCATTTTCTTTCAAAATGTTATTTTTCGAGAACAGTTTTCTTTTAAAAACAGAACTGAAATAACACACATTCATGGCCCTAATGCAGCTAAAAATGGAAGGTGCCCTTACCCTTGTAGCGTGCTCTGCTATTTCTCTTGTTCCTGCTGCGTTCCCTTTTCTGCGTCTAAAAACGGCGAAACTGTTCCCTGAGTTTGCTGCTGCAAAACTGGGTTCTTTGGCTTCGTAACGAGGTGGAGATTAACTTTACTACTGGGGGTTTTCTGGTTTGATGGTTGGAATTTCAGTTAATGGTGTTTGGAGGAATTTCCCTCTCTTCAATTTGAATTCGGGAATGGCAGAACAGAGACAGAATGGGAGGGGAGATGGAGTTGGTACATGCAATATGGGCAGTGAGGAGGAAGGAATGGTGTTCTGACTTCACCATCCTTCTCACTCCTATATATAAGCTCTTGTGGTGCCACCTCACTTGCCACATGTCTGATTTTCAGCTTTTAATTATCTTGCAATTTTGAAATTAAATTAATTTAATTCTTCACCCAATAATTTTAATTCATCCTCCAAATAAATATTTATATATATATATTCACTTAAATCATACATATATTAAATATTTACAAAAATTCCCAAAATACCCTTGACAATAATTCCAAAAATTAATAATTAAAATTAAGGGTCTTACATGCAGTATAACAACCACTTTAAAATATCAAAGGGACGGAATATAAGAGGGAGAAAAGAAAAAGTTGGTAACTGCATCCAACTTTGGTGTGCCTTTCACAATAAATTGACACTCTTTATATAATGATGGAAGCAAACCCACATATGTTTTCTAACCAATGTGGGACTTCAACAAAATTTTGAGAATATTTATATAGTGATTAAAACTATTCAAAATGAGAGTTTAACAATGTGGGAGTTCAACAATTTTTAAATTCACACATTTGTTCCAACACTTTATAAATAATAAAAGAGGATTTGTAATATACTAATATATTTTAAGTTTTTAAAGTATTAATATAACAACATGGAAAATATTTTGAAGAAATTATCTAAGTCTTTCAATTTTTTTCTCTAATACATTTTTCGTATTCCCAAATTAGAGAGATTTTACAACGCGAAGAAAAACAAATTCCCCAAAGTGATCTTCTTCATCCAAAACCCTTTACTCCTTTCATTCTCTCATAAACTATCAAATATAATGTTGTAAACTCTCTCATTTGTACTTTGTTGGGCCGAGGTTTTTCTTGTCTCTAGCTCTATCTATGAAGTGATTCAGTTGGAAAAAAAAAGTCTAAAGGAACTTTGATTAGCAGATGTGGTGCTCGCATCTAATTTCTTAACTAATTCAAAAACAAACAAAAAAAATTGATCTAAAAGTAAAAAGTCAAACAAAATTGATTTTCATTGTAACTTTTATTACAGCTTTTTTTCATGAGATCAAATCAAAAGTCCATTTATTACAGCTTTTTTTTTTTTAAATATTTATAGTATTCCATCTTTTTGCTATAACTTTTTAAAAAAGAATTTAAAAAAATATTATTTTAAGTGTTTCATTTATTTGCTAACATTTATTTGGATAATGAAATTTTAAAAAATATTTTAAATGATATGCTTCTCATAAAAATCATTTTCAAGAAATATTTTTTTTTTAAATAATGTGGTTTTTGTCATGCTAAAATATTTAATAATGAATATTTAAATTATTGAATATAAAATTATTATTTTTTAATTGATAACAAATGAGTTTAAAATAATTTTTACTATTTTTTAGTAAATTCTCATGAAAGTTAATTTTTAAAATATAAAATTAAAAACTCAATCACTTTTTTTTAAATCTATAACGAACGAGTCCTAAATCAGTTTTTGAAACAGATTCAAATAAATTAACCGCATAAATAAATTTTATCTCTTATTTATTTTATTAATTCCTAATATGAGTCCTTGTACGAAGATATTGTTTGTTTTTTTTTTATTGACAAATATTAAGATAACATTTGTTGACTTTTTGTTTTTATAATAATACTAAATAATTTAGTTGATTTAATTTTAAACTATTTCATATGTTCAAAATATATTAAAATATCAATACTTAGTTTGTAATGTTTGGAAATTTGTATTAATCCGCATATCGCCGTAATTAATTATATATGATTCTATATTAAATCAAATTCATTTTTATAAAATCAACTTATAAAATAAATAAAAATATTTTTTTTTATAAATTTATTTTAAAACTTTATCTTTACGAGAGACTTAAGTTTTTTCAAATCATTAAATTAGCTACATCATTTGGATGTTTCTCTCTACTCTCAATTCCTTGCGTGAGCATGATCAACGTACACTCCATAGGTTGCCTATATTAGCTCACCACCATATCATATAATGGTAAACTTAATTACCTATCTCTTTCCAACCCCTTTTGTCAATGCTATGGTCATTTTTTTTGTCGACGTGGTAACTGGTAACCCTTCAATTTCAAATACACATTGTATTTTCTACATTAGTGACGCAGAAAACTAAAATAATTGAATCGATAAGTAATTTAGTATTACACTTTCAATTAGATAATATATAAAAAAGTAAACTAACATGGATACTTTACATAGTCAACTTGAGACTTTTAAGGGTTGGCGGGGTTTACAATTATAATAGTACAATTATTGATGATAGAACAATTTAATTTAATCACTCCCTCCAATTTTAAATATAAATAATTTTTTATCATAAAAATTTATGTAATCAATAAACAAAATACATCAATTTTTATTAACCTATAATTATTTATATTTATAGTACAATGGAGAGTACTTACAAAAGAATTAATGATATATAAAATAATAGCACTATGTTTTGTGGGTCATCGAGATCTACCTAAATTTGTGTCTATAAAAACCAATGCTAAAGTACATTTTCAACACTTCCAGCACAAACATTAAGCCATACATAAAAAATAAAATAGAAAAAAATAAATAATTAAGATGAATGGAGGAGAAGCAGATCAAGTGAACATAGAGGAAGACATAGAGACGATAAAGGAGGGTGTCGAGAAGAAGTTGAAAGATCGAAAGGTGTCATGGGCAAAGCTTCGCCGTGTAGACTCTCTCAATTTAGAAGCTGGAAGAGTTACTATGGTCGCAAATCACCATTCCAAGGTCTTCAATATATTCTCTATATTCTAAATATTTTTACAAATAAATAAAATTTATAGATTAATTGTTTACTCAATACATAGAGTATAGTATATATGTTGGAATTAATATTTGGAAAACAAATTATTGATTTGATTTGGTGTTAAGCAGATGGGTTGGAGCATGACACTGAGCTTGGCATTTCAAAGCATAGGGATAGTATATGGTGATATTGGTACATCTCCACTATATGTGTATGCAAGTACTTTCACGGATGGAATAAAAAACAACGATGATATTCTTGGCGTTTTGTCTCTCATAATCTATACCATTGTGCTCATACCCATGCTTAAATACGTTTTCATTGTCTTATGGGCTAATGATAATGGCAACGGTACGTCAAATTATTTATCTAACTCTGCTGGATTTTCTAAATCTACCTTTTTTTTTTTAATTAAAAATCTACCTTTCACGTCATGTTCCAATTTTAAATCTATGTATTTTTTTTCTTTTTTTTTTTTTATAATCATTTTAACACGCTAATGAGTTTGAGAAAGGAAGGTTGTGGCTCAACCTCTTGGCATAATATAAAATTAAATTGATTTAGTTGTACTTTTAGTTTTTTGATTTTTTTTAAATTTAGTCATTTGTTTTAAAATTTAATTTTTTATACTTTATTCATATTTTTCAGACCTAAGAGTGGTGATTATCAAATTTTTAATGATGTGAGTGTCTTTCTTCACTTTGATGGTTTTCCATCAATCGGTCAATGTTAACTCATTAAAAATTAGGACTATAACTAATTTAGATCTGAAAAATCTAAGTAAAAAATATAAAAACTAAATTATAAAATAAGATGATCAATTATGTAAGCAGAGTCCAAATAAATAACTAATTAAAATTGCAATAAAAATATAATACTTCATTTCTTTTGCACAAATCAAAAAATAAATTCATTAATAAATAATTTTTAAATATATCTTTACCATTCATGGACACTCACCCATTTGTCTCTTTTATAAGTCTTTTTGGTCATTTATATATATATATATATATAGAGAAACATATATGATTTAAAAAACAAAGTATATAATATATTTAATGTGTCTATTTTGTGTATATAAATTACTAAAATATCCTCTTGTGTACAGGCAAAAAAAAATCCTCTTGTGGACAAACCTTCAACACTTACATTTTATTTCTCAAGACAAATTAATAATATTAATAAGAGATATATTTGATTTTTTTAGAAAAAAAGAAATATATTTGAAAAATAATAATAAACGTATCTTAAATTTCTGTTTTAAATGGGACTTATAGTTAGGGGTAATATAGTAATTGAAAATAAAAACTGTTAATATAACCTTGAAATTTAAAATTAACATATAAATAAAGAACAATTTTTCTTCTTTTAAGAAAACAAAAATTGAAATGAAACTGGGGAATAACATTCACAATTCACAACTACTAGTATCTATTGTTATTTTAGTATCGGGTCTCATTTGCCTTGGTTTTAGAGTCAAATTTGTCCCCAAGCTTATACATGTTCAGCGAGATCCAATCTTGACTGATTTGAACAAATGCATTATTTATTGTGGTTAATTAGGTTTTTTTTTTTAAGTTAGGTTGTCATCATGTAAGGTTAATGCACACACATTAAAATAAACTACTCCTATTTAGATTATAAGCAAAATAATACTTCCTCTAGAGCATAATTATAATTTTAATAATAAAATAAGTTTTATTTACTAAAATATTTTTTTATTAATAGTTGTATGTAGATATAATTTAGTTTTGCTCATAAAATGATAAACAATTTATCTTTAAGTTTTAATTCAACTAATAAATACTAATATTGTTAAATTAAATATCATGTATACGATTTGAATTTGAAATTTCATATTTATGTAAGTTTTTTTTTATATAATATTTATCATTTCTTCTACCAACCCAAAATAAATGACAAACTTTTTATGACCCAAAATGACAAAATAAGTTGGGACATAAAAAAATATCAATAATTATGGGACCTATATAGTTTTTAATTGTTTTTCATAGAGAGTATCAACTTGACACTACTTAATGATAATACATGTTCAATAAACCTTCCCAGGGTAATACTTTCTCACGAGTATTGGGCTAACGGGGGTGAAGCCTTTTTTCTTTCTAATTTGAATTTTTTAAAGGCAAAGATCCAATTGGAGGAGTGTTTTGCATATTAGACTCCATTTGAGAGTTTGTAAGGGATGATTTTGGGGAAGGAAAAGAGAGATAAATTTTCAACGGAAGTAATTTTAAAGAGAATGATAAAAATTTAAAAAATTTATCTAAACTCTCTTGTACCCCCAATACATTTTTAAGTTCCTCCAAATTAAAGTGCTTTCTTATGTATCATGAAAGAAAAAAAAACCAAACTCCTCCCTTCCTTCCCTTTCCTCCTTGTTTTTTACAAAGGCTTCCCCTCCCCTCGTGAAATTCCAAACATAACCTTAGACTTTAGAACTTTAAGCTTGGGGTTCATGATCCAATATGTCTAAAATCTATAAATATTGTATTTTCACCTCGTTTATAAACCCTTTTTAGTCTAACTATTTAATGTAACGTGAGACTTCCAATTTCAACATAAAGTCAACTCTTTCTACATAAAATATATAATATTGGAGATGCTAAATTAGAAAAATCTATATATATAGTTGGAGCTAAAAAATTGATGGATTATATATTCAATATTAGTATGTGTACATCTTTTTTTTTTTTTTACGGAAACAAAATCATTTCATTTCTAATACAATCTAAGAGTAATATGTTGTGGCTTTAGCTGACTTATGAGCGACACCATTGACTTGTACAAGGAATGTGTGTGCACAACTATAATAGCAAATTTTACATTGTAACAAAAATACTAAAATTAGTATTATGTATCTTCTAGTTTATTACGCATAAATCTACTATAATAGTGATATATAATAACCGATATATAATGCATAACTATTGATGTACCTGATAAATTAATTATAAATGAAATTTATTTCTCGATATAAAATATTTTAAAAAGAATATGCAAAAGATATATAGTGCTGAATTGAAAATTATGAATGGATATAGGTGGAGCGTTTGCACTATATTCATTGATATGCAGGCATATAAATGTGAGTTTGGCTCCCAATCAACAGCCAGAGGACATGGAACTTTCAAATTACAACCTTGAAATACCATCTACCAAGCAAAAAAGAGCTCATAGAATAAAGCAAAAGCTTGAGAAAAGTCATTTTGCGCGAATTCTACTTTTACTTCTAGCTATAATGGGAACTTCCATGGTCATAGGTGACGGTATTCTAACTCCATCAATTTCAGGTTGGTTATAATTTACTACTATAGTTTGACTTCAATAAATTTATTTTGTTTTTCAAAGTTTAACTATATATTTCTGTTCCTTCAAAAAAGTGTGTATAGTCAGTTTGTTTTATGTTATTATATGAAAAATAATTTATTTTTAAAAATAACATATTTTTTTAAGATCTGAATTATTTTTCAGTTTTTAAATTAGAGGCTGAATTATGATTATAATGAACACTTATTTCTAACTGTTTCTTAATAATAATATAAATTTAAGAATGTGATATATGTGAGATGATTTTTTTTTTAAAATGATTGTAACTATCTTAAATAAATATAAATACGCTTCTTCTTTATATAAAAATATCTGAAAAAATAATCATAAATTTTGGTTTAAGTAAAAATCATTTTTCTATAATTTAATACAAACTTAATATAAGAAAACAATTCAAATGATAAAAATGATTTGTGAAATATTGGGTTTCATATTCGAGTTGGGTTGGATTAATTCATTTGAAGAATTTTTTTTTTTTATTGATAATATTTTATACAATTTTAATGCAGTTCTTTCTGCGGTGAGTGGGATCAGTACATCATTAGGTCAAGGTATTCAATTTATTATTATTATTATTATTATTATTATTATTATTATTATTATTATTATTATTATTATTATTATTATTATCTAGAGTGATAAAATTTGTTATGATATGTGATTTTCAACGCATGAGAATGCTTGTGTATTTTTTTTTCAGATGCTGTTGTGGGCATTACTGTAGCAATCTTGGTTGTGCTATTTTCTATGCAACGATTTGGTACTGATAAAGTGGGAGCCTTATTTGCTCCAATTATTTTAATATGGTTTTCATTTATTGGTGGAATTGGTCTCTACAATTTATTCAAATATGATGTTGGAGTATTACGAGCTTTTAATCCAAAATATATAGTTGATTACTTCAAAAGAAATGGTAAGGATGGATGGTTATCACTAGGTGGAGTCTTTCTATGCATAACAGGTTAGTAGCTTCTAAACTATATATTAATTAATCTTCTTAAGTTGTATCGTTACTTTAATGCTAACTAAGATACATATAATCTTAATTAGGATCCGAGGCTATGTTTGCTGATTTGGGTCACTTTAGTGTACGAGCCATTCAAGTAAGTAAATAAAATACTAATCTCTCCAATAATCTTAAATATAAGTAAAATTTATACTTTCAAATATGAACAATAATGCTATTTGTTTCAAACTCATATATTGCCCTAAAAAATTTATGTGAAGTCAATTTGTTTGATAAAAGATAATGTCTTTTTAAGGTAAGTTACGTTTTGGTATTGTCCACTTTATGGTTTTATGGGTAAGTTGTAATGTATCCTTGTTAGAGGTACATTAATGGAGGATGAAATACTTCTAAAAAAGTACCAAAAGATTAAAGATTAAACTATTTTAAAAATTAACTTTTTTTATTCATCATTTTTTGTAACGATTACAATTCACCAAGTCTCTATTTATAGCAAAACATAAATGACATATTTTAATAAATATATTCCCAAACCACCATAATAGATCTATATAGATTCTTCTAGAATATGGTGACTTATAACACAAATTACCTAACGAATTTTGGACCTAAATCTATTCTATTTGATCATAACATAAGTTTTTGTGGTTTTGTCCTTAATAAAATATGTGTTAGTGAATTGAAAAATATGAGTATTGTTTATAAACTTCCTTTTACCTCGATTTCTAAGTAATGTGAGCATTTACAGTGTACTAGAATAATAATTAATCACTTTCTAATTGCATGCATCTATTGATATTTGCAAACTTAAGGTCATTTTAAAGTTATTTACTTTGTGATAATATTTTAAAAAAAAAATATGTGTTCATTTTAACTTTCTAATAAGAAGATAAAAGATTTTTTATGTGAACCATGATTGAGAAAAGATGCATATCGATAAATAATCAAAACAATTATTTTGATTTTTTTTTTGTTTTCAAAAACCCACACAATTATTTACTTCAAAAATCACTTATTTTTTTATTAACAAATAAAATTAATACAATTATTTTTTAAGTATCCAACCCAACTGTATAGGGCCTCTAATTAGTAAAGAACCCCAAATTTATTTTTTTATATAATATATCAAAATCTTTTGGAGACAATACAATGTGACGACTTAATTGATGAATTTGCTTCAAAAAGTGTTAAAAGAATGACTCTTTTTAAGTAGCTGGAAGCTAATATTAGATAAATTAGTTTGAGTTTTTTTTATTTCAATTGATAAAAATATGTAATTTTGAAATAATTTTTAATTTATTAAATTTTTTTTATTAATGACTTATTTTTTAAAATTAGAATAAAATTTTCAAAATATTTAAGACAGCTCAGACGATTCATTAATTAAACAAGTATATAAGTTCGAGTTAATTTTTTTTTTCAAACTGAATTTGCCAAAGCAACCCTTACATTACTTTCATATTAAAAATGAGCTTTAAATTATTAATACACATATTATATATGTTTGCAGATTAGCTTTACTTGCGTTACATGTCCTGCAATATTGGCAGCATATGTCGGCCAAGCAGCATATCTAAGAAAATTCCCTGACAAAGTGGCAAATACTTTTTATGATAGTATACCAGGTAAGTTTTGATTAATTTTATATAAAGTAAAATCATATATATATATATATACCACCACAATTACTAAATCTCAATTAATCAATTTCTCCTGTATAACATGCAGACCCCTTGTATTGGCCAACATTTGTTGTTGCTGTTGGTGCTGCCATTATAGCTAGCCAAGCAATGATTTCAGGAGCATTTTCCATTATATCACAAGCCTTAAGTCTAGGTTGTTTCCCTAGAGTTAAGGTTGTGCATACTTCAATTAAACATCATGGTCAAGTGTATATTCCAGAGATCAACTACATGTTTATGATTGGATGTATTATAGTTTGTGCTGCCTTCAAGACCACAGACAAGATTAGCCATGCATATGGTATGTTTTATAAATTAATTTTTGTGTATATTGACTATTTATGAGAGAATTTTACGAGGCATTTTAATTTTTTTGAATAATTCTTTTTAATATAAATTACTTTGTTTAGATAATGAATTTAAAAAATATTTAAAATAAAGAGATTTTTCTGAACTATTTTATTAAATTTACGTAAAAGGAATATCGAATACTACTTAAATTTTAAGAATTTCAAAATCTCTTTTTACCTTATAAAATATAAATTTTGAAATAGTCCTTATATTTTTTACCAAAATTTACAATTTTGACCCTATAAGTTTCAATATTTACACATTAGTTTCTATATTTTTTCAAATTAGTCTCTATAATTTTTTAAATTTAGCAATTAGGTCCCTATAAATTAAAAAAATTGTAAACTTGTCCTCAACTTTTCCAAAATTTCAATTTTGGTCCAAATTTGTTAATTTTCATTTTGAACAACTTTTCGTTGATATTCATATTCTTACAGCAAATTTTTTTAATGTTAAAAAAAAAGAGTCAACTTTGAATAAACAATTATGCTATCAAGACAAATTTATTTATAAATACAAATACTTTAATAATTTAATTGACACATTTGAATTTAAGATTTCCTATAATTTTAAATTACATGATCCAAACCGTATTTATTCGAAGTTTTTTAAGTAATAGAAACATAGCAAAGAGTGACAAGTTGGAAAATGGAATGTTTTATGCAGGGATTGCTGTTGTTGGTGATATGTTGATAACAACCACACTAGTTTCACTTATAATGCTTGTTATATGGAAGAAGAGCTTATGGATGGTCATAATCTTCTATTTAGCATTTGGTTTTACAGAAATTCTTTATTTCTCATCTCAACTAACAAAGTTCACTGGTGGAGGCTATTTTCCAATTGTACTAGCTATGTTCTTAACAATAGTTATGGGAATTTGGCACTATGTTCACAAAGAAAGATACATGTTTGAACTCAATAACAAAGTTTCCAGTGAGTATTTAAGGGAATTAGCCACCAACACACAAGTACATAGAGTACCAGGAATTGGATTTTTGTATTCTGAGTTAGTACAAGGAATTCCTCCAATATTTCCACACTTAATAGCTAATGTACCATCTATTCATTCGGTTCTCGTGTTTGTTTCCATCAAGACTATTCCTGTCAGCAGAGTTGCATCGGAAGAGAGGTTTTTGTTTCGACAAGTGGAATCGCGCGAGTATCGAATTTTTCGATGTGTTGTTAGGCGCGGTTACAATGATGCTGTTGAGGAGCCTCTTGAGTTTGAGTCACAATTGATACAAAATCTCAAGGGATTCATTCAACAAGAGAATTTTATGATCGAGGTTAATGAAGAACAATCAGTACCTGTTCCTGTTCCTGTTTCTGGTAAAGAGAGTAGTACTGAGATGGATGACGTATCAGGTAAAGAAGTAAAACCAAGGTCGACTAATTCTTCTAATAGAATAATCCCAAATTATGGTGTTGTGTCTCATATTTCATCGGATTCTATTCGATCGTTGCCTGGAAGTGTGACAAAATCATCGAATTTCTTTGCGCCTATTGTTCAAGGACCGGAAGAGGAAATTAAATTTATTGATAAAGAAATGGAAAAGGGTGTGGTGTATATGATTGGTGAAGCAGAGGTTGTAGCTCACCCAAATTCTTCCATTTTGAATAAGATTGTTGTCAACTATGCTTATAGCTTCTTGCGTAAGAACTTTAGACAAGGAGAAGATTCTATGGCAATTCCACGCAAGAGACTTCTTAAGGTTGGAATGACATATGAAATATGACCTTCACTACTACTAGCCTCAAAGCTTGTTGGTTTAATTAGTATTATGTTATGTGAATTATGAAATGGTGTATCATATGATAAATATGTATTTGTGTTCAATTTTATTTTTGTATGTTTGTAACCTTTTAATCAAGTCATGTAAGTTTTGAATGATGGAGAAGTGAGAATTATTGCTCTAACATAAATAAAGTGCAAATTGTGAATCATATATGCTGAAATTGTATTTGATTCTTTTTTTTTTTTACATACATTGTGCCTTGGATTGTTTTGATTAATATTTTTGTTTGGTTTATTAGAAGAAGAAAAAAAGAAAGAAAGAAACATGAGAGGAAACATAAACACTCCATTTCAGCAGCATTTGTAAAATGAATCTACTTACATTATGGTTAAGTTAACAAACAAAACGTTTACTTAAGCGTCCATATTGAGTTCATTGGAAATACTGTAGGTATTGTATTTATATCTTTTTTTCTTAGCTATTATCAATTGGATCCGTGGCGCAATGGTAGCGCGTCTGACTCCAGATCAGAAGGTTGCGTGTTCGATTCACGTCGGGTTCAATTTTTTCGAATCTTTTTTTTTTCTTCCTTAAAAAAGATATCTTCATCCTTGCATTTCACACATCATACGACTAACGTGCCAACAAATACGAATAAAATACTCACCCACTCCCACAATATATTATATCGTCTTGTCTTGGTACCAATTCCATGTGCAATTATTCTAAATAAAAATAAAATACTCTTCGACGTGATTATTCCAAATGAGATACCACATGCAAAAAGATAAGGAAAATTATTGTTTGTAGTCGAATATCAATGATTTCATGGTGGTATAAAACACAAGTGCCATATTCTCTTTTTTTATCAGTCAATTTTTTTTTCATACAAAGATGCAAAGACTTGTGCATACAAAAAATAAAAACAATTCTTGGATTGTCACAAGAATTTAGACACACTATTGGAACAAACATACAAAAAATATATATATTTCTTTTAATTATTTTAAAATTATACATTATTTAATTATTATGTTTCTTGCTTAAAAAAATTATTTTTTCTACCCTTTTTTCCTTGTATGTCTAAATTCTTGGGACCATACAAAAATGATTCCAAAAAAAAACATAAAGGGTAGGAAAAACATCATTGATGGACCAATCCATCTATTAAAATGATGTAACTTTTATGTCAAGAAAAAGTCTGGTGAATATATAAAATACACTTTTCAAAAAGCTAAAGTTTTTGAACTGCTCATAAACTAAACTATGTATCAAACAATTTTGCCCTTAGTTTGGGATTTTACTGAATGAAAACCAAACCAATCCTTTTATCAATATTATTCACACTCAAATAAACACAAAACACTATTTTAAACCTAGGTACAGTGTGTATCTTCAGAACATGAATGTTGCAGTTTGGTAAATGTTAATAATGCAGATCATGTTTTATAAACAACGTAGCCATCCACCAATGAAGGCCTCAAATCACACATTTTCATAGTCACCACTGACATCAATTTCTTCGTCGTCAATGTTCATTGAACCGGTCCCAGCTTGACCGCCATCGCCAGCTTTGGATCCTTGTCCTGGTGTCCTTGCCTCTTGTATGATCCTCATGATTTCTTCAACACTTTGGCTTGGTTGGTTTTTCTTTGTTTCCACAAAACCTTCTCTTTCAGCTTCAATGATCTCTTTAGGCAAATTCTTCAAAAACCAAGGGTTCTGTTTGATCTCTGGGATGGTTATCCTCTTTAACAAGGATCACACATAATTAGTTTGAAAAAATAAACATAATCTCACTATACAATATCTAAATTCTTTATATTATAAGCTTCATATATAATAATATAACATTACAACTATAATGTTTGTATGTTTTTTTTATAGAATTACTTAATGAAACATACCTTGGCGGGATCGGCGACAAAGATACGAGATAGAAGACTCCTACACTCGGCAGAAATGCGAACATAGTCGGGTATGGAGTACTGGACACCTATTATTCTCTGCCAACCAGAGAATCAGAGTTCAAATTTTCTGCTATCAGAGATTATTCATAATGTTCTTTTGAACTTGAAGTTAAATACGAGCTCACCCCAATGGTCTTTCTAAAATTTCTAGGATCTTCTGGTTCTTCAAATGGATATGCACCAACTAGCATGACATAAAGTGTCACCCCACAGGACCAAACATCTGCAATCTATACACCAAAGAGCCCCATTTACTAAATTGACCACTTTGGACTAAATGATGAACTGTTTAATGGTTGTTACTAGCAATAAAATGTGGCTTGTCATGAACTTTAAGGCCCTAAGGAAAATGGCAGAGAAATTCTAAGTACCTTTCCATCGTACTCCTTTCGCGACAGAACCTCGGGAGCAATGTATGCAGGAGTTCCAACTGTTGACTTTGGTTGAGAGTGCAGTATTGCAGACTGCAATTGAATATTGAATTAAATTGGAAAATCAGAAAATACTATTAACCTTGGATATAATATAAATATAATAATAATATGATATATCTCAAGAAAAGCTCATTTTGGTGAAATAGTATTAACCTTGGAGTAACCGAAGTCGCAAATTTTAAGCCGAGGGGATGGATTTCCGTCCAAGAGAGTGTTTTCCAACTTCAGATCTCTATGGCAGATTTCCTACGTCGCGAAGCGTAATATAAGACACATGTTCGTAATGAAGAACACAACAAATTCTGAGTGCATCCATACCATGGAATGACAGTAGCTAACACCAGATATTAGCTGTTGGAAGAAATATCTTGCCTGTAATAACATAGGAAAATCATTCACTTGGTAAATTTCCATGCAAATAACTTATGTGTATATGGAATTTTTAGAAGGAAAAATAATAGTTCAACAATATTAATTCTATAACCTCGTCTTCACTAAATCGACCAGCGGTGCATATCCTCTCAAAGAGTTCACCTCCAGCAGCATACTCCAAGACAATGGCTAAATGAGAAGGGGTCAGCAAGACCTGCAGAACAGATACCTCATTCATCATTTTTTTAGTACAAATTGGAATATTGCTTCACTGATCCATGTACATGATTTGCAGATATTTTCAAATTAATGATACTGGCTTGCATGATTTCGTTAAGAAACAATGCAAGTCGCAAGAAGATATGATAGTATATAACATAAACTTTTGCGTATTATCAATGGTAATTGTCTCAATGCAAATGATTATGACCTCTCTTTTAGTAATGATTCACTATACCATATAACTTTTTGCGCGTTATGATCCAATTTCGATCAAGTGTTAGAAGCTAAACGAGAGCTATTAGAAAAATTGAGGTGCAAAAGTTAATTTCAACTTATGAAAGATGCTAGTAGCTAGAACACTCCTGGTTATTGTAAGATCATTTTAACATTTTCTTTTCTATAAGAATTAGCAAAACAAAATCAAAATTAACTCTATGTCAATGATAATAACTCAGTGTACAAAGGGAATTAGGAAATATACCTTGTTTTCTTCATGAGTCGGTCGCATTTAACTATGAACAAATCAATGCAGTGTGTAAAATGAGAGCCTTATGCAAAAAATAATGCAGATAACCAAATACTACATTCAAGGTACCCTTCGAAACCTAATCAAGAAACAGTCTAAGAGAGAATTAAAAACTCTTACCTCTTTGAATCTGATAATATTTGGATGCCTTAATGATCTGTGGTTAATTATCTCTCTCTGTACATTCTCATCAATCTGTTATTACAAGCATAACTCACTTAGAAGAAACACATATCAGAAAGAATTTCAATGGAACTTCTTGAAAAAAATTATCCCCAATGCAGAGTTTAAGCTAATCAAGCTTAGTATGATTAGGAAGCTACTTAAGCTTGATATAGAGCAACAAAAAATCAATTCAATGAGAAACTTGTTTTGGTGTAAATGCATAGACAAATCTCTCAAGTCGGGTAGAACAACAAGAAAATAACCATTTAACAATCAATTGCTAACAAATATAGTAAATTACAAAATTTATTTCATTAATTTCCAAATCAATTTTCATCTAGAATGAAAATTAAAAAAAAAAAAATTATGAACCAAGAAACATCATATATTATCAGCATCACAAATATGCAAGAGAAAGCAACAAGATTTTTCTCGAGAAAACAGCAATGAATACACAAACAACAGCATTTAGTGAGTAATAAAGTACTGAAATTAAATTCAAAGACAGTGAATATATCTTGAAAGAAAACAAAAAAAAAAAGATTTTTTTACCTTCTTACCCCTCTCTATGTATTTGAGAGCAACAAGCTCCCCTGTATTCTTGTCTTTAGCCAACCTAGCAACACCAAAGTTTCCAGAACCAAGTTCCTTTAATGGCTCATATCTTTCCTCCATGTCAACCCTCTCTACCAAAACTCTCTAAAACCGGGGAAAAAATAAAAGACCAAATAAGATATAAGACAGAGAAGAAAAGAATAATGTATATAAAAATATATAAAATTCAAGGAGGCTAATATAATATAATGTAATGTAATTTTATTTTATTTTGGCAATGATGATAATGTAAATAATGTAATTTAATATGAAAGAGACAGATGGAAGGGAAGGAAAAGTTCAAAGAAATAATTAAAATTAAAATGGGAATCAAAAGAGAGCCGGTGGACAATAGTTACTGTCAATAAAGTTATTTATGGTATGTTTTTTGTGTTCAAAAGTTAGGGACGGAATGTTAGTTTAATTAATAGCGTAAGTTGCTTTCATGAACATTATTTAAATCGGAAATGACGTATAGTGTATGGTATTATATAGGAGATCTTTAAAAAAAAGTGGGGAGGTAATAATTGTGTTGGTTGTTAGAATAAAAAGAGAAAATATTGTGGAGGTTTTCTTGAAACTATTTGCGTGTATTAATCAAACACTATACAGTTTCAAATCTGTTTCTTTATTTGTGTCTGCTGCAATGATTGTGAAGAGACCTCAAGTAAAATAACAGAAAAATAGGGCAATGATGCAATATAAAATTCCTTTTTTTTTTATTGAAAATACGAAAATATGTAAATTGAGTGTAAATAACTTTTCAGATAATATAGATTATAAATTGTATAGTTATTGATCGATAAAAATTACAATTATATACTAAGATGACTAAATCAATAGTTGTTAATTTTTTTTTATGTTGTCAATGCATGGTGATTTTTCTTAATATGTTTTTAGAGTTTAATTTCCATAGATTAACAGTGTAAAATATATTTTATATTGTTAGTTTATTATAATTACTCGTGTTAATTATTTTAAAAGTGGTTATTATACAATATAAATCAGATTCATTGTTAGTGTAAAAACTTTTTACACTGACATTCTATATAAATTAAATTCATGTTGTTATATTGACAAGAAACTCTTGAAATGAATATTGTCATAAAGAGAAGATAAAATACTTCATTCGTTCCATGATAATTGAGTCATTTAATTATTTCACACATATTAAAAGAAAAAAATGTATAAATAAAAATAATACTACTTTTATAAAATTATCATTTGTTAGATATTGATGCAATATTATTGTCATAATGCATAATAAAATATATTACATTAGAAATTATACAAATAGTATTAATTAAATGACACAATTAAATATATATATATATATATATATATATATATTTGAAATTGAGAGGACCGTTCATTCTTAACAGATATTTTTCATAAATGAATCAAATATTAGGAGACAAATGAAATATTAATTAATAAATGTACATTTTAAAAAATATATATTTTTATTATATTATTAAAGATAAAATTAACAACAACAAAAAAATTACTTTTTTTAACATCAATAATGTTTTTCACTTTTCCATTTTTTTACTCCTCTTTTTTTGTTTCTATGGTATAAAAATCGGGAGATTTCTACCGAGCACCCCCACAGTTGTACCTGCCACCTCCTCAAGACACATGAAAAGACAATTTTACCTTTTTAACCATTTATAATAAATTTTAAAATGGATAGTTTCGGAAATTTCAAATTATCCAATTTTTCAAAACTTTCGAAACATTCCAAAGTTTCGAAATTCTTGAATTTTTCTATTTCAAAAATTTCGAAATTATCCAGATTTGGAAACTTTCCAAAGTTTCAAAATTCTGGAATTTTTCTATTTCGAAACTTTTCAAATTTATGAACTTTCGAAACTTTTCAAATTTGAAAACTTCGAAATTTTTCAGATTTGGAAACTTTCGAAATTATCCAGAAAATTTTTAGAAAATTACCTACGGATCTTAGTTCGTGGATAAATCATTAATTACCCACGGAAAAACCGTGAGTAAATTTGTTATTGAATAAATTTATTTTTTTAAGAAGATTCCATGGTTAGTGTGTAGGTAAAGTTAAAAATAATATGTGAATAATGTTAAAAAAAATGCAACTCAACTTAAGTTTTCAAAATATCCTCGTATTTTATTTTTCTATGGATTGTCCGTGGGTAAAGTTAAAGTAAAGTTTTCGAAACTTTCAACTTCAAATGAAACTTCCGAAACTTTCAGCTTCACACGCAACTTCTGAAAATGTTTGAAACTTTTTTTAATTATATGTCTTTCGAAACTTTCAAAAATTTCGAAAGTGTTGATGAATTCTGGAATTTGTGATGTAAACATTCGAGAGTTTGATGAAACCATCGATAATCTAGGAAAAAATTTCACTTCGAAGGTTTGAGCTTCTTCAAAATTTTCGAAAATTTACAAAAATTTAACTTCGAACATTTTAAATATTCGAATTTTATCTAAATTACGTACTTATTTTATTTCAAAGATTTGAATGTTTCGAATTGTGGGGTGAATTATGTAGGTTTCGAATGAAGGGAGTGAAAAAATGAATGGTAATTTTTTTGAAATGGATTTATAGTTAGTAAAAAAGACAATTAGGACATTTCACAAAAAATAGGGGGGTGAGAAGTCAAAGTGGGGGGTGCACGGTACATTTCTCAAAAATCGGATAAAAGATATCAACTCTACGGCCCAAGTGAAAACGGGATAGGTTGTCCGATTTATTTCACCCAAAAAACGATAAGACTTTAGTAACAATTAAAAATATAGCAACAAGAACCGGTTTAATTTTTTAAATTTTTTTTCAAAAGAACCGGATTTTTAATAATCATGTATTATTATGCTATAGCCAGTGATGGAAAAAAACAAAATCCTACCGCACATAAAATTTGCAAGGGACGCGGAACTAGACATGAGTGTAAAATTTAAATTCTCATCTCCATCTGCAATGGATTTCGAATTTTCTCGATCACACCCGCACTCATTCATATATATAATTATAAATTTAAAAATTATATATTATAATTAGTATAATAAAATAATTATCGTTAGACAATAATAAAATTAAAAAAATATTTTTTACATAGATAAGATTTTAATTTTTAATATTTAAAAAAAATATTACGTATATTTAATATGTGCATGTATATAAAATTTAAAAATTACAATAATATTACAATCGAGCGGTTCGGGTGCGGGGTGGATATCAGCACACCCGCACGCGAATTTTAATTCCGAAGAAAATCTGCAGCGGGTTTTCTCCGCCCAAATCAAGACGGTTTCATAATAGCACCCACATGTGCGAACTATGTTATCATCCTTGCACAGAACATTTAGACTAATAACTATTCACGAGCAAAATAGATGTATTTTTAAATATTTATTAATTAATAGATACGAATATAACGATGTATTAGCCTAGTCGTCAGTTGCAACTAATTATAACGAATGGTAAATGAAATTAAGTGCATTTTTCAACTTTAAAAAGGCACACATATTTGAAGTAATTTATATCAGACATGGCAAAAGAACGGAGATAGATTTTGTTTCATCCATCTCTGCACTCGACTACTTGAGAAAATCCGCTCCCGGCAAAATTTTGGCCCTCAGTCCGCAACAGGGTTTGTGTTTCTTTGCCCACACTCGCACCCATTTATATATATAAAATTATAAATTTAAGAATCATTTATATTATAATTAATAAAATAAAATTATTATTATTAGATAATAATAAAATTAAAAAATATTTTTTTACAGAGATAAAATTATAATTTTTAATATTTAAAAAGTACATTTATATAAAATTTAAAAATTACAATAATATTACTAGCGGGATGGGTACGGTGCAGAATGAATATCAACACACCCAAACCCTTCTCCACCCCCGAATTTTAATTTTAGGGAAAACCTACACCTGCATTCAATCAAAACGACTTTTCTGCAGCCAAATTCAGATAAATATCTACGAGTGCAAGTTATATGTTGTTATCCCTAATTTATATTGATATATATAATGTTAAAAGTAATTTGTGCAACACAAGTAGAAGATTGAGAGACAAGGAAAAAGTATATAAATTAAATGAGAAAAATATTATTATTATTAACAAATATAATATTAATGTTAATTTTCTAAATTCTCCTTATTTAATCAATAGAGTTTTATAGTATTGGTATTTTTTATAAAACGATTGGTTGGACTTAATTAATTTATAATAATTAATCAATGAAATGCATTTCTAGTGTTTGAAACGGTGTACAAAATATAGTGTTCTCTATATTTCAACAATTTGCAATGTGTAAGACTCGGTGCAGACTTGTAGTAATTGATCTTGGTATGTTTCTGTTTTTGTTTACACAAACCTATACTCCTAAATTCTTATCAGTGTACTATGATATATAAAATTGTAGACAAGGACCCCAAATCCACCGAAAACCGAGGTACCTCATTGCAAATACAAGGAAACGGGTGATTTCTTACGCGTCTTAGGTGACAAAAAATGGTTAACAATAGATTAACACAATCAAATACAATACAACAAATAAGTATCATCGATATTCGAACCAATCCAACATACACTTTAATTTATATTTTTTGAAAAATATTATTTGAATATATTTTTGAACAGAAAGACTTATATTTATAGAAGAAGAGAGAGAAGGAGGGAGTATGACCTACATTTATATCATTATAATATATATAAAAAAATAAGTATTGTATTTGTATCCAAAAATATATTCAAATAATATTTCTTATGTCTTTTACAGTGACTTTGATATGACTTATTTGTACAGTTTGAATACTTTATTTCAAAATGCAATTATCTCAATGTTAATTTACTTAGAAAGTGGTTTTAAAATACAACTCCATCCTTATTAACATTGGTAACACAATTTTTATTTTATTATTTTTAAAATAAAATATTACTCTCACTCCGCTAATCTCTCTAGGAGGAATATTTAAATAAATTTTAATGGTTTTTTATTTATAAATCATAGACGGAGAAGCTGAATCGATTTATAAAAGAGAGAAACTAATAGTCAGGAAGGTTATCAAAGCATGTGATGCACAAAGAAGTTGAGAGGATAATGAAATAGAGAAAAAGAAGAGGAAGGAAGAGGAAGCCATTAGAAGTGAAATGTGTTGATGCAGTGGCTACATGGTAACCATGGAGCAGTGGCCGGAAAACTCTCCCTCTGTTTTATATTACCTCTCGTTTGTTTTGTTCTCTATTCCTTTCTGTCTTTAAGATTCTGTAGCGTCGAAGAATTTGTTTTAATTTGAAACCTAAAATCCACAGCAACCCATTTAACGAACCCGCCGTCAAACAAAACCGTTGACAAAAATGGTTCTCCTATTATAGAGTTTAGTTAACGGTGGATCTGCAATTTTCACCCAAGGGCGAGGTCCGATTCAACCCGAACCGATGTCCATAACTACCCATATGAAAGTTATTACCTAAATTTTAGGTTGTCTATAAGAAAAATTGAGGTTAAATTATCTACAATTAATTAAAGTCAGTCATGTATAATATGTAGGTGTTAGCTCAAAAAATATCTATATTATTATATTAAATATCACTTTTTAAGTTTAAACCTTGAACTTCGCATTTTTATGTGAGTTTTTACATAGTAATTATATTATTTTATTTATAGACAAAAAAAATCATTTATATTCTGGTATTTTTTTTAAAATATCAAGTCTTTAATAGAATACATGTAGTTAATTTTAATTAATTGTATGTAATTTATCTACGTTTCCCAAAGACAACTTAAATCTTACCAAGTTGTTATTCATGTGTGTGTATATATATATCAATCGGTTCAATAAATTTTTATATATCAAAATTAAAGATTTAATCACTTTTATTATATAACGTTAATTTTAATGCACTGCATTAATAATATATCAACCAATTTTAGAGTGGGTAAACTATTATTTTGATCTCTGACTCAATAGGACGTGTCATTCCAGTCACTGATTCATTCAAACGTTTGTTACTTTAATCTTTGATGTTAATTTTTCTGTTAGTCATGTTAAGTGGATGACGTGTACGTGGTAATGTGATGTGTCACTCTTTCTCATATGTGGATCTAATGAATAGACATATACAAGATTGACATTAAGTTTTTAAAAAAAATTAAAAATATGAAGCTTTAAATGAAAAAATTTGTGGTTTTCTCTCATTCGGTTATCTTTTCTCCTTTCTTCTCCTTTGAGTTACATTTTATCTCATTTATTCTATTTTCATCAATCCTAATAAGTTATATATATAGGGATCAATTTGACTATAAATTATAATAACAATAAGTGTTATTTTTGGGGGTCCATTGTGATTATATTCATAACTTTACAACCTATAATGTCTATTCAAATTTTACAACACTTAAAATTACTTGAAATAATACAAAACACATTAACAATATGAAAGAACACAACACTTCATTTCACTTGAAAGAACACAAAAAATATTATGTTCAAGTCATTAGTCACTTGACAAACATAAAACACATTATGATAGAACTCCAAATTTTAAAGGAAGAAAAATGACGAGATCAGGAAATTAAATAATTTTAAAAACTAGTTTTTATTCTCTCCATTCATCATTTTAAAAACTAAATGTGTGTGAGGTGTGTGACTTGGGTGAGTGGGCCCACTCTTTCGGCCCTCATTCCTCTTAATTTGCAGTATTCTATCATTGTCACCCGCTTCAGAATGAGCCTTTTTCTCAAGCTAACATTAAGACATTGATTATGTAGCAAACTTTCAGGTTCCTAGCTGATGGTTTCCTTATTCCATTCCTATGTTATGATTTTTCTTGGCCTTAATATATTCGTGGTAACAACATTAAGTTATTTTTCGTATTGATTCTCCAATTGTCTGGAATTTGACACTGTAGCTTCACAGCTTTCCCTTTCCAGTTCAAGCAAATTGTCATTTCTCCTCAATCAAATAACACCTTGCCTAGCTTATGCAGCCAAGCAACTCTCAAAATCATGTTCTTACCTTTTAACTCCACTATGTAAGCTTCAACAGTGGTTTGGAACCTTCCAATTTGAATGTCAAACTTTTCACACTTCTTTGTTATAGCCAATTAGCCACACGAGAACCGTTTCCAAATTTTGCGTTTGTGACCGGAATCTATTCTACTGGAAGTTGCTGAATTGCAGTCATTTAAGGAGTCACAAAATTGTGACTAACACTAGTGTCCACCATCATCGTGATCGATATGCCCTTCATGGTACCTTCCAAATGTAGGAGAAAATGGAACGAGTTTCAAGCTTTGCCTTCCTCTTATATTTTGAATAACATCATGGAGTTGCATTTTACTACAATGTCTTCCTCCCCTTCCTTTAGTTCGATTGATAGGACTTCATTGGCGTCGTCTGTCACTTCATCATCTCCCATAATCACCAAACGCAACTTTTTTTCAGCACACTGATGAAGAGGATGAAACCTTTCCCCACATCGAAAACAGAGGTCTCGCGATTACGATCCATTAATTTGGAATAAGGAAGATGATTAGTTCCCCTATCGCGATTTTCGTGGTTCCATAGTCGCTCCTCATCGCCATTTGTTCATGTTTGGTTATGATTAAGGTTGGATCCTTGAATGCTCAATTTTGAGTTAGGATTTGGCCAAATTTGAGTTCTAGATTGGGTTTTCCCTCTTGGCCCAAAACATGCATTTCCCTTGTTTGTGAAGGTGCAAACACGAGAAGGGGGGGTTGAATTGTGTTTGACTTAACTTGAATACTTTTCCTGTTTTTATACTTTTAAAACAAAACTTGATGTATGATTAAAAACAGAGTTAGCAGCGGATATAAAGTAAAAATAAAACTCACAATTTTTATATTGGTTCACCGTTAACGAGACTACGTCCAGTCCCTTCACCTTGAAGGATTTCACTAATTCAAACATTGAATTACAACCGTTTTACTGACCCTCCAAGTCAGTCTTCTCAAACAGTCTAACAATCCTAGACTCTTGAGGAATACAGCTCCTGTCTTCAGCCAATCTGACAATCCCAGATTGTAGAAGAAATTACAACACTATGAATCTAATTGCCAAGTAACCTGCTACCCCTACTGACTCCCTCAGATTGTAGACTCTACTTCAACAACTTAGATTTGACACAGTGGAAAGAAAATAACACGAGTACTTGCTTCTTAAAAGCTAGAACTCACAATTGACCTCTCTGAAAATTTGAGTGTTTGCTTTGGAAGTGTATGACTCTTTTGTGATTTTCGATGATGAGTATTCTGCCTTGAGCCTCATTTTATAGATGTAGATTAAGGCCTCTTCCAATGCTTAAATTCGAGCTGAATCTTGCTGGATTCTCTGTAAAAATAACTTGACCAATTGGGCTTCATTTAAATAAAAAACATATCTTTTTTAAGCTTCAAATTTCTTTCAAAAAATAACTGGCTAATCAAAACTTTAGTTGCTTCCCGCCACAGCTCCTGAATTCCACAATACCTCACTTTTATTTTTGTAACAAATCTTTTTAATACTTTGATTAAAATAAATTAAAATCTCCACCGTTAATCCTCCTGATTAAATCTGGACCATTGGATTCTTCTGTGCTAGTCCACATCTGGACCAAACTAATTGATATGCTGTGATCCTATGATTTCGGCCATCCCTGGACCACACTTCCTAACCCTCTGATCTTCTGATTTCGGCCATCCTGGACTTGCACCTGATATGCTACAATCCTATGATCTCGGCCATTGTTGGACCACATATCCTGACCCTCTGTTTTCGGCCAACACTGGGCCATGGTCTGATCTTCTGATCTCGGCCAACACTGGGCCAAATAATTAATTCTGAACCATTGATCTGGAAATCTTCCCTCTGATCTGGACCAATTCTGGACTTGGTCTGGATTAAACTGAAATTAAATCTGGATAAGTAATATTTCAGTATGGACATTTTACCTTTGATTTTGGATCAGGTCTGGATCAATTCTGGAAATCATTTCTTCTGGTCTGGACTTAGTTTCATACCCTGAACCATGCTATCTTCTGATCTGGGTCAAATCTGGATTGATTCTCTTGTTCTGGACTCATTAACTTATCTTCTAGTTGAGTCTGGAACAAGTCTGGACTGTTTTAATTTCTCATTGCCAGGCCATCTTCTGGTCAGAATAACTTCTGGAATAAATCTGATATTTGATTCCTCTTGGTCTGGACAAACTCTCCCTTTGGCAGGCTTTCCTCTGGTATGGTCCAGGTCTTCTTCTAACATTGCTTCCTTCTGATCTGGGCAAGCAAAGATATCTTCTGGTGATCCTGGAGTATCTTCTGGTAATTCCAGGATGCATTCTAGATGCATCTTCTGCCTCTGCAAACTTCATTTTCTGGTTGTATTTAATGTAATAATTCAAGGTACAAAATAAGATTACATTGAGTCTTTTTGTAAACATCAAAATCCTAAGACTTATAACCAACTTGGTTCCAATAATCTCCCCCTTTTTGATGATGACAAAACCTTAACTTATTTTGCTAGCTTGTAACTCGAAGACTTGAATTACTCCCCCTGAGACCAATCTCTCCCCCTAAGTCTGATACTGGATTTTTCTTCTCTTTTTCAACTCCTTCTCTTTTCACTCTTTCTTTTCTTCTCTTCTCCTCTCCTTTTCAACTCCTTCTTTTTCTCTCTCCCTGATTCTTCTCCTTTTCAACTCCTTCTTTATTCTCTCTTCCTTTTTCTCTCTCTCTGATTCTTCTCCTTTTCAACTCCTTCCCTCTTCATCTCTTTCTTTTTCGCTCCTTCTTTCTTTTTATCTCTCATTTTCTACTTATTTCTCCTTTTTCTTTCTCTCCCCCTTTTTGTCATCAGTCAAAAAGAGGTCCTACTATTTTTGTATTTTTTTTGTTTTTCTCTTTACAAATTACAGAAAGTAAAATAGAAAATAAAAGACAAAAAATAAAATTACAAGAAATTTAAAAAACTCTTAAGATGACTACTTGAGCTAGTCAGATATGGAGGTAATGCTGAGATGCTTCTTGATGAACTCGAACCTATCTTCTGGTAATGCTTTGGTAAAGATGTCAGCCCATTGATGATCAATGTCCACAAACTGGATGCTTAAAGTCCCTTTTTGAACATGGTCCCTAATGAAATGGTGTTTTATTTCAATGTGTTTGGCTCTAGAGTGTAAGATAGGGTTCTTGGTTAGGTTTATGGCTGAAGTGTTATCACAGAACAAAGGGATATTGGTTTCAAAGATGTTGTAATCTTCAAGTTGATGTTTCATCCAGAGTAACTATGAACTGCATCCTGCTGCTGATATATACTCAGCTTCAGCTGTTGACATGGCAATGGTGCTTTGTCTTTTGCTTGACCAAGAGATCAAATTATCTCATAAGAAAGTGCAGTTGCCACTTGTACTTTTCCTTTCCAGCTTGTCTCCAGTATAGTCGGAATCACAAAAACCTGTGTGTTTGTAGGTGGGGGTTTTCTTGTATAACAGGGTAAGGTTGGTGGTTCCTTTAAGGTATCTCAGAATTCGTTTGACAGTAGTTAAATGGGATTCCCTAGGGCTTGAAATCGGGCACAGACACAAACACTAAATAAGATGTAAGGTCTAGAAGCAGTTAAATATAGAAGGGATTCAATCATACCTCTGTATGTTTTCTGGTCTACCTTTTGGCTGGTTTCATCTTTCTCAAGTGAGCAGGTTGCGTGCATGGGGTTGGCCAGAGGCTTACATTCACTCATTTTGAACTTTTTAAGAAGTTCTTTAGTATATTTAGATTGGTGAATGAGTATACCTGATTTACCTTGGTGAATCTGAATTCCCAGGAAGAACTTGAGTTCTCCCATCATGCTCATTTGGAACTCTTTCTGCATTAGGTTAGAAAACTCTTTGCACAAAGTGCCATTAGTCGATCCAAATATGATATCATCAACATAAAATTGAATAATCAAAATATCATTTTTAATGGATTTCCTAAATAGAGTATTATCAATCTGGTCTCTATTAAATTCATTCTTAAGCAGAAAATTACTAAGTCTGTCATACCATGCCCTTGGTGCTTGTTTTAAACCATATAAGGATTTTTAAGTTTAAAAACATGGTCTGGAAAATCAAAATCTTCAAATCCAGGGGGGTGTTTGACATAGACTTCCTCACTTATGTAGCCATTTAAGAATGCACTTTTAACATCCATTTGATACAGCATTATATCATGATTAGCAGCAAATGATAAAAGAATTCTAGTTGCTTCTAACTTGGCCACTGGAGCAAAAGTCTCAGTGTAGTCTATACCTTCCTGTTGACTGTATCCTTGAGCTACAAGTCTGGCTTTGTTCCTTACCACTTCACCTTTTTCATTGAATTTGTTTCTGAACACCTACTTGGTTCCAATAATGTTTTTGTTTGGTCTGGATACCAGATCCCAAACATCATTCCTTTGGAATTCATTCACCTCTTCTTGCATTGCAAGTATCCAACCTTCCTCTGCCAAAGCTTCATAAACATTGGTTGGTTTGCATCAGCTTCTGGTTCTGGAAGATCTGTAACAGCTTATGATTCTGATAGATCAGCTTCTAGTTCTGGTGAATCTGTAACAGCTTCAGATTCTGGTAAATATCCAGAATTCTCTTCTGGCTTATCTTGGTTGTTTCCAGCTTGATCAGATTTATTTTTTTAAGATCTGTCATGGGTTGCTGACTTGCTTGTATTCTCTACCTTTCCAGGTACTTCTGTTTCTTGTGCTTCTGCTCCCTTTGGTTCTGGTGAACCTGCACTATCTTTATCTTGTTTTGATTTGTCAAGATCAAGCAGTTTGTCATATAACATAATATAAATCAATTAATTAAAAATGAACTCAATACAGCCAAACCATTAATTCTGCTTCTGGTGGTTTCTGCTTGTTTTTGAAACCACTGGAATGATGTTTCTGCTGAAGTGTTCAATTCGTGTGAATCACCTGATTCCTCTGACAGTTTGAAAACCTGCAGAATACTTATCTAGCTTTGATTTGTTAAGATCAAGCTTGTAGTTATCACAGTAAACATAAATACTAAATAATAATAGTATTTACAGAAAGATGTAACCTCTGTGTCAACAGTTTCAGTTTTACTCTGAAAATCCTCTTGCTTCTGATTTTCAGATTCCTAATCTGAAAGTTCTGTGATTACATGGTTTGGATGAGGGGATTTGAATTCCCTTCCAGGTTTGTAGTTTTGATGAATCTCACTGGAGTGTTTGAAGAACTTTACTGATTCTGATTCCACTCTTTATGCTTTGGCTGATACACCATGTTCCTTTGGTGATTCTGGAACATGTTTTGGTTCTGGTAACTTTGGTGAATTTGGTGATTCTGATAACCTTGATGGTTATGGTGATTCTGATAATTCCTGTAGTTATACTGATTCTGATAATTAGAGTAATTCTGATGATCATACCTGAACCTTTGATACCTGTTTTAGTTCTGGTTCCAGTACTGATTCTGGTTCTGGTTCTAGTGCTGATTCTGGTTCTGGTTCCAGTGTTGGTTCTGGTTCCAATTCCTGTACCTCTGATACTAATTCCAGTTATGGTTCTAGTTCCAGTTCCTATTCCTCTGATTAGTGTGATATCTTTGATACTTCCTGTTCCTCCTATGATTCTGGTTCTGGTTGCGTTGACCAGACCTTCTTCCATCAGACTCATATTGCTTTTGTCTTGTTGTAGCAGGAACATAAACCTTCTTCTGCTTGTGCATTGCCAACATCCATTGTCCAGGCACCATTGTTGGTGTCTCCTTCTGGTTGCTCAGAACATCTGCAACATAGACAATTTGATCTTTTGGTACCCAGAACTGATTGGGTCCAAGTTTGTTAGTTGTAACAGCTCTCTGATCTTGTTCAGATTTTACCATTGGACAAGATAATTCAGAGTGACCTTTCTTAGCACAAACAATACATAAAACATCAGAATGAACAACCTTATTTTCAGTAATTGTTTCTATAAAACCAAGACCTCTCTTTCCAGAGTTACTGTTTCCATAAATCATAGATGCATATTTACTTCTTTCCATTCCATTAGAAATAAGGTTTTGAAAAAATTGCTCATGCATATCAGATTTACAAACAGTTTCAGAAGTGGAACAAATATTACTTTTGAGAGTTTGGTGTTCAGACTTGAGTCTTGCAACTTCAATTTTAAAATCCTTGTTTTCAGTTGCATACTCAGAATTTTGATTCTTTAAAACTTGGACTTCTTTGGTTAGATTTTTCTTATCTTCCCTAAGAGTTTTCAGTTTTAAAGACATCTTATTGTTTGCATTTAACAAGTCTTTTAAAGTCTCAATTAATTCAGATTTAGAAAGATCAGAAAATACCTCACTGTCTTCATCTTCTGATTCTGTTCCTGAGCTGTATTGAGAACTTGAGTTGGTATGAGCCATCAAAGACAGAATTGCTTCCTCTGATGTGCTTCCAGACTTGCCTGAATGATTGCTTCAATCATTCTTCCTTCTGCCTGTTTTCCTTATTGAATTCGTGCCTTTATGAGGTCCAGAAGTAGACCTGATGTGTGCCTTCATTGTTGTTTCTGCCTCTTCTTCATCAGACGATGCTTCTTCTGATTCTGATACATCCCAGGCAACCATCAGACTCTTCTTTCTGTATCTGGAATTCTTCTTGTGCTGTTTGCCTTTTTCCAGATTTGGACATTCTGACTTGATATGTCCAGGTTTATTGCATCCATAACAAACAATATTCTTCTTGTCAGATTCTTCCTTTCCTCTGTTGTTATGTTTCTTCTTGGACCTCTCCTCTTCCTGTTTTCCCAGATCTTAACCATCTTTTTGGTGAAGTAAGCCATATCATCACTGTTACTATCCTCTGATTCTAATGCTGCCCTTGCAGCTTTCTTCTGTTTCGACTTCAGAGCCAGATTATTCTTCTTCTTTGGTTCATCTTCTTCCAGTTCTATTTCATGAGACCTAAGTGAGCTGATCAGGTCTTCAAGTTAAGTTATTCAGATCTTTGGCTTGTTGAACTGCAGTAACCATTGGTCTCCAATTTTTTGGTAAACTTCTTAGAATCTTCTTGACATGATCTGCTGTTGTGTAGCTTTTCTTCAAGACTTTCAGTCTAGATATCAGAGTCTGGAATCTGCAGAACATTCCATCAATGTTTTCATCATCTTCCATCTTGAACATCTCATACTGTTTGACCAATATGTTAGCCCTAGCTTCTTGAACCTGCTGGGTTCCTTCATAGGTCAGAACCAGACTGTCGAATATGCTCTTTGCTGTTTCTTTATCTGTGCATCTATCAAATTCCTTGAATGTGATGGCACTGGTCATGATGTTTCTGGCCTTGTGATGAAGTTTGTGTAATCTGCTCTGATCTGGTCTCATATCATCCATGTCTAGTTCTTTAGTTGGATCTTCTGGATCAGTAGGTATAGTGTATCCTTTGACTATCATCTTCCATAGTTCAGGATCTTGGATATGACAAAACTTCTCATTCTGTCCTTCCAATACTCAAACCTTTCTCCATCAAACAGTGGTGGTTTGTTGATGTTGCCTCCCAGTTCTTCTCTGGATTCTGCCATGTTGAACCCCTTGGACATTTCCTCAAACACTATTAAGTGCTCAGCCTTGAGACCGAGCTCTGATGCCAATTGAAGGTTCAAACACGAGAAGGGGGGTTGAATTGTGTTTGACTTAACTTGAATACTTTTCCTGTTTTTATACTTTTAAAACAAAACTTGATGTATGATTAAAAACAGAGTTAGCAGCGGATATAAAGTAAAAATAAAACTCACAATTTTTATATTGGTTCATCGTTAACGAGGCTACGTCCAGTCCCTTCACCTTGAAGGATTTCACTAATTCAAACCTTGAATTACAACCGTTCTACTGACCCTCCAAGTCAGTCTTCTCAAACAGTCTAACAATCCTAGACTCTTGAGGAATACAGCTCCTGTCTTCAGCCAATCTGACAATCCCAGATTGTAGAAGAAATTACAACACTATGAATCTAATTGCCAAGTAACCTGCTACCCCTACTGACTCCCTCAGATTGTAGACTCTACTTCAACAACTTAGACTGACACAGTGGAAAGAAAATAACACGAGTACTTGCTTCTTGAAAGATGGAACTCACAATTGACCTCTCTGAAAATTTGAGTGTTTGCTTTGGAAGTGTATGACTCTTTTGTGATTTTCGATGATGAGTATTCTGCCTTGAGCCTCCTTTTATAGATGCAGATTAAGGTCTCTTCCAATGCTGAAATTCGAGCTGAATCTTGCTGGATTCTCTGTAAAAATAACTTGACCAATTGGGCTTCATTTAAATAAAAAACATATCTTTTTTAAGCTTCAGATTTCTTTCAAAAAATAACTGGCCAATCAAAACTTTAGTTGCTTCCCGCCACAGCTCCTGAATTCCACAATACCTCACTTTTATTTTTGTAACAAATCTTTTTAATATTTTGATTAAAATAAATTAAAATCTCCACCGTTAATCCTCTTGATTAAATCTGGACCATTGGATTCTTCTGTGCTAGTCCACATATGGACCAAACTAATTGGTATGCTGTGATCCTCTGATTTCAACCATCCCTGGACCACACTTCCTAACCCTCTGATCTTCTGATTTCGGCCATCCTGGACTTGCACCTTATATGCTACAATCCTCTGATCTCGGCCATTGCTGGACCACACATCCTAACCCTCTGATTTCGGCCAACACTGGGCCATGGTCTGATCTTCTGATCTCGGCCAACACTGGGCCAAATAATTAATTCTGAACCATTGATCTGGAAGTCTTCCCTCTGATCTGGACCAATTCTGGACTTGGTCTGGATTAAACTGAAATTAAATCTGGATAAGTAATATTTCAGTCTGGACATTTTACCTTTGATTTTGGATCAGGTCTGGATCAATTCTGGAAA
Source organism: Cicer cuneatum (assembly GCA_037974295.1). Lineage (NCBI taxonomy): Eukaryota > Viridiplantae > Streptophyta > Magnoliopsida > Fabales > Fabaceae > Cicer > Cicer cuneatum. The sequence goes on from JBBPBO010001985.1 coordinate 13,074,442, forward strand.
TCATTTCTTCTGGTCTGGACTTAGTTTCATACCCTGAACCATGCTATCTTCTGATCTGGGTCAAATCTGGATTGATTCTCTTGTTTTGGACTCATTAACTTATCTTCTGGTTGAGTCTGGAACAAGTCTGTGCTGTTTTAATTTCTCACTGCCAGGCCATCTTCTGGTCAGAATAACTTCTGGAATAAATATGATATTTGATTCCTCTTGGTCTGGACAAACTCTCCCTCTGGCAGGCTTTCCTCTGGTATAGTCCAGGTCTTTTTCTGACATTGCTTCCTTCTATCTGGGCAAGCAAAGATATCTTCTGGTGATCCTGGAGTATCTTCTGGTAATTCCAGGATGCATTCTAGATGCATCTTCTGCCTCTGCAAACTTCATTTTCTGGTTGTATTTAATGTAATAATTCAAGGTACAAAATAAGATTACATTGAGTCCTTTTGTAAACATCAAAATCCTAAGACTTAGAACCAACTTGGTTCCAACAGTTTGGGTCTGGAAAAAGACCCATTTCAGACTCGTTTCTATTAGTAAGCCCATTACTTCCTTCTCTTCCCCTTTTCCAATTTCGTGAACGACCTCCAACTTCGCTTCCTTTGTAATTCAACACACCTCGTAACTCTGTTTCAACATCACGAGCCAATTTCATCGCCTCCACATGTGTCTTAGGGTTGAAGGTCCTTACTCGCAAATGTACCTATGACCGAAGGCCACCCAAAAAATACCCAAGGTATTGTTCCTCGGGGAGACGCATAACTTGGGAAAAGAAATATTCAAAATCTGAAATGGACTTTTCCACATCTCCAATATGTGGAAGATCTTTCGATTATTCGAATGAATTATCACTCCTTCTTCCTTCATATCTCTCAATAAGTGTTTCCTTCAACTTTAACCATGTGAGGTCATCCTCCATTTCACATAGAAGATTAAACAATGAATAGTTGTTCCTTCCATGCTAATTTTCGCCAAATAAACCTTCACTTTTTCATATATTCCTAGTACCTAAAAATATGTCTTTGCTCGTGTGATCCATCATACTAGATCGTCACCATCAAATGACGGAAGCTCCACTTTCTTCACTGCCATCCTGTATTCTGTAATTGGCTAATCGGTTGAATGCGACACCCCAGGTGTAGGCCGATTCAACAGTTTCGCAAACTCTGCCAAAATAGCATGACAAAATTCATCCAAGGTTTGGCACACTGAACCTTCCATCTCATACATTCATATCTCCAAAGCCTCAATTTTGTCAGACATTTTCGGTGGCATTCGATTTCACTAGCTTCTATCTCTATCAGGCAGGTTCGACCAATGATAGGACTCAGAATTTTAATGGAAAAAAATGGTATATTATTTCTTAAAATTCAGAGTAGTATCTCTTACAATGACAAGATCAGGAAAGGATGCCAAAAGAAAAAGTAAACTAGAGTTCTAAGAACTCCTAAACCATAACAAATTTGCTCATAACCAGAGAAACAATTTCCCTATTTATTTCTTAAAATATTTTCTGAATACATTCCCCTCTTCCCATTCCCTCATTCTTATAACATAAAATAAGATACGTTATTAACTAATTTTTATTCCCTCCATTCATCCTTCTTGAAACTGAATGTCTTTCCCACTTCTCATTCCCTCATTCCTTTAATGGAATATCAGTAGAATTAGAAACGTTATTAACTAGCTTTTGTTCGCTCCATTCGTCATTCTAGAAACTAAATGTGTGTGAGGTGTGTGACTTGGGTGAGTGAGGCTCACTCATTGGACCCTTATTCCTCTTAATTTGCAGTGTTCTATCACATTACAAACTACTTATATTAAAAATTACCCAAACTATTAAACTCAATTTATGCCTTGTGAAACTATATCATATGCAATATTTGCTTGACAAATACACCTACTACAAACATCTTTATTTCAAAAACCATATAATCAAGTTTGATATTAACTACAACTTCGAACACTCCATTTGAATTATGGTGCCTCTCAATCTCTCTTTCTTAGTGGATCTCACCCTTTCTTCCTTGATTTCATTCATGTGTTGGAAGTGTTTCATCATTTGTAAGTGTCTCGTCAACCCATATAAAGTGTTTAAATCTAAGTGTTTTGTGTTCTTTCATATTGTTAATATATTTTATGTTAATTAAAGTAACTTTAAGTGTTGTAAAATTTGAACGGACATTTTAGATTGTAAAGTTATGAATATAATCACAATGGTCTTCCAAAAATAACACTTATTGTCATTATAGTCTTTGAAAGTGATAACTTATAATCAGAGTGATCTTTGTATATAATAACTTATTGAGTTTGATGAATGGAAAAGAAATGAGAGAAAATGTAAATGAAGGGAGAAGAAATGAGAAAGGAGAAAAGGTAACTGAAGGAAAGAAAAACACAAATTTTTTCATTTAAAACTTTAGTTTTTTGAATTTTTTTTAAAAACTTAATATCTATTTGGTCTCTGCTTATTCATAAGAGTCGCGTTGAATAGAGTTACACATCATTCAACTACGCACATGTCACTCATTTAATATAGTTAACAAAAAAAGTAAACGTTTTACTAAATCAATTATTAATTTAAATTTTGGTTGAATATAGTATTCTCTTAAATTAAGGACTAAAATAATAATTTTATCATTTTAGATTTATGTAAAAAGAAAGAATAATTCAATTAAGATTAACCACTGTGAAATAACGTGCGAAAAGTGTGTTACAAAGTGTTGCATACATTATTTTTTTTAAGCAGAAATTAATTGTTAAGATTGCATTGTTAACGGTAAAATTGAAAAATCTATGGTGGACCATTTTGCAACTAAATCGTATTAAGATTTTAGGAGTCCCACTATTTAGCTCCCTGTTTCCTATTCTTATCTTCTTTGCCAAAATTGTATTCTTGCGACCCACAATTAAGTGATAATAAATAAATTAATAATGAATAAAATAAGATTGAGATGTCTTATTTTCGTAATAAAAAATAGACACGTCAACTAATTATTATTTTTCTTTTACAAAAGACACGTCAATTAATATCTACCCGAAGAAAGAATTTAGCGTGTAAACGAATTGTCTAAATTTAAAGTAGAGAAAATTTTAAAATTTAATAAATATTTAAAAATATATTTATAATTTATATTTTTAATGATATTATTATGATTTAAACTTATAATATATAAATATAAAATTTGTCATTCTCTCATAAATCAAATAATTAAAGTATTTTAATAATCAATTTGAAGCTAACGGTGGATATTTTTTTTTATAAAGAAAATGGATTATCTTGCATACCTTATAGTTTAAGTTCATTTTGCTAAAATTAAGTTATAAAATAGTTAATAGGTACGTTTGTTAAAGATTTTTTAAAAGTAAATTTTATATTATTTTATCTTTTTGCTATAACTTTTTTAAAAAATAATTTTAAAAATAAAGTTTTAAATGAAGAATTTGTTTAAATAGTTTATTATAATATTTCATTTATTTTTTACAATTTTTTTTAG